>JAMPIV010009010.1:0-550701 GCA_024509875.1 Oreohelix idahoensis
CTTTGGGAATTTGTTTTCCGGTGGCAACTTAAAATCTCGAACCAAATCAGAGAGTGTTTCAGTACATTTTTCATTCGTTTTATTACTAAAATTAGATTGGCGCTCTGAGCGGCTTGCGGTCCAAATGTGATTATTTTGTGAGCCGCTGACAGCGGCTTGCGGTAGTTAATGTGTTAAGTAACAAAACATGACCATGCAGACTGCAGCTTCTGTGTAAAAATTTGCAGTGTATGTACAACTGGGAACAACATTGTGACTACTTAGCAAGAGTATGACTGTGACTGCATCTTGCAAAGAATTTGGAAGTAGACTGTTTTAGAGGCAATAAGATACAGTATTCCCCCCTTTAAAGTGAACAATACGTTCCAAGACCCCTAGTGTAAACTGAAAATCGCGTATAATAATGCACCCCATATACAGTATATGTGTATTTCATATATGTTAATACCTATCACACATTTTTTCCCTATACACCACGCCTGGCTTGATCATGTGACCCGCAGCGTTGCCACATAGTACCAAAGTCAGCCTGTCTTTCCATGCTTTATGTTCTGGTGCCTGCTTTGCACTATTGTGAATGTACGTTCTACTGTGCATTTAAAAAAAAAAAAAGGCCAGTCTCGTCACAGTTGAACACTTGCCTTGGATCGTATCCCCCTTCCCGAATGATTCTCTTCAATTCTTGTGGAAAAGTGGCAGCAGCTTCTTCGTCGGCAGATGCTGCCTCGCGTGTAATTTTTATATTTTTCAGTCCAAACCTATTCCTAAACCTGTACAACCAACCTTTACTTGCATTGAATGGCTTTGCATCAGGATCATCTTTGCTAAATTGTTCATATAGCATCTTGGCCCTCTCCCGCAGCACGTTGCCATCGATTGGCACACGTTTTCTCGTCTTGTCTTCTATCCACAAATTCAATGCCTTTTCCATTTTCTTACTTACTTACTTACTTAGTCGTTCCCCTTCTACCGTGAGGTGTAGAGGTTTGGAAGAGAGAGCGCCAGACTATTCTATCGGCTGTCTTCCTCCTGGCCTGGTTCCATTCTAGTCCTCGGTCCTTCAAAGATTGTCTAATGTTGTCCTCCCAGCGGACTCTGGGTCGTCCTCGGGGTCTGGATCCTTGGCTCTTTGTTTCCCATGCTTGTCGTGGTAGCCGATCTTCTCCCATTCTGCAGACATGGCCAAACCATCTTAGTTGGGACTGTTCTACTTGGGTCTGTAGGGGGGTGGCATTTTAGGCCTTGACGTATCGTCTGGTTGCGTACCATGTCTCTTCTTGTTACTTCAACCACCTTCCTCAGATACCTCATTTCTGAGGTTTGGATCTGGCTTTTATGGGTTGTAGTCATTGCCCATGACTCGCATCCATATGTCAAGACTGGGACATAGGTGGAGCGGTATACAGCCATCTTCGTTTTCTTACCAACCTCTCTCTTGCTGAGGAATCCTCGATTTATGGCCTGAAAAAGTCTCCCAGCTGCTGCTTTTCGAGTGGCCAACTCTTCTTTGATGCCTCCCTTTCGGTCTATAATAGCTCCGAGGTATTTAAAGTGGTCGACCTGCTCCAGGACCTGTTCTCCCAGCTTAATCTGATGTCTTCTTTCTTCTCGTGATATCACCATGGATTTTGTTTTAGAGCTGCTTATGACCATCCCTCTCTTCTCCAGCTCTTCCTTCCATACTTGCAGGTTGGATTGGAGATGTGCCTCTGATTTAGCAATCAGGGCAACATCATCAGCAAATGCCAGCTCTGAAATATAGACCTGTCTCATCTTCCAGTACCCCACTGAATACTTTCTTGTTCTCACCTTACATGCCTTGATGACATCGTCCATAAGGAGTATGAAGAGGTAAGGTGATAGGATATCACCTTGTCTTACACCAGTGGTGGTCCTGAACTCTTCTGACTTATGGTTTGCTGTCCTCACATAATTTCTGCAAGACTTGTAGAAGCTCTGTATAGCATGAATCAGAGGTGCTGGAATATTCTTCCTTGCCAAACAGTCCCAAAGTTTGCTCCAGGGGACCCTGTCAAACGCCTTTTCCAGATCTATGAAACAAAAATGGATCTCACTCTTATACTCAAGGGCCTTTTCACTCAGCTGTCTGAGTGTGAAGATTAGGTCTTGAGTACTTCGATTTGCTCGGAATCCGCACTTTATACCATCATGCCCTGCTGCTTTGCCCATCTTGATTTTCTCCAGTGCTGCCTTCAGTTCTTCCATCTTTATGTCATCTTCATCACCATTGGTTTCCTCTTCTGTGCTAGTGGTTATCATTTCTGATGTTTGACCTTGCTCACCATCAAGGAGTTCTGAGAAATATTCTTTCCATCTTTCCATTACTTCCTTCGGGGCAGTAAGCAATTTGCCTTGCTTGTCCTTTATAAATTTGAGAGGGCATTGTTTTTCCTTCCTCATGTTCTTTAGGGTCTTCTAGAACAATTTCTGGTTTTCTTGTGCATCTTTTTCTAGCTTTTCTCCAAATTCTTCCCAGGACTTCTGTTTTGCTGCTAGCACTTTGTTCTTTACTTCTGTTCTGAGTGTCACATATTCTCTATATTTTTCCATTTGTCCTGTTGTGTTTTTAGCTCCTAAGTATTGTTTCCATGCCATTTTCTTCTCTCTTATTTTCTCTTTGACTTCCTCTGTCCACCAAGGTGTCCTCTTTCTCTGGTTCCCAAGTCGGACTTCACCACATGCTTCTGCAGCAGCTGTCTTTATGATATCCTTGAATTTAATCCAGAGGGTTTCCAAGTCATCAGGTTGTTCTTCTGTGTTGTTCACCGCTGCAGCAATAAGCCCCTGATATCTGGTCTTAATTTCTGGCTCTCTCAGCTTGTAGGTCCTAATGCTCATTTCTCCTGCTCGTTTACTTGGTTTCTTGCGTGATGTTGAGCAGTTCCTAGGCTGAGCAACTCTTTCAGTTGTTCGTTTGATTGTTAGCAGGTAATGATCACTTCCAATCTCTGGCCCCCTCCAGACTCTTGCATCTCGGACATATTTGAATGAGCTTCTCCGAACAATGGCATAGTCGATCACTGACTTCTCATTCTTTGTTGGTTCACATCTAGTGTATGCATGTATGCGCTTATGGGGGAACTTACTTACTTACTTACTTACTTAGTCGTTCCCCTTCTACCGTGAGGTGTAGAGGTTTGGAAGAGAGAGCGCCAGACCATTCTATCAGCTGTCTTCTTCCTGGCCTGGTTCCATTCTAGTCCTCGGTCCTTCAAAGATTGTCTAATGTTGTCCTCCCAGCGGACTCTGGGTCGTCCTGGAGGTCTGGATCCCTGGCTCTTTGTTTCCCATGCTTATCGTGGTAGCCGATCTTCTCCCATTCTGCAGACATGGCCAAACCATCTTAGTTGGGACTGTTCTATTTGGGTCTGCAGCGGATGGGATTTTTAGGCCTTGACGGATCGTCTGGTTGCGGACCATGTCTCTTCTTGTTACTTCAACCACTTTCCTCAGATACCTCATTTCTGAGGTTTGGATCTGGCTTTTTGTGGGTTGTAGTCATTGCCCACGACTCGCATCCATATGTCAAGACTGGGACATAGGTGGAGCGGTATACAGCCATCTTCGTTTTCTTACCAACCTCTTTCTTGCTGAGGAATCCACGATTTATGGCCTGAAAAAGTCTCCCAGCCGCTGCTTTTCGAGTGGCCAACTCTTCTTTGATGCCTCCCTTTCGGTCTATAATAGCTCCGAGATATTTAAAGTGGTCGACCTGCTCCAGGACCTGTTCTCCCAACTTAATCTGATGTTTTCTTTCTTCTCGTGATATCACCATGGATTTTGTTTTAGAGCTGCTTATGACCATCCCTCTCTTCTCCAGCTCTTCCTTCCAGACTTGCAGGTTGGATTGGAGATGTGCCTCTGATTTAGCAATCAGGGCAACATCATCAGCAAATGCCAGCTCCGAAATATAGACCTGTCTCATCTTCCAGTACCCCACTGAATACTTTCTTGTTCTCTCCTTACATGCCTTGATGACATCGTCCATAAGGAGTATGAAGAGGTAAGGTGATAGGATATCACCTTGTCTTACACCAGTGGTGGTCCTGAACTCTTCCGACTTATGGTTTGCTGTCCTCACATAATTTTCTGCAAGACTTGTAGAAGCTCTGTATAGCATGAATCAGAGGTGCTGGAATATTCTTCCTTGCCAAACATTCCCAAAGTTTGCTCCAGGGGACCCTGTCAAACGCCTTTTCCAGATCTATGAAACAAAGATGGATCTCACTCTTATACTCAAGGGCCTTTTCACTCAGCTGTCTGAGTGTGAAGATTAGGTCTTGAGTACTTCGGTTTGCTCGGAATCCGCACTGGACCTCATCCAATTGTGGCTCAGCTAGGCGTCGGAGTCTCTGCTGTAGGATTCTAGAGTAGATTTTACCAGGGACACTGAGAAGGGATATGCCTCTATGGTTTCCACATTGTCGATTGTCACCCTTTTTGAAAATTGGTGTTATGATGGCAATCTCCCAATCCTTTGGTATGGTCTGTTTGCACCATGCTGCCTGTAGGTCTTTTAAGAGTAATAGATGGCCTGATGCTCCCATGTACTTAACCATTTCTGGTGTTATACCATCATGCCCTGCTGCTTTGCCCATCTTGATTTTTTCTCTAGTGCTGCCCTCAGTTCTTCCATCTTTATGTCATCTTCACCATCATTGGTTTCCTCTTCTGTGTCAGTGGTTATCATTTCTGATGCTTCATCATGCTCACCATCCAGGAGTTCTGAGAAATATTCTTTCCATCTTTCCATTACTTCCTTCGGGGCAGTAAGCAATTTGCCTTGCTTGTCCTTTATAAATTTGAGAGGGCATTTGTTTTTTCTCTTCCTCATGTTCTTTAGGGTCTTATAGAACAATTTCTGGTTTTCTTGTGCATCTTTTTCTAGCTTTTCTCCAAATTCTTCCCAGGACTTCTGTTTTGCTGCTAGCACTTTGTTCTTTGCTTCTGTTCTGAGTGTCACATATTCTCTATATTTTTCCATTTGTCCTGTTGTGTTTTTAGCTCCTAAGTATTGTTTCCATGCCATTTTCTTCTCTCTCTTATTTTCTCTTTGACTTCCTCTGTCCACCAAGGTGTCCTCTTTCTCTGGTTCCCAAGTCGGACTTCACCGCATGCTTCTGCAGCAGCTGTCTTTATGATATCCTTGAATTTATTCCAGAGGGTTTCCAAGTCATCAGGTCGTTCTTCTGTGTTGCTCACGCTGTAGCAATAAGCCCCTGATATCTGGTCTTAATTTCTGGCTCTCTCAGCTTGTAGGTCCTAATGCTCATTTCTCCTGCTCGTTTACTTGGTTTTTCTTGCGTGATGTTGGGCAGTTCCTAGGCTGAGCAACTCTTTCAGTTGTTCGTTTGATTGTTAGCAGGTAGTGATCACTTCCAATCTCTGGCCCCCTCCAGACTCTTGCATCTCGGACATATCTGAATGAGCTTCTCCGAACAATGGCATAGTCGATCACTGACTTCTCATTCTTGGTTGGTTCACATCTAGTGTATGCATGTATGCGCTTATGGGGGAACTTTGTGTTTGTAATGATCAGATTCTGCTCACTGCAGAATCTAAGGAGTCGCTTTCCATTGTCATTGAGAGTATCTTCTCCATATCTTCCGATAACTCCACCCCATCTAGCATGGTCATTTCCAACTCTGGCATTAAAATCTCCGAGCATGATAACTTCATCTAGGCTGTCATCCACTGTCCTTTGAAGCAGCTCGAAGAATTCCTCCTTGACCTCTGCTCTCTCATCCTCATTTGGCCCATACACTATGACCAGGTTGACTATGGTTTCTCCTTCTTTTAGTTTCACAACCATAATGCGCTCTGAGACAAAGTTCCACCCCTTGATACTATCTTTTTGATTTTGGGCCACAATGCAACCCACACCCCCTTTAGCTCTTTCGGATATGGGTACACCACTGTAGAGCAGCGTGTTGCCATTGAGATCCATGACTCCTTGTCCTTTTTTCTTTGTTTCCGTTATAGCCAGGATTTCTAGTTTTGCTTTCCTCATCTCTTCCACCAGCTCCTCTTCCTTCCCATTTATACTTCTTGTGTTCCATGTTCCATAAGTCGTAGTCCGTTCCAGTTCGTCGCCTTTAGAATCAGTCCGGTTTTCTCTCTTGTGTTACTCGTAATCGTGGTTTAAAGCAAACAGGTGATTGGCCTGTTGTGCCTTTGCATGGTGGAGGGGCTGCCTCCTTACGGCCTCCATGCAGGCCGCCCTCCTCCTTTTTCATCCGGGCTTGGGACCGGCATAGGCGGAGTTCTTTTCCATTTTCACTAATGCTTTATCACTCACAAACGCCGAAACTTTAGCTGTTTGAAGTGCTACGTCAAAACTAGCACAAATTTGCTTTTCTCTATCCAATATCGAAGATTCGTTCTTGCCTAGCATCCTGGCAACTTCCGATGTAGACTTTTTTTCCTTTCTCACTAAATCTAAAATTTTGATCTTTTCCTCTATAGTAGGTACTTTACGACTTTTCTTAGGCTTTTCAGAGCTACCAGCATCACTACTCTTGCGCTTTGGGGCCATTATTACTCAGAAAATAGCGTTAATAATAAAACAAAGGAAAAATGCTTTCACAAAAACACTTGTTACAAGCGAGAACTCCAGACAGGGAATGCAGCGGAATTCAAGATACTGGCGTAAACAATGGAATGACTCACAGTGACGCTACGCAAAGCGAGAAATACCGAGATGGTGCGAGACTTTAAGGCGCTTTGGAAATGGAACAGATTTGGCGCTCAATTTAAAATGTATATTTTCCATATTGTTCTACCTTTTTTTTTTCCTCGATCGCCAATCACTTATACTTGAAACCACGTGATTTGAGTTCGCGTAAAATGCAGTCCTGTACTTAGCACTAGTGCAAAATATTTTCAGTCGACCTGTGAGGGAATTTATTTAAAACAGTAAGTAACCTGTGAAGAAATAATAGCTGAAAGAACTATGGTCTGCATATTCTGAGGATGGCACCGTTTCTCCTAAGTCAGTTCCTTCCTTCTCATTTTTTTTAAACCTTCCACCAAGCAAGTAAACTCATCTACACACACAGCCAGTTGGAAAATATAATTTAAAAAAAACTTCAAATAAATTAATTAAACCTGTGAAATGTTTTAATGATTAATTTTTCTCTAACTCTCCAGTGTGCCACTGTTTGTGTAGTTAATCTCATACTTCTTTCTGCAGTTGTTTTAATGTATATTTTGTTTATCACTCTGGTAACATTGGTGCCCCCTGACAGCCTTGCTTTAAAAGAATTTTAATTTAAGCCTCCCTGTTTTTGCAAGGGATATAATTTGTTCCCTCTAATTGCCAAGGGAGCCAATCAGACCGGAAACGGAATCTGTTAATATATGCTATTACATGACATTTTACTAGTGTCTCCACTTATTTTAATAATATAAAAAAAGGTAAAAGATCCCGTTACACGCCCATTGAGGCATATTGGGAATATGGTGTTAGGCCCATATTTTCTTGACCATCGGCACACTAGGGGAGATGTGGTCAGCATCACGCCGGCCGCCTTAACCTTCCCAGAGTTGCTCTGGTACCCAATTGGGGCTGGGTCGACCCAGGAGCCATTTGCGGCCTAAAAAAATCCCACCTCATCTGGGGATCGAACCATAGATCACTGAGCTAGGAAGCCAATGCACTAACCACTATGCTACCGCGGCTCCCATTTTTTAATAATATAATGAGTATAAAATTACCAGTTTTCAGATCTTATTTAATCATGCAAGTTATTCATGGTTATTATTTTGGCTGTGGTTTAGAATCGACATCATTGCACTCCGGGCAAATCCATAGGTGCTCAGCGTCCCACAGCAGATGTCGAAGGGTGTGAATGCTGATTGCTGCTGTAGCACACAAACTATTTCTACCTTCAAACACCTATGAGTCAGCTTGTAATAAAAATGCAAAGTTTAAGTCATCGATGGTTACCACTCTGGTAATGGAGGCACCCTGTGACGGCTTAAGATTATAAGCTTTTATTATTGATATTTGTGATAACATTTCCCTCTGTTTAATTCTAATTCTTGGTTCATATTTTAGTCTGTTCATTTTTGTTTCATTGCCAACTGAATTCTTAGTTTTCTGCGTCACATGTGGGATATACAAGTTTTTTTAGTATTATTATTTTCTTGCCTTTATTATGCAATCTTCTTCTTGTGTTGTGATTTGTTGTGAACACACATTCTAATTTTTTTGTTAATGCTTGAATGTATATTATGTGTCATATACATTCATTTAAGAGTTGTGACATGCCTCGTTGATTGAGTTCAGTTAATTATGTCAGCATTCACTTTGTGTATGTGTAGAATACAAGAAATGCATTGTGTGTTTCATAATAAATAAAACATGACAATGAACATAACTTATCAATAATCATATATATATATATATATTATCATTTCTTTCTGCATTCCCTGTTACCATCATGGAAAAGAAAATCAGTGAACCAGAATAAACATTTATTCAAACAAGGCATCCACATCTTATTTTGCTTCCTCTGTACTTTTTTAACATATGAATGTGATGGCAGAAATTCTCTGAAAGGCTTTTACTTGGTAAGAAGTAGGCCATCAGTGGCAGCATACAACCACATTTGAATTTATTATGACATTTATTAAAGGTCATACAAATGCCAGATTATCAAAATGTCACTATGCACATGCAAATACCACATCATTCTTCTTCTTCTTGCGATCGCATCTTTGATGATTACACCGTCAGACGAGTTCTCATGATGAATTCGACTGTTGTTTGAAGTTCCTCTTTAACTCCATATAGCTTTGAGTTTAGTGTTGAGTCATTCGGCCAGTATATCTTTCTTAACTGGTCATACAGAGGACAGTCCTGTAGAACATGCTCAGCAGTTTGTTCATTTAATCCACATGTGCACAGTGGTGAAGCAGACAATCGTAGCTTGTGCATGTGTTTATTCAGTTTGTTATGCCCTGTCCTGAGTCGAAAAATAGTTATCTGTCCCTGCCGGTCGAGAGTGTGATAGTCGTCTTTGGGTTGGTTCTGTTCTCTTCTGATAGTCTGGATAGCTCTCTTTTTCTCAAAGTATGTGACTTCATTATCTTCTTGTTCACATTCTCCTCCCTTTTTTGCAAGTTTATCTGCCTTTTCATTTCCGGGTACACCACAATGAGATGGTACCCACTGAAGTATGGTTCTCTTTTTGGCAGCTACCTTGTTTAGTTCATTTTCTCAGATGCGGGAGTTTACCACCCTTGAGAGCTTGCAGGACAGACAGTGCATCTGTGAGGATGACTACCTGGTGGCAGTCAGAGTTGGTGTTATAAATCATATTTGCAGCTTGCTCTAGAGCTTGAACCTCAGCTGTATAGTTGGAACAGAATTTACCAGTGGGAATGTGCCTAGTCTCATAGTGGTTGTCAGGATATGAGATAAAGATACCGGCACCTCCATTCCTAACAGCATTTGTTGCTGATCCATCTGTATAGGCATGTATCCATGATTGATCGGGATAGCTTTCTTGGATCATACTCAATGTAGCAGTTCGTTTTTGCAGATCATTATACTCACATCCACTTGTGAGACCACTGACTGATGTATTAATTTGGAGGGCGCTGCTGGCCTGCTCCCATGGTACAGGGTATAGGGTGGGCTTCAGTGGTGTTGTCTTCATGGATAGGTCGTCTTGATGCTAGGTTATAAGTCTTTTCCCCCCGATGCACAAAGCTGCTACGCTTTAGACGTCCCAATGCCAGATCATCTAGTCTTGCCTTCATTGGGTGCATTGGCATACTGTTGTACTTTTCCATCTGGATCATGGTTTTTGTGTCTCTTCTATGGGACAATGTCTGTAATCCAGCAACCTCTGCATCTCTGTTATTGGTGTAGTTTTCATGGCTCCTGTAATGAGCCTGAGAGCTTGATTTTGCACCTTGTCCAAAGACTGCAGATGTGAGTTAGCAGCTGATGACCATGCTGCTGAGCTAAACTCTAAGTGTGGTCTTATTACTCCATTATAAATCTTCTTTAGATTTCGTTCATTTGCTCCCCAGTTGGTACCTGCTAATTTTCTGAGTATGCCTAGTCGTCTTCGGGCCTTTCCTTCTGCGTTTTCAATATGCTTATTCCATGTAAGCCTTTGGTCAAATGTCACCCCCAGATAGGTGGGGTAGCTTTCTTCCTTGATCACGGTTGTCCCTAGGTGTATGTTAGCTGATTTGTCCTTGGGGGCGAGGGAGAACAGTGTTGTGGAGGTTTTGTCTGTGTTTATTGTGATAAGCCTTTTCTCTGCCCATGACACTAGCATGTCTGCTGCCCGCTGCATTCTATAATTTGCTGTGGTGACATTTTCATCAGCGCACCAGAGTACTAGGTCATCTGCATATAAGGCAGCTTTAACTCCTGCAGGGAGATCTTTCACCAGGTCATTGATGTAAACAAGGAAGAGTGTTGGGGAAATTACTCCTCCTTGAGGTACCCCCTGATGGAGCAACACTTTTCTGCTCTGCAGACCGTCAAGAGTGACTCTAGTTCTCCTGTTATGCAAGTATGACTGGATCCATTTCATCATGTTGCCTTGGATTCCACTTCTCCTAAGTTTTGCAATGAGGCCATCTTTCCACACCTTGTCAAAGGCCTGCTTGAAGTCGACCCAGATCGTTAGGACCTTTTTCTTCTCCTGGAAGGCGTCTTCTATTGCTTGAGACAAGTAAGTAACTTGGTCTTCTATACTGTAGCATTCTCTAAATCCAGCTTGTTCCGGCACCAAGATCTGCTCAGACTCTAAATACCATTTCAATCTGTGGTTGACTATTCGCTCCATAGTCTTCCCAACACAGCTTGTGAGACTGATTGGCCGGTAACTTGCAGCCTCGGTCTTACATTTCCCTTTCTTTAGTATGGGTATTGTGATGGCTTCTCTCCATACTTGGGGTACCGTTCCTTTCAACCAGCTGTGGTTGAATATCTCAAGCAGTTTTGTCTTTGCTGCTGAGCTCAGATTTACTAGCATTTCGTTGCTGATTTTGTCTGGGCCGGGTGACTTTTGAAACTTAAGCTTGGAAATAGCCTTCTGTAGTTCTCCTAGTGTGATGGGTTCCCTCATTGGGGCAGGAGTATCTGTCTGTCCCATGGTTGCCAGTATTTCTTTTCTTATCTCTCTCTGATGATCTATGTTAATGGGTAAGTTGCTTTCTGAACTGTATCTTCTAGCAAACAAGTCTGCAGCTTGTTTTCCTCTGAAAAGTTTGCCACCTTCATCCAATGTGATAGTCTGCCTAGGTGAGGAACGCTCTTCATTTAGAGACTTGACTAATCTCCCAAGTTTCCTGCCGTCTTTCTCAAGGTTCAGCGATGCCGTTTTAGTTCTCCAGCTTTTCCGTTTTTCTTCTAGCTTTGTTCTCTGAAACTCTGCTACAGCCTTTTTCCATTTGTTGTGAGTTTCAAGTGAAGGCTGAGACTCTGCGTCCTTTCTAGCCCTGTCCATGGCTTCCTGACGTTCTTGGAGTGTGCTGGACCAGTATGGTATGTAGTTACGCCGGCATCCTTTGGGAATGGTTTCTTTTGCAGCTTGTAGTATGCATCTGTTGAAGTCTTTTACCACTTCATTAATGTCTCTGTTCTGTACCTTGAGGGTAGACAGCAGCGTGTTCACCTGATGCCTGAATAAACCCCAGTTGGCTTTTTTGTAGTTCCATCTTGTAATGGCTGGGCCTGTACTGAGAGTTGCACTCTGGACAGTTAGAAAGATTGGGCGATGGTCGCTTCCCCCTAGTTGGTCTCCTACTTCTCTACTAATAGATCCAGCTATATCTGGTGTGGAGAAGGCAAGATCTGGTGTTGAAGTTGTGTGCCATCCTCTGGAGTAGAAGGTAGGAGTATCTGTGGCATTATTGACTAGGATTAGGGAGTGATCATCTTGCCAAGTTTCAACCTCTTCACCTCTGTGATCCAGATGGTTATAGCCCCAGCTCTGGAGTGGCTATTAAAGTCTCCAACTGCTATAAAGTTGGTGGCTGGTACCTGTATAGAGCTGAGACTCAGGGGTTTGTTGTTCGGACAGTAATAGTTCAGGAGTTCTATTTCCATCTTGTCTACCTTTATCTGCAACAGCTGATATTCTGCTCCATCCATGAAGGTTTTCCTTTCGTGTGCAGGAATGTTATTCCTTACAAGAGTAAGTACTCCTCCTTTTCGTCTATCTTTTCTGTCGGATCTGAAGCATTGATATCCCCTTATTTTAAAGGTTTGATCTGCTTTCAAGTGAGTCTCTTGGATACAGCAAACACTGACTTGCTTCTCATACAAGATGTTTTTCCAGCTCTGTCTTTTTGCTGTATCCAGCCTGCTTGCTGTTCACTCCCTCTGCATTCCAGTGCATCATGACAAGTGGCACTCTGGGTTTCTCTTTTTCTGTTTTGTTTTGGTCAGTAGTTCTCCTCCGCCGTCTGCTGACTCCACAAGACGGTCTAGAGGGTCCTCCAGTAGCTGAGGGTGGGCTCTGTCGAGGCTCAGAGCCCGGCACTGCACCTGCCTGGTGGAGCTCCACAGGGCGAGCACCAGTACGAGATTTATTTGACGGTGTACTCTCCATAGAAAAAAAAAAAAAGCGAGTTGCGTGATACTGTGGTTTCCGGTGCGCCTTCTGGCCCAGTATCTATGACTTTAGCACCTGTTCAACGGGAGAGTGGGCTCATCCCTAATCTGTTTATGTTCCCAGTAGTAGACTATTCGCAAGCAGCCTGGGGGTGTCACTGCTCTGCGCGGACCTTGTTTACCGAGGCGGCGTCCGAGCTCGTATGGTGAAAATATGGTTGCATTATCTTCAAAATAGCCCTGTCTTTCCTGCCATCCTGCAACTTTGAGTTAGGGAGTTCTGAGCTCCAGTCTCTTTCCCAGGCATTTTATCCTGGCCTGGCATGCATACAGAGGACCCCACTTCTGGTTCTAAGTTAGCAGTTGGGGACAGGTGGGGTAGCACACTGTGCATTCCCCGTCATCCAGGGGGCTCTCCAACTATGCAGAGCTTGCACAATGCTGTGCTCTGGTTCTGGGCTCACCCAAGGAATCCTCACGTCCTGCACAGAGCCACTTCCAGATACCCACCACCTGCCAACCCCCCATTGTAGAAATCTCCTGCATGCGGCCATCCAGTCAAGAGCCAGTATTAAGTCTGGTGCCCAAGTGATTCCCCCCAAGCTCAGTGTGCAATTCTGGGTTCTCATCATGCTGCAACACAGGGGGGATTGTGATGCTCAGCCATCTCTCTCAACTCTGCACCGATAAATGACATCGGGGACTTAACTGTGTCTCAGTACTGGGAGGCCCCGTTTCCGGGTACACCACACACAGCCAGTTGAGGCAACGGTCGCCGTGGGCGTGTCTTCAGTGGGGAAGTTGTGGAGTCTTCCTGTCCATGTTCTTGCACATCCTAACACTGCCCGCAAGACATCGGAGGTTTGGAGAGTGGCCTTCTCTGCTTTTTTGAGCCGGGGTGGGCTCCCCAGGCAAGTCTCGATGGGGATCGGGACGTGTCCACGCGCCAGTGGGCCCAGCATCGGCCGCATCTGTTGGAGGACTTGCTCTGCCAGGTTTGAGTTAGTAAATTCCAACTTTGTCATCTTCTTGGCATTGTGATGCTGGGGTGCCTGTGGATTTCCTAACGCCCCGGGTAGAAGCCAGAAGTGTACTGTGCCAGCTCTGGGGGAGATAAAGGGGGTGTTTCTGCGTCTCCTTGTGATACGTAGCCAAGGTAGGGCTCACAGTGCTCTTTCCCCGCCACCAAATTGCCTGCTGGTTACGCCGAGTTCTCCGAGGCTCTAGGCATGTGACCAAGAGTTGAAGGCAATAGGATCGTCACGTCCTGAGTCTCTGTGCCTGTACGATGGGTTCCGATCTTCAGGGAGCAGTCCACACTCGTTCCCACTCCCAAGACTTGTTCAGTATCCATCTGGCTCCTTCCCACCCACAGAGGGCGTGTACGGTGTAGTGCACCGGTTTTATTATCGAGGTTTGCTCCTCTAGATCCGTTGTGTTTAGCCTGAGGATTCGCACCCTCAGTTACCAGGACTACCTCGAGGAGGGTGTGGCTCTTCACCACGCACAACGATCTTGGGGTATGAGAGGTTTTGCTAGGCCAAGAGACTAACACCGCAATGGTCGCTCCTTTCATGAACAGAATTCACTAGGCCTAGGGTGAAGCAAGGGGGGAAACCCACTACCCACAACACCAGCACATCATACCCCCTGTCTGTAGACTTTGCCCCATACCACATCAAATACAGGGGCATGTTGATCTTCTAAAAGTTACTTTGCCCTTATTATTAAGAGCCTTCTGTGTTCCACCACTTGGCAAAGGCCTCCCCTTAGATACTTTCTTGGACAGTATCATTGTTTCTTTGAATGTTCTTGACTAGTTATTGCTAGGTGCATAGTGACTTCAATCACCCAGTATTTGTATGAACTATAATAAATATGGTGTTCCGTGGTGAGCAAAAAGGAATTAGAGAATTTGTGTATACCGCTAAAGGGGTAAATCCTGAGGATAACTCTGAAATTGGAGTCCTTAAGGCAGTCTAATGTTGATTCAACATTATGTTGGCAACTCCTGCGATGTGGCTGGTACCAAACTGTATTGGCTGCTGCCGTTCTTTTGGACCTACCAGCTATGTGGAGAGTGAGAACATGAAACATGGGCAACAGCTTGATCTTATAAATGTGCCTACGCTCGCGCCCTGGAGAGGACACTCAAGCTTTACCCTATGGTGTCAGGAAGTAGCAGTACCGGTTGTAAGCAGATGGAGAGGTGGTCGAGCACTACTATGAGCTCTAAGTTAGAGAAAATACCGTCACACCTGCAGCCTTTGACGCTGTTAAATGCCTGCCACCTATGGAAGAGCTGGATGCTGAACCAACATTGGAAGAACTTGGCAATGCCATTGATAGCTTAGCCTCTGGCAAAGCACCTGGCAGTGATGGGATTCCTCCTGATTTAATCAAATGCTGTAAGAGCACACTATTACATCCCCTGCATGTGGCGCTGTGTCAGTGCTGGAAAGAGGCGACTTTCCCTCAAGACATGCTAGATGCCAAGATTGTAACACTATATTAAAATAAAGAAGACTGAAGCGATTGCAACAGCTACAGAGGCATCTCTCTTCTTAGTATTGTTGGTAAGGCTTTTGCCAGAGTCACCTTAATGCGACTACACAAGTAAGCTGAGCGCATATATCCAGAGTCACAGTGTGGATTCCGAGCTGGTAGATCAACAACAGACATGATCTTTTCTCTCTGCCAACTACAGGAAAAATCAAGAGAGCAGAAAAAGCCTCTATATATCGCCTTTATAGACCTCACAAATGCATTTGACCTGGTTAGCAGGGGTGGACTCTTCAAAATCTTCCTGAAAATAGGCTGCCCCACTAAATTGCTGGAAATGATAAAGTCATACCGTGAAGACTTAAAGGGAGTAGTCCAATATGCTGAAAACACATCACAGCCCTTTGACAATGCTGCATCCTAGCTCCGACCCTCTTCGGGATCTTCTTTGCCTTGCTCCTGAAACATGCATTCGGAGATGCAACTGAAAGAAAATGCCTTCACACTAGGTCAGATGGCCGACTATCTAACCTCGCAAGGCTGAAGGCAAATATCAGAAATGTCACTATACGAGACTTATTGTTCACAGATGACGCTGAATCATCACTCAAAGTCAACAGGAGCTCTGTGGCGAAAGGTTTTTATAGTGTATAGTGATAGTAAGAAGTCTTCTCTCTAGAAAGGGTGATGTCCCAGTGGGTTTTGATGGTATTGTATGGTTGTTGTGTTACCTAGTGTAATGTATGAGGTCAGCTGTGAAGGCTCCTGAGATAAATGTTTATGTGAATTACAGAAGGCCCTTCTTACTACCACTACGACCTCAAACAGATCTCTTTTACTATTATGAATGTAGCTACGTTAAAAGTCTAGGGTACTGAAATGTAATGTGTTGTAGTAGAATATACAAACACCCACAGATAATTAATGTCTAATAATATTAATAAAATTCTATAACACACTGAACTAACTCAGACTGTTTTAGTTTCAATATTAAAATTTTTTTCTAAATTTATTTGTTCTGAACCAAGGTTTTATTTTGGTCAGAACATATGAAATGTTATGGAGTTATAAATGGAATGCATAAATATATGGCATAATAAAATGGAATGTGTGTACATAGGTATTTTATAAGACTGGTTAATATTAATTATATTTATAATGTCTCTGGGAGAACTATTACTGGATGTGCTGTTGGGGTGGTGTCATCACACCCACTCTGTGACTAGAACTAGCTTTGTCCATTGTCTTATAGACTTTAGAAAATGTTCTATTTCCCAAAATTCAGTATATTGTGATGGGGAAATATTTATAAATAGTTAAGAGTTCTGGTGAATCCTCAGCAGGCCACTAATTCACTCATCTTGTCTGTGAAGATCTGATGCTGGATTCCGGTGGCCCACTCCTCTCGGTAGCTAGAATACAATGCTAGACTGCACCGACACCACTGTAGGCGGCACACACATCTGCTTGTGTAATCTTGATTACTTATGTGGCACTACCATAGTGCCACAACAGAAACTCACAATTCTGAAACAAAATTTGTGCTATGTGTCAGTACTCTATTTACTGCACCACTCTTACACACAGCACAACACATCAACATTACACAGAATGGGTCAGATCTCTCTGACCACACAGCACATATTACCCAGTTGTTTTCATATAGTATCAGTTCCCCAAGACTGCATTGCATCTGTGATATGTTCAATAGTTTCCTTTTATTCAATAAGATAGGTGATATGTTCCCACAGAAAAGACCATTATATATCGCCTTTATAGACCTCACAAAAGCATTCGACCTGGTTAGTAGGGATGGACTCTTTAAAATCCTCCTGAAAATAGGCTGCCCTCCTAAAATGCTGGAAATGATAAAGTCATTCCATGACGACATGAAGGGAACAGTCCAATATGCTGGAAGCACGTCACAGCCCTTTGATATACGAAGTGGCGTTAAACAAGGCTGTGTCCTGGCTCCGACCCTCTTCGGAATCTTCTTTGCCTTACTCTTGAAACATGCATTCAGAGATGCAACTGAAGGAATATGCCTTCACACTAGGTCAGATGGCCGTCTGTTTAATCTGGGACAGGCTGAACGGCAAATGGCACAAAAATCAGAAGGGTCACTATAAGAGACTTGTTGTTCGCTGATGATGCTGCAGTCGTCACTCAAAGCCAACAGGAGCTTCAGAGCTTGATGAATCGCTTCACTAAAGCATGCAAGGACTTTGGCCTCACAATAAGTCTAAAGAAAACGAATGTGCTGAGTCAGGATGTGGGTGCTGCACCAGTTATCACTATCGATAACTATGAATTGGCAGTGGTGCACCACTTCACATACCTAGGGTCTACCATCAATGACAAACTCTCACTGGATACAGCAATCGACAGCCGCATTGGCAAAGCTGCAGCTACCTTTGCCCGCCTCACATCGCGTGTTTGGGGAAACTCTAAACTCACAATGAAGACCAAAGCTGCGGTATATAATGCCTGCGTCACCAGCACACTCCTATATGGCAGCGACCTGGACGACCTATGCTAAGCAAGAAAGAAGGCTCAATACCTTCCATTTGCGGTGTCTACGCCGCATCCTCGGCATCTCGTGGAAAGATAAAGTGACAAATGTCGAGGTGTTGTCACGTGCTGGCCTTCAAAGTACGTATACGCTGCTTAGACAGCGCAGACTTCGCTGGCTTGGCCATGTTCGCCGCATGGAAGATGGTCGCATCCCAAAAGATATCTTCTACGGACAATTAGCAGATGGCAAGAGAACAGTTGGGCGACCACAGCTGAGGTTCAAAGATGTGTGCAAGAGAGATATGAGGGCACTGGACATGGATCCAGCAACATGGGAGGATGAAGCTGCCGATCGCACTAAGTGGCGATGCTATTTACGGCACCACCTCAGATTGGGCGAAGAGAGGCTCACACAAGAAGCAGAGGTGAGGAGAAAACGTCGAAAGGAGCACCAGGAAAATATGCAGCTGAGGCTGCTACCTCAGGGGCGCTGGTGACAGAATAGTCCTTGGCTGAACTCCTACAGTTATGACTTATTGAATTATGTTCCATGATCTCAACAATAGATCCGCCTTCCATAGTCTTAGTTAGGCGTCCATATATTTTGTTTGTCTCTAGACCCTGAACTTGGGCTGGGGACCTAGAGCGAGCACTTACTTGTCGTAATCATTTTATATGATATGGCAGTATCAATCACTCGAAATATTAAAGTATACAAAATAAATGCTTTCGTTCTTACCAGAATTCAGAATTGAGAACACAGTTAATTGCTAGCAAAACTCAGCTGAGCTGCTGGCTAAATGATGGCGTCCCACTAAAATGTATGTAATATCTTCTGGGAAAAACACCACAGGCAATAACCGACTGTGTCCCTGGACAGAATTGTATCAAATGGCAAAAATGCGCTTCTCTGTCCCGCTAATATGATTACATTTGTCCAATCACAGACTTCCCCCCTAACTTTTTCAAATCTACAACCAAAAGTCAAATTTCAGTCAGATTCATTCAGTCAATGTATGTGTTATTGTCTGTTGGGTCCGTCTGTCTCTACTTGTTTTTTTTTCATAAAAACAACACTTGGTTTCTAGGGACCAACTATACATGCATATTAACCTGCACAAATCTGCCTCCTAAGTTATTTTTAGCCACAATTCTCCACCTTCCCCCTCTTTTCATTACAGCTTGATTTTTTGCATTTGCGTGTCTCAAGGCCGAAAATTTGAAACTTTAGTGAAAGTATGAACAGTAACAGTCGCTAGTCTGATATGAAACAACACAGTCTTTTGTCAATATCTTCCTTGTTATCTATCCGTCTGTATAATTTAAAAGTATATTCGCTCTCTGCTTAAGATGGGCTATCAAAATGGATAGGTTTTATATTCATAACTCTATTATTAAGAAAAAACATATTTTTTTCTCAAGTTTAGTTTTTTTGAAATTTGTTCGCGAACCTTCTCCACGGCGTTTGCCGCTGAATTCAAATAAAACAACCAAGTATCGTAAAACGTCCAAGAAATGACTGTTTCGAATAAGAGCTAAGGTCTTTTTTTTTTGTCCATTTCCTTACATTGTGTCAACTAGTGACGTGAATTTTTTTTCTTTTACTACCAATTGCGTCTTTTAGCCTTTCTAGATTCAAACACGTGTTCAGTCATATTTTTCCTTTTTTGATCTCCGTTTCCCTCCCGTCTACAAAGGGTAAACCGTTTCGTCTGCACGTCTAACTAGTTAGTTTGACTGGCGGTAGGAAATGCGGGCATGGGCGAGCATGTCTCCTAGTATCTTACGCATTATTTTTATCCCTACATTTTATCCTTATATTTGGAGATATTTTAACGTTGTATCACGGTAAATTCATCACAGTAAGTCAGAGCCACTTCTGTGATAAATTTAAACAATTCAATAAAACCACCAACTTCAACAATATAAAATGAATGTCTGCTGAGTATAATTGAATTATTTATTTACAACTATCCTTCTTGTGCTGATGGATGAATGTTGGTCGATAGAAATGAAGGAATTATTTTTATATATACAACCAGATGATGATAAAGTTAAATTAAATTAATTAACTAACTTAAGAAATGTTCTAGTAAACTTTTCCAAATAGTTGAATAACTGAATTTCTGGACAATGTTTCACTCAGGGTGCACAATTGTCAGTGACATTCACTTAACTTCTATTCTTCTTCCATCCTTAGCCATCAACCGGCAAAGCAGTATGTGGCCAGTACGCCTAGTGGCGTCTTAGGGCAACAACAAATTGATCAATCTATCGCTGTTTCCACCACGCCTAGTGGCGTCTTTGTGGAACAAAAACAGACCAAACAATCTATCATTACTTAACTTCTATGTCAGATGAAATTTGGCTTTGAAATGCATAGTTTGGCAGATGGGTCTTGCTTATGCCAATCCAGACACTGCTGGGGTGTAAAGCATCGATCTCGTAAAAATAAAACCAGCACTGAGACTTCTGGTTATTACTCGTTAGCTCAACGGGTTCTCGATCATTGACCTCTGACTTATGGTGACAAGTACGAACCTGAGGACAAGGTTTAGACATGTGGCTAGGTTTTGTTTTACTGCCCACAATTCTAGTGTATGTGATATGATATTGTTTTCAGGTTCTGATGGTATATGCATGATACATGGATCAGTCATGATAAGCGATAGCGAGACAAGACAGGTGTCTAGCTGCAGAACATTTTCTAAAATAAAATAATACAGAATATACTACAGTTTATACATCAATTCTGTACACACATATACAGTATGGTGTCTTAATCACCCTTACTTCCTCTGCCTGACAAGCATACCAATTTAACCAAATAGAATGTATGATACTTTCATAACATATGGACTAACCACATCCTGAAATAAACAATTGTAATTAATGTATTAAATAAACACAGTAATTCTACATACCCTCTCAGGATCTATATAAAGTCAGAAAAGACTGGCTTTGGTGGAGAATAGTGCAATGCTGCTTGGTCATAGATAGTAATGTTCTAGCCTCAACAAGCTTCTCTCTCTGGCCGCCTTCCTTCTGTCTTTATTCTGTGCAAGTAATT
The DNA here is from genome assembly GCA_024509875.1 of Oreohelix idahoensis. NCBI lineage: Eukaryota > Metazoa > Mollusca > Gastropoda > Stylommatophora > Oreohelicidae > Oreohelix > Oreohelix idahoensis. Next base: position 20,694 of record JAMPIV010009010.1, read on the forward strand.
TTGAATATTTTTTTTAATTAATTAATAAAAATATTGCCTCGTTTTTTTGGCTGGGGGTGCGTCCGTTTCAACCTAGCCGTTATATTAGGGCGCATGGTCCAAAATATAAAAAGACATTTAGGTCTGGAGAATTTTGAATTATCCGGGGTCTCCTTTTATAGGCTGCGAGTGTGCGTCTGAGAAGACAAGGTCGGTAACTCCGATTCAATCCTGCAAAATTTTTCATCTCCGAGGATTTTGTCTTAGAAGTTGTTCCAAACCTCGGCTTCGTGTATCGAAAAAAAAATTTTGCACCTTTTCTATTTAGAGCCTTTTGAGTTATAGTTTTCCATTCTCAGTAAGTTTTTCTTTCTATCAATATGTTGTTTTCCCTAATCGGTCGTGTTAGTGAATTTATATCGAATTTCGATTAGGAAAACCACAGGATTTCTCGAGGCACTGGCACCTTTTCTATAAAATATCTTCAAAACTACTCCATCCATCCAATTTTTCTTTCATACGCACATAGTCGGAGTTCTCCCCTGTAAAAGGGGACTATTTTTATCCTTGTCTGTCATTTCGTTCTCCTTTACGAGCCCTAAGTCTAACCTATGTTTCGTACGCTTTTTATTCTCCATATAAACTACAGAAGCTTTTTCGATCGGTTTTGTGTAGGCTGCTCTTCCGTGATTGGCTGAACCTGACACACCCCCGAAAAAATTAGTACTGCATTGGCCTGTATACCTCTTTCCTACTATTCCTGTCTTCATTCATTTACTCGAATACTAAGCATGCGTTTTCAACACATGACAAGCTCCAGGGCTTGATGAATCGCTCCTCCCAAGCATGCAAGGAGTTTAGCCTCACAATAAGTCTAAAATAAACAAATGTGCTGGGTCAGGATGTGGATGTTGCACCAGTCACCAGTATCGATAACTATAGATAGGCAGTGGTGCACCACTTTACATGATGGTAGACCTTACCATCAACGAGAAACTTTCTCTGGACACAGAAATAGACAGCCGCATTGGCAAAGCTGCAGCTGTCTTTGCCCGCCTCACAACGCGTGTTTGGGGAAACTCCAAACTCCCAAAGAAGACCAAAGCTGCGGTATACAATGTCTGAGTGAGAAGTTACTGTGATTTTATTTTCAACAGGCCCCATTCTTCTTCTCCATGCAATTATTTGAGTTATTCCTTTTCTCTAGGTAATAATTTGCGATTTTATGAGGAATTACTGTGGGGTTTTAATTTCAACTTCGCCCAGTTTTCTTCTCTCTGTAAATAATTGCGGTAATTTTTATTGTATTAGCCGCTTGAGTATTATTAGGCTGGGTAAACATTTTCCGATGTTAGAAACACCCACCCGGGTTAACGGGGGATGGGGCGAACCTCTACCCAGGTACGTAAAACTGGCGCTAGAACGAATCAAAGTTGATTCTGCTCATGCGGTCGGTGTAACCTTATCTAACATGACGCAATAGGAGTTCAGCGGGAGCAGGAATAAACATGCGTCACGAGTAGCTTACGTTATCATTGGCGGGTTTCAATAGTTTATTAAATGCAGGAAAATTATTGGTTTAAGGCGGCTCCAGAGAGACGCGACGCGATGACGTATGGCGTGGGTTATAGCGTCGTGTTTTAATGATATATACCCACGTTTAGTCATTAGCGGGTCTCTTTGTCTCCAGAAAATATCAGCCGTGAAACTAAGTCATATTCGTCTGCTCTTAAGTGAGAAATTCGAGAATTGGGTATGTAGGTATCTTAATTTAATGGTGTAGATAATGCGTTTCTTAATAGAATCTTAGCACGATAAAGTAAAGTTTCTTCGGGAAGTTAACTTAAATTTTATAAACGAAAGTGCCATCAATTGCTATCTTAGAATAAAACTGTAAGTGTGCTTATAACTTTTTGTGAATAGTAGCAATATCTATCATTTGTGTAACGGGTTTGTGAAATTAATTGTATAAGGTTAAGTCCTTAGGCTATATCCATACTGTAATTGTGAGGTCTGATATATATATAACCTCGATTTGATTATAATATTTGCAGCGTAAATACGCTAGCGTAATTGTGTACGTTATTTTATTGTGCATTAAATTGTTGTGTAGTCAGGAGGGGAGTGAGGGGTGTAATTAATTTTACGGAGATGGGATTTAATTATTCCTAGAGAGGTCTATTTTATTTTTGTGTTAATCGATGACTCACCAGGGTCAGTCTGTAATATAAAGTAGGCCTAGGAATTGTAGTGAGGAATGTTTCGCTTCATACAAGCAAATGTTGTGACGGCTGATGGGCCAGCCGGCACTTAAGAGATCTAGGTCTGCCAGTGTCGGGGGTTTCTTACCAGACAGATAGTTACGTTGAGAAGGGGAGGGGGGAGAAAGAGAGAGGTATGATTGGAAGTTAGTGACCCTTAGGTAGGAGTATTTGTTATTGCTTGTGTGTAGATTTGTGTAGGGGATAGACGGGTGATGTGTTTATGGTGGTTGTGTGTTAGAGATGGAGTTTATTTTGAAGTTGTACATTGGTTGTTGTTTCTTTGTTGCAGCATTTTCACGGCACACAGGAAGGGGTGCATAAATTGCCGTACAGCTTGCCAAGATATTTGGCCATTCTCAGAAGTAGAAGGGTCGAGGCATCGCTAGAGGCGAAAGAAAATTGGTGACACGGTAGTTACCGGCGCCAAGTACGTCTGCACCAGAGGAAGATAGCAGTTCTCTTGCAGTGAAGCCCCATGCTTCAGCGGGAACGAGTTTATCTATAAAAATCCAGAGCTCTAAGCTCGCTATACCACTCCAAAAAGGCGCGTGGCTGGGAGGTTGGTTCTATTCGTACACAGCCATAATAATGCTGTTTGTCCCTAAACCCTAAGCGGGTTAAATCGGCCGTTAATGAATTAAGTTCGTCGGCGGTGAAGCAGCTACATTCCGAGTCACCTAAGTCTAAAAGCTCAGGTCATCAAACAGCAATATTCGTGGGAGAAGAAAGGGTCAACATTCCTTCCGAAGGCTTTAGAGAGGAGAGACAGAAGTTATAGAGGCAGATAGTCAGAACAGAACCAGAGGAGAGACAGAGTTAAGAAGTTAGATAGTCATAGCAGAGGACAGCCTCTGAGGTTGCACCGAAGTCCGTTAGTGGATCAGTGGTTGTTTTTTTTTAATGTAAAACATTTGCCTCGTTTTGGCGAGGCGCGTCCTGTTCAACCTAGTCGGTTATATTAGGGCGCATGTCCAAATATAAAAGACCCTTAGGTCTGTATTATTATCAGTGGTTGTGATTTGCAGTGTAGGACTTTAGAAAGTTCCTTAAGATTTTGTGTAAGCAGGTAGATACGTCTGCAGTCGGACAGTGGTGTTAGAGTATAATAATTAATAATAAGATAGTTAGGAGTGGCGGCTCGTACTTAGAGCCCCCCCCCCCCCCCCCCCCCCCCCAAATTACTGTGTGTTTAATCCTAAATTCTTTTTCCCATGCAGGTTGAATGAGGGGGTGAAAGGGTGGGATTATATTATCAGTCATTTTTAATTGGTTTGGTTCTTTTCAGGTGTGCGACCACGCACGTTATTTATTTTGATATGTAATTTATTTTATTGTGTAAATAAACTATGAACTGTAGTCTGGATCAGTCTCTCAATATATAAAGACACTGTACGTATATATATTTGTCTGTATAGTTGTGCTTTATGGTAGTCAGAGGTGGTGAGTCTTTAGCTCTTAACAAAGTCGCGAGTGGCGAAGGAGAGTCAATCTCGGTTCTCACCCTCGAAGCTATAAGTATCATCTTCCCACATTCACTGTCTTTCTCATCAAAAATCTATCTTCTCAGTCTTTCTCATACTAGTGTCTTGTCTATACACTCAGACAAACTCTAAAACTCAAATCCATTTCGTGACAGTCTGTGGCACCAGCACACTTATATATTGCAACGAGACATGGTCAACCTATGCTTAGCAAGAAAGAAAGCTCAATACCTTCCATCTATGGTGTCTATGCCACATCCTTGGTATTTCGTGGAAGCACAAAGTGACAAATGTTGAGGTGCTGGCCTTCAGAGCATGTATACACTGTTTAGACAGCACTATTACGCTGACTTGGCTATGTCCGCCGCATGGAAGATGATCGTATTCCTAAAGATATTTTATACGGACAAATGACAGGTGGCAAAAGAACAGTTGGGCGACCGCTGCAGAGGTTCGAAGGTGTGTGCAAGAGAGACATGAAGACACTAGACATACATTCGGGACCCAAAGATGCAGCAATAGAGAATGCAGTCAGCGACCCATAGCTTGACTGCTTGCGTCAGCGAACCACAGCTGACCAAGACCCTACTCCACCTCCATGTGGTGGTCCTGGAAACAGGCTGCATCACTGCAGTCTGGCTGAGAGAGTAGGGATCGAAGAGGGAAGGCAAACCCGGTCCCAAAAAATGCCGTGCTGAAGTCAAATGTGTCGGCCGAAAGGCGCAGATATCGCAGCTCCGGCGTAAACAGACACAACACAACCAACGTCTTTTTCAGGACGAACGAGGAAGAAGAAGGACATTCATCCAGCAACCTGGGAGGATGAAGCTGCCGATCGCACCAAGTGTTGATGCTTCCTACGGCGCTACCTCAGATCTGGCGAACAGAAGCTCTCACAGCAAGTAGAAGAGAGAAGAACACGCCGAAAGAAACGCCAGCAGCTGAGGGCTATCACCTCATCGACACATTCCCATAGTTAGTCATGGCTGAAGGGGCTACTACTACTAATCACCAATAGCTAACGCTCAGTGATGGTGGATCAAAGACAAGATAAGACAATGCGTGATACTGACACTGTAATCCACAAGGCATGGTGTAAAATACAACTAAAGCGGGCTGAGCATGAGGCCTGCTACCCCATCCAGGAAAACATTGAAACCACAAATATGGCATCAATAATAGGGCAACTAAAGAAACTAATTGAACTCAGCGATCCAAGACAGAAAAAGGTCATAGGTAAGAGGTTTCTGGCGCAACCCAGAGAAAGCTTAAAGGAGTCTGGATGGCAGAATCCTCTTTTCCCGTGTAGGAAAATCTGCACATGTGGCACTTGGAATGTTCGTATATTAAATGAACAAGGGAAAACTGCATGTGTAGCAGCAGAAATGGTGAATGAAAAGAATGGTCTCCTGGGACTGTGCGAAACAATGTCGAAGGGCATACACATTTTTTTTTAAACTGATTACAAGAGAAATGACGCTGTCCTCGGGACAAGGAGAAGAAGGCTCGCACCACAGTGATGGGATGGCTCTAATGCTGTCAAGGAAAGCACAAAAAGTAAAAACTGAGTTTTCGTTGCATTGGGAAATATCGTACGGAGATAAAAAGAAAACAAGTCCAACCCGGAAAGGGGGAGGGGGGGTGTATGTGTCAAAATGTTCAATTCAAGTGCTATGTCGTTTCACAGCGAACGATGCCACAATTGGCTGTGTGTGGTGTTCCCAGAAACGGAGCCTCCCAGATATGGGGCAGAGTTGCGTCTCGACTCCGATGACGTTCAATTGTGCAGCCACCTCACTGCACTACTGGATGGACATGAGGTATAGCATGCATATAGGCGTGAGGTGCAGGGAAGCAAACGCATAAAAACTGCTTGCTGAAAGCCGCAGATATCGCAGCCTAGCTGTAAACTACGACACAGTGTACTTACCGCTCAAAACTAACGGGCAGCATTGTAAGAGAGAGATATGGCTGAGAGCGCAAACGAAACAACAAATGCCATGTCAATCCTGTTGTGTGGCTCTGAAGAACAGAACACAACAACCAAGACGTTACAGACTTCCATGAATGGGTGCTTGCATAGAATTATCATAATTATTGTTTTCCTTTGTGTTCCTTGCAGAGCATGCAGCCAACACTGTAGCTGGTTCCCTACTAGAAGACTTTACATGCTCGTGCAGCATGTTTTCTATGTTTGGTTTCCATAGCAAATTTGCTTTACATGATGAGAATCTCTCACTCTCATATATATATATATATATATATATATATATATATATATATATATATATATATATATATATATATATAGTAACTACGGGTCTTAATTTGGACCAGTTTGGTCGGGTCCCCTGGACTTTATTGGGAGTTTAAAACCATCAAGAATTAATTCCAAAATGACAATGAAATCGGCAGGAAATATGGCAAAATTTATTCACGGTTGAAACTGACCTTGAGAACCCGAAGACCCCAACAGACTTAAGATTATTTCAGATTAGATATCAGGAATATATGCAATTACACCGTATTAACACACAAATATCTATATTTATTGCTAAATTTTTGACAAAACAAAACTATACCGGTACTTATAAAGAAAAATGTCTTGCTTCCTGTTCCACATACTCTTTCACAATTTTGTCGAAGTCTTTTCATCATCATGTGACGTATTCTTTCCAGAACGTTGTCTCCATTACAGCTGCTCTGAACGCATCACGATTCTGGGCAAGTCGACCTGCATCAGCCAAAGACAAGTTCAGACTCTCTGTGATGTCCTGGGTCCACCGTCGTCTAGGTCGACCCCTTCCCCTTTTTCCAGGGACCATGCCTTCCATCACTGTTTTTTCCAGGCTATTATGTCTTTTTATATGACCGAAAAATTTCAGCTTCCTTATTGCGATGGTATTTAGGAGCCAATGTTCCTGTACGTTTAGTGAGTGCAGTACTTCTCTGTTGGTCTTTTTTTCTGTCCAGGGTATTCTCAACATCCTTCTGTAGCATTTCATTTCAAATGATGTAATCTTTTTTGCAACTGTTTTATTGAGTGTCCAAGTCTCGCAGCCGTATGTTGCCACTGGGAATATACATGCTCTGATCAGTTGTAACTTTGTTTCTTTGCTTGTGCCTTGCCATAGGTTTTTCATCTGTATTAGTTTATGTGAAGCAATTGCAAGTCTTCTTTTAATTTCTACTGCACAGTCGCCAGAGCTGTTGATGATTGATCCTAAGTATTCGAATTCATTAACACTTTCCAGTTCTTCGTTATCAATTTCAATTTCTGGTTTGGTCTTTACTTTGTCTGTTGTCAATACTTTAGTCTTCTTGGTGTTTAGGTATAGATTCTGGGCCCGCTGTGTTTTTTGGTGGACAGAAGTAATTGTTCAAGTCCTTCTGGGTTGGTCGATAGGAGGACTGTGTCGTCAGCATATCTGATTTCCGGGATCTGGTACCCGCCGATGTTAAATGAGTCAAACTCTGTGTGTTCTTGGTCATCTCTTACATTTCTCATGATATTCTCGGCATAAATGTTAAACAGGTAAGGGGAAAGGGTACAGCCTTGTCTTACTCCTTTCTGTACTTCAAACCATTCTGATGTTTCACCCTCTATTCTTACGGCTGCCTGTTGTTCTTGGTACAGCAGTGCGATGAGTTGTATAAGGTGGTTTGGAAATCCCATATTTTTCATAATAGCCCATAACTGCTGATGTTGTACACAATCGAAAGCTTTGGTGTAATCAATGAAACAAGTATGTAGGTCAACGTTGAATTCTCTACACTTTTTTATGATGATCCTCATGTTGAATATATGATCTCTAGTGCCTCTACCTGGTCGAAAACCCGCCTGTACTTCGTTTATTTCTGTTTCTAGCTTTTGTTTTTAAGTCTTTTGCTTCATCAAATTCTGTGGATAACATTAGAAACTTGTTGAGCCTATCTTGAGAAGCATATATACGGTAACTATTAATACGAATTGATAATGTTAACATAACTTTATGTGTGTAATATGTATTTAGTTACTGTTTACAGGCCTCGGGTTTCCCCTCTTTATTTGAATAAGCTCCTTTCCGCTTAAACCACTGTGACTTTTTTTTTTTTTTAATATCTCCCGTTCAACCCTTGATGGGTTATAATTAGGACGTATAGTGTAATAAATTCAAGACAATAAAATCAGATTTCCGATATCTAAATATAGTTTCTTATTTTCCCCTCCACTCAGTCTAAATAGAGTAAATCAAAACCAAAATTGTGTGAATGTACCGTTCGGTATATTTCACATTGGACCTCCCCTTAGAAGCCTTGTCAACTCGAATTGTGTGCAGAACAATCAAATGAAGAAAATCAAATAAACTCCTCTTTAGTTCTCGCAAGGAATTTCAGGACATTCAAAGACTTTTCAGCTTATGAAGAAGAAAGAATTGGCGACAGTACTTCAGTACTTCCGTCATATCAATTACGGCTCGATTGGCTAAACGTTTAGATTGAATCTTTCCTCTAGCTGCACAGTTAATCCGGTTTTCCATGATCGAAGCTTGGATGTCATGCTGCAGGTCTTCTAGCTGTATAAAACGAGGTAGTTGACTCTGATCGTGGATTTTTTAGTGGAAGGGCAAAGGCAGCAAGAAAGTGAACTAATAACCCCCCTCATAAAAAACGCAAGTATGGTGAAGTCTCTAACACTTCACACTCCCTAATACTACAGTTTTCTGTATACTGCTATTAAATATTACCTTTTACTTCCATTTCCTCGACCAGCATATGACCATATAAATCTGCTAAAAAAGAACATTTCTTGTTAAAATGTAAGAGGTATGAACAAATGAGAATACCAATATTAGATTATTTGCAAGCATCCAACTTACCTATAAATATGGAGGAGGTGTTAAGAATAGACAGACCTACGGAACTGCATAATATAGTCAATCAATATTTAACACGAACAAATGTTAATATATAGTGGCTGGGAATATGAAGGTATGATGCTGTTCTTACAATGCTTATGACTTAACAGATGAAAGTCAATTAAATATCTGTTAAAGTCAGTTATATAACTGGAACCACCAGGCCTTTACACCCCTCCACTTTAATATTATTCTTGTTCAGAGTTTCTTCTTGATTTTGTTTGTTTGTTTTTTTTTAAATATATTTTATTTAACGTATAAGCACAATTGTGATTGTCCCTATTGTCGCATGAAAATATAATTAATAGTAGGTAAGCTTGACAGCTGTATAGGCGTGATTGACAATAGTGCACACGGACGTGTGATAGTGGTGCTCAAGAGAGATAGGCAGAAGGCACAGGCTGAGTCAGTGAGTTCTTCACTAAGAAAACCACACACACACAGCTCTTCTTGTTTTCTCTGGCGACAATATTACTCTTTTGCACACACTGTGTCACTCACAAATAGTAGGGTAAAGAAGTAAAGTTAGATTGAGGATTTGGTAGTCTGAACTGAACGAACGATCCTATCGAGGTTAACTCAATTTATTTCAATTTAGAAATGTAAATAAATCAATAAGGATTTTTACAGAAAAAAAAAAATAAAAGATTATCACGAGAAAACCAAACTCAATCACAACAATTTGATGATTTTTAAAGAAAGAAAAAAATTATTACACCAAAATAGTGAAAACAAGGATTATGAATGAATTGTGTTAGTAAGGTTCCCGGCAGGCCTGATAGGCTTTTGCTGGAAAATATGTGAAATACTGTTTGTGTGTGAAAATGAATGTTTGTTCCTTTGTTCCTTTGGTGTGAATGTTTGGAAACAACTTATATCCTGGGGTTCTCTTGGAAAAATATATCGTAATCCAATGCTTGAAATTAACTTCGCTGTTCTAATAAGGTATCCGCAAAGGGGCCCAGAATCTGAGCAAGATTTTATAAATCCAAGATTGGGGTATCGACTTCACTGTTCGAATAAGGTATCCACAAAGGGCACATAATCTGAACACGATTTTTATAATCCAAGAAAGGTGTAACGTATCCACAGTTGATGCGATATCCACAGATAACGAATTTGCTTCCAAAGGTGGGATGGAGGGTTAAAATGGGTGGAGTCTTTTGGTACGGGTTGATGGTTTTGTTAAGGGTAATATCTGGTGTTGAGAAATCATTGCAATAATTGCAGTAATTGAAATAATTGAAGGGAATTATTGTGACTGTGGACGAGGACTATATGGCCACTGGCCAAAGGTAACCTCTTTTCAGCAATACGAGACAAGACTTGCACTGCATAAATCCGCTCCGGAATTTTATATTCTGTAAGATTTAAACTAGAGGGCACTTTGTTTGTTTTAACTCAAGTCCTCCCTATGCACAGTTTTTACTTTACAAGAACGTGCGTCCTTTCTCTTTAGTATGCTTATCACCAAGTGAAGTCTTAAAACTAGTTTCTTAAAGAAAGAATTAATTTCGATTTACCCGCTACATTTTTAAAGTTCCCACGATAGCCAAAAGTATTGCCGCAAATTAGTTTGCATATTGAATGTCACTTGTACGTGCGGTGGTTCCATTTAACAATGGGGAAAGAAGACAGGCCATAAATCTAGAAAGCCGAGTCTGGAAAATCGTAACAAACGTGAACGGGTTGACCGGAGCTTCACCTGAGTTAAGGAGGGATGGACAAGGGCGTGAGAAACATTTTTTTCCAGAAACTTAGGATAAGACAGAAAATAAAGCAATATACAGGATGGACAGAAGAACATTTCAAATAGGCAATTATCTTCACTCTGCGACAGATACCCCGAACTTAAGTTAGTTGCCCAACTAAATCAGAGAGAGATGATAATTTGGCTAGTGTGTATCATTCCCGGTGTCGTCCATTAATTCCTTCTCTGTTCCTTCTTCCGAGGTTCCCTCAGATTGTTTCTTATCTGCTGGCGTTAGAAGATTATTTTTTCTCCACCACTAGTAAGTTCCTCTACAGAGTGTCTGCTTAAAAAATCTGCTCCTACATTTTCAGGACCGGGGATGTACTCGACCCTGAAAGAATAGACACTTAGCAAAATAGCCCATCGCATTACTTTTGCATTTTGGCTTTTACAAGCTGCTAGAAACGTGAGGGGTGCGTGATCCGTTTGCACTACGAATGAGACTCCATAAAGAAATTCGTGGTGCCTTTTTACTCCCGCCACTAGAGCCAAGCATTCTTTTTCAAGGGTTGAATAGTTGCGTTTTGCAGCGTTCAATTTTCGGCTAGCATAGGCCACGGGAAAAAGCATTTCCGGGTAGATTTCATCAGCTTGAAGCAATTTTGATCCTATTCCAAGCTTAGTGGCATCTACTCGTAGCACAAAGGTCTTTGTGAGGTCAGGGAGGCGTAATATGGGCTTCGTCGTCAGCTTTTCTTTTTGAGTGTGGTGTAGGCGCTTTCCACATTGAGTCCATCCATGTTACCTATTTTTCAGGTTGACCTTTCTTTGTGAGGTCGAGTCAACGGTTGCAGTCAAACTATTAAAGTTCTCAATGAACCGTTGATAATACCAACCACAGAGTGACTAAAAAACGACCTAGTGTCCCTTTTTTTCGTTATGGGTCCGCTTTGCCTTTCGGATTTTTTCAACGTTTTTCTCTACTGGCCACAAGCAACCATGAGTGATCGTATGTCCTAAAAATTCAAGTTCTCTGAATCCAATCAGACACTTGCTTGGGCGTGCTGGTAAACCAGTTTCCTTGAGCCGCCTGAGGAGCAGGGCTAACGCTTCTTCATGTTCTTCAAATGTAGCCGTTGCGATGAGAATATATCATCCATAAAATTATGAATGGTAATTGCTTTGTAAAAGGGTGTAATAGTTTTCTCATCATCCGGGTAAAAGCATCCAGGTGCGTTTATGTAATCCAAAAGGCATTACATTGAACGTGTAATGTCCGTCACTGGTACTAAAGGCGAGCAATGGTCTAATCTCTTCCTTTACCGGAATTTGATAATAGCCTTTACTAAGGTCTATTTTAGAGAAAATGGTTGCTCTGCTCAGCTTTGTAAAGAGTTCATTAGGGCTCGGTAATGGTTCTTGTTGGAACTCTGTTACAGTGTTGAGTAACCTATAATCGATGCATAACCGAGTTTCCCCGTTGGGTTTCTGTAGAAGCACTACACTCGAACTGTATGGGGATGTCGATTCAGAGATTATGTTATCTTGCAGTAGCTTGTCAATCTCTTCTTGTTGTAGTGGATTTGATGGTACTGTATGGTTGTGATATTACCTAGTGTGATGCATGAGGTCAGCTGTGAAGACTCCTGAGATAAATGTAGCTGTGAATTTACAGAAGGCCCTTCTTGCTACCACTTACGACCTCACACATATCTTTTTTACTAATGAATGTGGCTACGTTAAAATTCTAGGGTACTGATATGGAATGTGTTGTGGTAGATTACATACACACACACAGATATTTAATAAGTCTAATAATATTAATGAAATTTATAACACACTGAACTAACTCAAGCTGTTTAAAATTTTGATATTAAATTTTCTTTAAGTTTATTTGTTCTGAACCAAGGTTTTATTTTGGTCAGAACATATGAAAGATTTTGAAATTATGAATGAAATGCATGAATATGTATTTTACAAGACTAGTTAATATTACTACTGTTTATATTTGTAATTTATCTGGGAGAACGATTAATGGATGTGCTGTTGGGGTGGCTTCATCACTCCCAGTCTATGACTACCAAACATTGTCCATTTTCTGATGGGAGGAATACAAGTTTATTTCCCAACATGGTATGTTCTAGTTGATGGGAATATAGTTGGGTGTTAGTTATTAAATAAGTTGGTGAATGTCCAGCAGGCCAGACGCTCACGTATCTTGACTGAGTAGTTCTGGTGCTGGAATCTGGTGGCCCCACCTCTCCGTGCTTGGGGGCAATCTAAGACTGCTCTGCCAAAATACTTGACTGCACGGGTCCTCACTTGTATTTTACAACACAGCATTTGACACCACTTTGGTGCCAAATAAAAAACTCACAGTTCTGAAATAAAAGTATTGGGTCATGTGTCAGAACTCTACCTCCTGAGCCACTTCTACACTCAACACTATACAACAACACCACATAGACGGGGTCAGATCTCTCTGACCATACAGCACATCTTACCAAGTTGGTTTCACATAGTATAAGTTCCCCAAGACTACATATTCTGAAATATGTTCATTAGCTTCCTGCCATTGAATAGGATAGGTGATATGTTCCACTGATCTCAACACTTGATCCGCCCTTCATAATCCTTGCTGGCGTTTATGTATTTTGTTTGTCTCTAGACCCTGAACTGGGGCTGGGGATCTAGAGCGAATCCTTACTTGTTGTAAGGGATATATTTTGATATGGCAGTATCAAATCACTCGAAACATTAAACAATATTAAAATATACAAAGAAATACTTTCAGTCTTACCAGAATTATGAATAGAGAACACAGTTATATGCTAGCAAAACTCAGCTGAGCTGCTGGCTCTAGTATGGCGTCCCTCTAAATATTGCAATTAGCTTCTGGGAATTACACCACTGAAGAATTACTGTGTCTACTACTGGACAATTTATGATGAATGGCAAAAATGCGCGTCTGAGCGCCGATAATATGTTTATCTGTGGCCAATCACCGCCTTTCCCCCTTTTCAAATTTCAAACCTCCTACCAAAAGTCAATTCAGTCATACCTCAGTCAAGTATGTATTATTGTCTGTTGGTCCGTCTGTCTCTACTTGCGTTTTTTTACAAAAACACACTTGTTTATACATGCATTTCCTACACGAATCTGCATCTAGAGTTATTTTTAGCCACAACTTTCCACTAATTCCCCCTCTCTTTCATTCTAACTAGATTTTTGCACTTGAGTCTCAAGGCCGCAATTTTTTGAAAATTTGTGACATTTTTTTGTTTCAATGCAGTCGCTCGCTGATATGAACAACACAGTCTTTTGTCAATATCTTCATTATTATCTATCCGTCTGTATAAATGAAAGCATATTATTTCTCTGCTCAAGATGGGCCATCAGGCCAGCTAGGTTTTATCTTCCTAACATTATTATTAAGAAAAAGTTACTTTTCAAGGTTAGTTGTTTTTTTAAATATGTTCGAGCATCTTCTGTAATGCGTTTGCCGCTGAATTCAAATAAAAGGACTAAGTATCGCAAAAGCGTCCAAGAAATGACTGTTGCGTATAATAGCTAAGGTCCCTTTTGTCGATTTCTTTACCTTGTGTCAACTTGGGGACGTGAATTTTTTCCTTTCCCCACCAATTGCGTCTTTTTAGCCTTGCTAGTTTCAAGCACGTGTTCAGTGGACTGGGTAAATCTTAGTCCTGACAGGCTTAGGATCTAATACTTTTATATCAAACTCCAAGAGGTTGGTTAGTCCCGGTGTATCAGTGAGCACTTCTGAATATTCGGCTAACAGTTGTTTGACATCACCCTGTTGCGATTCAGTTAATGTTTCACAGAGCTTCACATCCGTGTGTGATTCTTCTTGTTTTAGCGGGTATTCAGCATATTCGTGGGGGTCATTATCCGCTTCCATTGCAACCGCTAAGGTCAGGAGATGTGCTTGAGGAGCAGCGAGGCGTTCCATGTACTTTTTAAGTAAGTTAACATGATAAATCTTTTCCTTCCCTCGTATGGAGATTTTGTAGTTTGTTCGAGAGATTTTCTCGGGTACTTCAATTGGTCCCTGCCATCCTATCTGAAGTTTGTTATTCCCTGTTGGGAGTAACAGCAGTACTTTCTCTCCAGGTTGTAGTACTCTTTCCTTCGCAGTCTTATTGTACCGTTTTGCATGCTTGGCACGAGCTTGTCGGAGGTTAGTGTTGGCTAATTCCCAACCTATCTTTAACCTTTCCTTCAGTTCTTGCACATATTTTGATGCAGATACAATAGATTCGTCTGCTTTCTGGTCGGTTAAAGACCTAAGCAATGCTTCCAGGGGTCCCTTTATTGGCCGTCCAAATAATAATGTTGTAGGAGGTAGACCAGTGGAGGCATGCGGCACTTCCCTATAGGCAAATAAGGCAGCCGGCAAATATAAGTCCAAGTTTTCGGGTCTTTCTTGGGCTAATTTTCGCAGTATGGTGATGAGGGACCAGTTATATCTCTCTACCTGTCCGATTGCTTGTGGAATAAAGGGGGAGGTGTGAATAAGCTGAGTACGGAAGAACTTAAAGACTTCTTCCATCAGATGTCCTCTAAACTGCGATCCATTATCAGTGAGTATTTGCTGTGGAAATCCGAGCCTTGTGAAAATACTCACGAGCGCTTCTGCGACATGCACAGAATCAAAAGAAGGGAGCGCCACTGCTTCTGACCACATAGTACAGGTGTCGACTAGAGTCAAAATACAGCAATTTCTCCGCTTTGTTCTTAAGAGTGGGCCTACTATATCTACAGCTACTCTTTCGAATGGAGTACCGACAATAGGTATTTCCCCAATGGAGCAGGGGGTGTCCCAGTCCCCCCCCCCCCCCCCCCCCCTTGGTGCCACCCTTTGGCGCTGCGCACAGATTTCACAAATCGATGATGTCCCCGTTCATCACAGGCCAGTAATAGTGCGCTGCTATTCTTTGCATGGTAGCATTTTGTCCCATGTGGCCGCTAAAAGGAAGAGCGTGTCCCATCTCTAAAATTTGTGACCTATAAGTAGTTGGAACAACCAACTGGCTATGTTCTTGTCCAGTGTTGCCTGACCTACGGTATAGTAATCCCGATTTTGAATAAAAGTTTCCCTTTTTCAACGGGTTACTGGCAAGTGGCAGTTTCTTAAAACATGGTCCCAGTGTTGGATCCTTGTGTTGAGCATCCTTAAATTCCCGTGGTAGCAGGTTTGTCGCGGGTCCTGGTTCCTGGTCTGTCCTCGCCTGACCTCTTGTAGTTACTGCTGCAGCTATCAGAGGTTTTCTTGGTTCCCCCAAGAACACATAGCGACATCCAAGAATTACGTCATAGATTGGATTCTCCATAATGGCAGCTAGAATCCATCCTTTAACAAATTTTGAATCAATATAAACTTTTGCTATTTTCAATGTCATAGGAGTGTCTCCTTTTACGGCTCCGCACAGATCTACTGTCTCCGAGGTTATCTGCTCAGGTGTGACCAAATGTGAAGCGATTATACAGTCAAACTGTAATCCTGTGTCATAAAGACAGCGCACAAATTTCCCGTTTGCGATAATCTGATCCGTTACAGAATTCCGTTCTGGTTTACCACATTTTGTTCTGTCTTGACGCTGTTCTGGTGCGTCTCCTTGTACACACGCCACCAAGTGCGTGCTGGGCCGATTTCTACATTCTTTTGTATTGTGCGAGGTCTGCTTACAATGATGACAATATTTCCTCTCCCTCCTCATGAAGTAAGGGGAGTTTTCCTGTGCATTTTTCGTGTTTCAGTTAGTTGACCGGTCTCTGCGTGTATCCTGCGTTGGAGCGTTTACCTGTGATCGCTGATTTTGGGTTGGCTGGGTGATTGGTTTAGGTTGAAGTTCAGCAGGTTTCCGTTTGAAGGTTTGAGTCTCTGCTATAGCCTTTTGAAACCTTTCTGTTAACGTAAGGATTGGTTCGAGTCGGTCTGCCCCGTGCTCCACTAGGAACTTTCTCATCTCTGGTGACATTGTTTCCTTGATTTGCTCTACCAGGAAGAGTTCATGTAATCCTTCGTAAGTCTTAGGAAATTTTCCCAAATCGCGCCACTTCTCGAGACATGATTCAATCCTAGCAGCAAATTGGCCAAATGTTTCTCCTCCTTCTTTGTGAGATCGGCGAAAACGCTTTCGGTAATTGTCGGCTGTAAGCTGAAAACGCCGTAACAGTGCTTGCTTGAGAGCGTCATAATCGTTCTGTTCTGCTGGGGTTAATTTTGTAAAAACTTCGTAAGCCGTCCCTCTTAATCCTTGAGAAAGTTTAAGATTCCACATGCTTTTGGGCAGGCCATACGATGAAGCAGTTCGCTCATATCTATCCAAGAACAGATCAATTTGTTCATTTCGCGGGCAAAATTTTTCCATTGGGAAAGTCATTGCAGGTGAGTTGAGGGCTAGACCAGCAGAGGCGTTGTCAGGTGATGAAGCGTTAGTGGGAGAAGCGGGACGATTTTGAACCTCTAGTTCTTTGAGCCTGAACTCATGAGCCCGTATCCTTTCGTTTTCTTCTCTTTGTTTTTCTATTTCGGCCTCTATGAATGCATTACCTTCTTCTTCACTCATTCCAACCTCTTTAGTGTATTTTAAAAGACCCATCCTTAGTTTTTAGTAAATCAGTCATTTTCTATATTTCTGTGCAGGTTGTTACACTCTCCCAGTATGTTACACTAGTTTCTTTTCTGGGTATTACTAATATTTCTATGAAGTATTGTAATACAACAAACCAATACAACTAACTGATAATCAATTTACTAAGCCCCAGGGAGTACTATTAATTCTATGAAGTAATGTAACTCATTAATGGAAGTTTAGTATAATTGGATTTTTTTTGACAATTCCTTATTTCTGCTGAATTAAGGTCTCATCACTTGAGTAATACTCAAGTATAAACAATTCCCTTCAATATCTCACACACATACACACTCTACTATCTGTTAAAGGTACCACTAAATACCTTAGTGTAACTATTTAATGTAATAAAATAACCCTGAAATTAAATTAGTGACAGCAACGTTCTGTTACTTTAAAATTAATAATTGTTCTGTTCAGATACTACCAGAAGTGTCGTTATCTAGGGCGTTATAAAAATTATAGTCCACAGTAAAGACTAATAGTTCAAGATTCCTCCTACAGTATTCTGCAGAACAATTTAAAGACAAAAGATTTCCCCCCTCAGTCACTGTGAAATAAGAATCAAGAAATTCAAATCCAAGGACGAGATCCCCAATAATTGTCGCATGAAAATATATATAGGTAAGCTTGACAGCTGTATAAGCGTGATGGACAATAGTGCACACGGACGTGTGATAGTGGTGCTCAAGAGAGATAGGCAGAAGGCACAGGCTGAGTCAGTGAGTTCTTCACTAAGAAAACCACACACACACAGCTCTTCTTGTTTTCTCTGGCGACAATATTACTCTTTTTGCACACACTGTGTCACTCACAAATAGTAGGTACAGAACTCAATTTATTTCAATTTAGAAATGTAAATAAATCAATAAGGATTTTTACAGAAAAAAAATAATAAAGATTATCACGAGAAAACAATCACAACAATTTGATGATTTTAAAGAAGAAAAAAATTATTACACCAATAGTGAAAACAAGGATTATGAATGAATTGTGTTAGTAAGGTTCCCGGCAGGCCTGATAGGCTTTTGCTGGAAAATATGTGAAATACTGTTTGTGTGAAAATGAATGTTTGTTCCTTTGTTCCTTTGGTGTCAATGTTGGAAACAACTTATATCCTTGGGTTCTCTTGGAAAAATATATCGTAATCCAATGCTTGAAATTAACTTCACTGTTCGAATAAGGTATCCACAAAGGGCACAGAATCTGAACACGATTTTATAAATCCAAGATTGGTGTAACGACTTCACTGTTCGAATAAGGTATCCACAAAGGGCACATAATCTGAACACGATTTTTATAAATCCAAGAAAGGTGTAACGTATCCACAGTTGATGCGATATCCACAGATAACGAATTTGCTTCCAAAGGTGGGATGGAGGGTTAAAATGGGTGGAGTTTGGTACGGGTGATGGTTGTTAAGGGTAATATCTGGTGTTGAGAATCATTGCAATAATTGCAGTAATTGAAATAATTGAAGGGAATTATTGTGACTGGTGGACGAGGACTATATGGCCACTGGCCAAAGGTAACCTCTTTTCAGCAATACGAGACAAGACTTGCACTGCATAAATCCGCTCCGGAATTTTATATTCTGTAAGTTAAACTAGAGGGCACTTTGTTTGTTTAACTCAAGTCTCCCTATGCACAGTTTTTACTTTACAAGAACGTGCGTCTTTCTCTTTTAGTATGCTTATCACCAAGTGAAGTCTAAAACTAGTTTCTTAAAGAAAGAATTAATTTCGATTTACCCGCTACATTTTTTAAAGTTCCCACGATAGCCAAAAGTATTGCCGCAAATTAGTTTGCATATTGAATGTCACTTGTACGTGCGGTGGTTCCATTAACAATGGGGAAGAAGACAGGCCATAAATCTAGAAAGCCGAGTCTGGAAAATCCTAACAAACGTGAACGGGTTGACCGAAGCTTCACCTGAGTTAAGGTGGGATGGACAAGTGCGTGAGAAACATTTTTTTCCCAGAAACTTAGGATAGACAGAAAATAAAGCAATATACAGGATGGACAGAAAATTTCAAATAGGCAAATTATCTTCACTCTGCGACACCTATTTACAATGATTTGACAAATGTGATGCCACTTTCTCATATCGGCAGCTGTTCATATTATTTGGAATTGAAAACAATATATATCCTAATTATAACCCATCAGCGGTTGAACGGGATATTTTTCTTCATTAATTTAAAAAAAAAACATAAATATTATAACAAAGGAATAGACAGAAAACTGGAATAAAGCCAAAAAGGCAGACACGCCTATAAACTGCTAAAAGATCCAACACGGACATGTCAGATATCCAGAGAACCAAAAATACCATGCAATAGAAAACTCATTAGACTTCAACTAGGAACAGGCTGTTTCATGGTGGAGGAACCGTACTGTGTAACATGTAAGGAGAAAAACACCATAGCCCATTATGTGCTAACATGCAAGAAATATGAACAGCACAGAAAACCGCCTCATGGAAAACTCGCCATCACCATCATTAGAAACTGTACTAGAATTTGACTTACCCAGGGAGCTATACAACATAATAAAATTTTATATTACTAAAACAAGAACCAACATATAACAACCAGAACAAATTAGAATGACAAGGAAAAACAAAAACAAACCCCCACCCCCCCCCCCCCCCCCCCCCCAAATGTCCATACAATATCAGTACAAGAATTAAAAAAAAACACAAAAAAAAAACTACCCATCCAAAACCAACAAAAGCCCAGCAGATACATTTAAAAAGATGTCAATAGCGAGAGAGAACAATATAGTATCGTGGAAGACGAAACATTATTAACACAACAGACATTAAACAATGCTACAACAAACGGATGTGAATCTGATGACACGAGCCAGACAAGTTTGCACTGCAACATTAAAATATTAATTCGTAACATTTAGGTAATGCCGGAAAGGAATGCAGTGCCGAGGAGGTGAGGGTTTACTCCGAAGAATTGCTTAGAGTTATTCAAGGTTGTTGTTGGTTTTTTGTGAGTGGTTGTGACGGTATTATCTCCCTTGCTCCGCAGCAGTGGCCCAATAATGGCCAAACTTAGAGTTTAATGATGACGGTATTCAAAGGTATCAATGAATGAAAAAAAATTGCCTAGAAAAATCACAAACAGCCAATAAAAGCTGGGGTTGATTGCCACGTCCTGTAAAGGATAAGCAACTAACTTTTTAAAATAAATAAAGTTGTTTATTAAAAAAAAAAAAAAAAAGCGATGACATTTATCATCATCGGATTATTTTAACTGGTGGGAAATTTGGAAAAGTGTGAAATGTTCTTTGGTTGCGCTGTTATAGTACCTAGCTTCCGGTGTAGGGTCGTTTGGCGTCTGCTTCAGCCGCTGTTGGTTCCCACAGGGCCTTGGATTGTACTTCTCAACAATATTCAAGTCTGGTGGCTGTGGCACGTCTCATGCATTAAGGTTGAGGTAACTACAAAGGTTGTCAAACGCTTTGAATACCTGTCTGATGTTGGTGTCTAGCGTCGAATGCTGGTTACTTGTACCACAAACTCGAGTTGTTTTTTTTTCTTTCTGGCGAGCACAGACTTTTTGCATAAGAAACGTTCGAATATTGTCGGGCAGCTGATTTAAGATGTCGTATCTGTTATGTGTGTTAGGTGTCTAACCGAGTGCACTTGAAACTGGATCCTAGAACGTAAGGCGCTGTGGCAAATTGTCTCTTAATTTGATTTGTATTTTCAACCCGCCCCGTTCTTTTTTTATTACTATGGTTGTTGTTTTTTTCCTTCTATTCTTACCAGGTTTCTGATTTGTAAACATTTCTTGGTTCTTCTTTATGGCTCTAATAATTGCAGGAACACCACCACCGCCCTTTTCTTTCCGGGGTGGGGGTAACCTATAGCCGCATTTTGCTTGATCTAATTTGTTTCATTCTTAGCGGGAGTAGTGCAGGAAGACGGTCAGTAAATTGATGTAACATTAGGTAAACACACGGCGGTAATCGGCTTTGTTTCGTCCTGGCCTTCATTATACAGGCATAGCGGGACTTGTAAGTGGTCTGTGATGAGGTGATTTTACGTAAGTAACATCTGTTGTTTGCTTTATCGGAGCGAACCTTCTTCGTGTTTGCTCACGGGCGAGCAATAACTAGTCCTTTGATCTCCGATTTCAGGAGAGAGAGAGAGAGAGAGAGAGAGAGAGAGAGAGCTCGTTGGCTTGGCGATTGGTAGCGACTTTCTGTGGTTCGTCAGATGTTAAGATAATGTTATGCTGTTTCAGGGAAACTCTTACGATTGTTTTCGATTTTAATTTAGGTAGTAGTCCTGTTATTACGTCAAATTGGGGGTAGTTGCATCTTGTTGGAGAAAATTCTAGATCTATTACGTATCGCGTCTGTCTTCTCGTGCACGTGTTCCTATGTTGTATCGAAAGTTGTTACTGTAAAACAGATCCTGGTCTGTTAGTCGTCTCTCAGTCCTGGGATTTTGTTGCCGTGAATAGTGACAGACACAAATTCAGTTTGCCTGAAGGGATATTCTGATCGTCTGGGTATGTACTTAGAATTAGATCGTTGATGTGAAGGAATTTTGGCTTAGGAATTTAGAAAGATAGTGTAAGCCTTCTAAGGGGATTTTTATTATTATTGCCATCAATTACCTGACCTCTAAATGCTATAGCCAGGGTAGTGTAAGTTTCGTTGGTAATTATACGATGTCAAGCCAGTGAGTTTCTTTGATAAAGTTGGGTGCTGTTATTAATTTAGAATTGAACTGGTATAGGACCCAGGCCTGATGTAGTACTGGGTAAAATATAATTATAACGGGTTCCGGGTAACCTCAGTGTGTTATGCTAACTTGAGAAATAGGAGCGTTGGTGCTTGGTTTTTTTTTCTTTATTAGACTAAGTGGCTGTGTGTATTTAAATTAGCTTCTGAAGGGTCCGTTGATGCGTTTGTGTTTCAATAATGTTTGCCTACTGATAAACCTTTCATATGCTGTCTTTGATAAGTGTGAGGCTCGGAAACCATTAACTATAGGAATATAGTAGTGTCAGTGAAGCGGTGTTGTGACGCGTATCTGCCTAGGAGAGGAGTGAGGGAGATCATGCCTCTCTAATGCTAACGGGAGGAGGAACCCGATGAAGGGTAACACATCTGAGCATCAGACGAAGACGATAGCGACAGGAAGGCACTGAACTGAAGGAGAGGGGAGAGAGTGGAGTTAGTTGTTTTCAGGAACTTAAAGTTAGATAGACAATACTTGGAGGTGAGCCTCTGAGTTAGTTCTGCAGAATTCAGTGGTGTAGAATTTAGTTGTGTAGAAGGTAGTTGTGTAGGACAGCCGGGAGCGCCTTGAGACATTTTAGTCAGATTAGTTATAAATTCTTCCTCTGACTGGTTAAACGGGACAGAGTGAAAACCAGTGGAGTGTAGCCTTGTGGTGTGTGGGACTCCACAGTGTATCTAGTTAGTAATATTAGTGTTCAGTTGGTGGTGGCTCTTACATATAGAGACCCCCCCCCCCCCCCGTTTAATTTTTTTTAACCTTATTTGTTTCGTGTAGATGTGGAAGAGAGCGGTGGAAATATGATATTTGTGTCATTAATTTATTTGTTCTTTTTTTTTTCCAGCTTGTGCGAACTCGCACGGTATTGTTTTTTTTTTTTGGTTGCTGTGGTAAAAACATTTTGTGTGTTAATAAACTTATAAATGTGCACTGCATCAGTTTGTCTTTCACTATACTGTACCTGTATTCTTTAACTGTACAGTTGTGTCTGTGGATAGTAATTAGTGTAAACCTTATCTAATTGGAGCAAGAGGTGGTGAGGCAGTAGCTATAAAAACAAGTCACAAGTGGCGAGGGAGAGTCAATCTAGGTTCTCACCTTTGAAGCTATAAGTCTCATCCAGTCACTTTAATTCTCATCTTAATCTATCTTCTCAGACTTTCCTCAGAATTGGTGTCCTGTCTCTTTACTCAGACCCCTATAAAAGCCATTGCGTGACAGGCGCAAAGAGATGTCTCTGGGGTTACTCTCTTCTAATCTTAGAATTCACGTTCAGTCTTACGGTCTGCCCTTTATTTAGGTCCTAATATTCCGTGTTCTTGGCTGTCTATGATTTCTTCTCGACGAAAATGGAAGTCAGTGAAGTAGCCTTACAACGCTGTAGAGTATAAGCGAAATTTTCGCTTACCCACCCAGGTTGCTACTTAGAGAAGTCTAATCAGGAGCAGTCTATCTTAGCATTTTCATGCCCAACCACTCATCATCAAAGGGTCTGATATTAGTAAGGGTTTACCCGCCCCCCCCCCCCTCACGTAGAACATTACTACACGACAACATCCGATATGATTTTCAAACTCCATAACCATGTAAGTTCTTGCTTTTTCCGTTTCGCCTGTCATGTTTACAAACGCACTGCTTCACAGATCTATCACTGATAATATCTTCCTCGATGTTTCTTTCTTGTAATTGTTTATTACAATAAAGTCCAGCTGCTGGAAGTATTACATCACTGTCTGTGTCTTAGTCTTCAACACGATTGTCATCCATATTTGAACACCGAGACAGCATGGTTAGTGGAAATTATCTGCAACCCCTTGTTCTCGTATAACTCGTTTGTTCCATACCTTCGCCGACAAAACGTCTAGGTTTTCACCCGATGCCATCTTGTGCAGCTTATCTTTTGTCATCTTTGTCTACCGCCAGCCTGGCTTGCGATATGATACACTTAACCCGTCTCGCTACTTCAGACACCTTACTGTTGGGTCGAAAGATGTTAAGTAACGTACACAAAGAACTTTGCTCTGCACAAACAGAAGTCAGTGTTGTTTCAAAACAGGTCAAGCGCTCAGATAATAGTAATGGAGTGACGAAGTAGAACAAGATATCATAAGAATTCATTGAACCATGAAAGCATAAACATGCAATACTGCCGAATTAGCACGTCAGTCTTGTTTCAAAACAGGTCAAGCGCTGAGATAATAGTAGTAGTATAGTAAGGGAGTGACGAAGTAGGACAAGATATCATAAGAATACATTGAACCATGAAAGCGTAAACATGAAATACCGCTGAATTAGCACGTAAACGGAGCGGTAGATAATACTGCAGGAGATGAGTGAAGACGCAAAAAAAAAAAAAAAAGAAGAAAATAGAGAATGAACGTATTTCGTGAAAGTGGCATGGCATATTTAATACCTGGATTATGAATACCGTACTTATATTTTGTTACTTTACATTTTTTTACTTTAAATTTTTTTTACTTTAGATATTTTGTTACGTTAAACTTTAATATGAATATGAACGTTAACAAATTAATGTAACCAAGCTAGGCCTATCGTTTGTTGCAAGCGAAGGTCTTTCCCCCCGAAATGTTCAGTCATATTTCCCGTTGTAAAATGTACATAATACTCTTCCTCTTAGTCACTAACTACCTAAACTGTTCACAACAGTTTATACAATTTCAGTGGCGTCACTAGGATTGGTGTCACCCAGTGCGGTAACTCATGGTGTCACCTCCATGGACCTCCTCCCGTATCAGACCATACAAAATCCTTAGTAATGTTTCTTTTTTGTACTAATGTTACTCGTAAATCGTAATTCCCGTCTATCACTGAGTGTAATGGCAATAGTAGTGACATAAAAATAACTAGCATAATTAAAATTACACTTTTAAATAACAATACAGGGATATTGTTATAAAAAATAATAAATTTCTGCTGAAATACTGCACACACATTTTATTGACAGTCATTTTGGTGTCATCCCCTCTGATGGTGTCACCCGGTGCGGTCCGCACCCCCCTAGTGACGCCACTGTACAATTTACTATCACACTCTCTCTTAAGTCATCTGTACCGTTCATAACAGTGTCAGGAGATAGCTTTGCAAAAACTACACGCTTCTTCCTCATCATTAAAAAAAACAACAAACATATGCTACACTTTCCAAGTGACAATAATGACTTACTTTACACTCACATTTATACCAGGATGAACTAGAAGCATGATCGGTTAACAAATGGTGGATGAAAGAATGATGTACATGAAATGGATGTATCGAATAGCGTACAAAATACGTATAGAAGAGACCTGGTTCTAGTTTCTCCTATTGACCGATTCATTCATTCATGCTTTCATTCATGGAATGTGGAGTAACTTTCAGTTTTACTATTGACGGAAATAATTTATGATAATTTTGTGTGAATCCATAAAACACATGCACTGTGACCCCATTCGCGTTATTCCGTTGTTTTCCGTAAACGCTATATTTTATATTATGCAAGTAACTTGCAAGGTTCTATTAAAAATGAACGTATAAATATGTTTTTAACGAACTAAATTGATCACAATTGTTTTTTATTTGTTTATATAATTGTTTTTATTTTTCATTTGTTTTCCCATAAGTCTTTGCTTAGCGCTATGAGCAGCCATTTTCTTACGCTTAACCCGGGGAGCTAGGCGGACAATTTATTTCCTCAAGTACGAACTTCCTCTGAGGAGCTGGCGTTCCCTTTAACCAAGAACTATGAGCCAGTACATTCATGTAGCCGAAATTGAGGGTGATGAACCCATGGAAATACCCAGTGAAGAAGATGGAACTCTTTTGTTGACGACGTTGTCGGCTCAGTTCCCCGGGGCCTGCGGTCTGAAGTATCGAAACCATGAAACGGGAACGCTTCGAGGGATTAGGTTGTCTGATGGGCGTCTTTACCCCCCTGACGTAGACTGGGGAAGGCATATCTATATCGCCGTATTTCCAAAAGGTATGCACCTCTTTACATGAAAAATCTTCAATTTTAACACTCTTCGGTTTTGACAGTTTCCCTCCCCTAAATAGCGCCCCCTGTATGGTCAAGCCCACTTTTTCTGATAGGCCAATATGGAAAACCGTTTACATTACATGAACTGTTGAATGTCGTCTTTACAGTTTGGCATTTGTATTAATTTGGTTTTACAGCATCGGAGGACGATTGATTGATTAATGTGCAGTTGTAATTGTATGTATGCAACAACATTTAACTGCTCATTTTTATGACATTTTTTAAAAAGTGGGTCATGGGGAGCTAACTCTACATGCTTTGTATACATTTTACAACTACGGTTATTGCGGTAGTCAACACATTATGTGATGGAAAATCCACGGGTGGTCTTGTACACTGATATTCAAGTAGGCATTTTACACAGATATACGAATAGGTTGGCAACTTATTAAGATGACATAAAAAATAACCTGGCCTACTGTTTTTCATTTCAACCCACCTTTTCATCAGCGAAGTATTAAAGTGGAGCGGCTGCGTGCATCAGTCTTGTTTTTGTGAAATCTAATTAGCCTACACTTCATTTGAACTCGGTGGTGTTAATAGATCAACTGTTAAGCTTCATGGCTAGTAAATTGATACAGATTTAGATCTTAGGGTGGGCAGGTTTTTCTTTGCTCCATTTCAATACTTTTTCATTTTTTAAACCGTGGGGTGAAAAGGATATGCATTAAAATACATGAATGACATATCATTAACGCTGTCAATAAATAAATATTTTAGGATATGGTTTTTGTGGATACTGCCACAATTTTTTTTATTTGATGAAGAAAAATACCCAATTCAGCCTCAGATGGGTTTTAAGTAGAATATGATGTCTCTAATTCCAGATTAAATTTTCATTTGTCGATACCTGATTGTAACATAATACCCTCTGACCAAAATTCTGTCTGTGTGCATGCATGTTTGTTTGTATGAGTATATGTCTTTTGTCCCAAAATGGTAGTCTTCTCATACTTGTCATTGTTTAAAAATATAAAAACAAAGTGACCTTGAGAGCACAAAGACACCAAGTGATATGAGTTCGGTTGGGGCAGTTTAAACAAAAAAAGATAGATCTTTTTAGATTTCCCCAACTGAAATTAAATCCCTTAGTATACCAGATCAACAAAGTAGTCTTGTGCTCTGCTTACTGAGTTCCTTTGTTCCTGATCAAGCAAAGTTACAATATACCACATGCCCGCATTTTATTGCAACAATTTCCAAGATGGCAAACCCATATTGCTATTAGAACCTATTTAGGTCATTCTTAGAATGATAATCACCAGACCAATTTTGTAAAGAATTGTCCAGACTTACAGCTCAGACCAGGTAAACTTCAAATTAATGTGCAAATAGCCTGCGGGTGTATGTGAGTCTAACTACACATGCAAGTACTTGTACACATGTAGATAGGCTCCTAAAAGTTATCATAGCCCCTGTGGATAGCCGCAGCCAAAATACGAGGGGCGTTCAGAAAGTAATGCACCACATCATTTTTCTCAGGAGCTGTTTATTCAAAAAGCATGAAATTTATACACAATATACATGGATATGTCATGTAAACATCGGTATTATTCAACATAATCCCCATCAACTTGTACGGCTTTATGCCAGCGCGAAACAAGTGCATGTATTCCTAGCCCGTACCAGATTTTGTCTTGATCATGTAGCCATTTCTTCGCTGCATGAATCGCTCCATCATCTTCAAACCTTGTCCCACGGAGTGCATCTTTAAGTGG
Organism: Oreohelix idahoensis; assembly: GCA_024509875.1. Lineage (NCBI taxonomy): Eukaryota > Metazoa > Mollusca > Gastropoda > Stylommatophora > Oreohelicidae > Oreohelix > Oreohelix idahoensis. Next base: position 48,190 of record JAMPIV010009010.1, read on the forward strand.
ACCAAATAGATGAAAATCAGAGGGTGCCAAATCGGGACTATAGGGTGGATGGGGTAGTACAGTCCAACCCAATTTGGTGATTGCTTCCCGTGTTGCCAGACTTGTGTGAGGTCGCGCATTGTCGTGAAGGAGAAGCAGGTCTGCTGGATTTTTGTGCGGCCGAACTCTGCGAAAACGTTGATTGAGTTTTTTCAATGTCTTAATGTAAGCTTGCGAATTGATTGTCTCTCCTCTTGGCATAACGTCCACAAGAATCACACCTTCAATGTCCCAAAAGACAGTGATCATGACCTTTCCAGCTGAAGGAATTGTCTTGAATTTCTTTCTTCGTGGTGATTGCGGATGATGCCACTCCATTGACTGTCTTTTTGCCTCAGGTTCAAAATGATGTGCCCAGGTTTCGTCACCTGTAACGATCTTAGCCAAAAAGTTCTCTCCATCAGCATTGAAACGCTCCAACAATTCAGAAGAAATTGCTTTCCTTTGCAATCGGTGGTCATTTGTGAGGCTTCGAGGAACCCATCTTGCGCAAACCTTAGAAAATCTGAGAGTTTTTATAACTGCATTTGCACTACCAATGCTGACTGACAGCTGTAAGGCCAATTGTTGAGTAGTGATTCACCTATCAGTAAGAATAATGCCCTCAGCGCATTTCAACATTTCTGCGTTGGTGGCTGTGGCAGGACGTCCACAGCGTGGCCGATCAAGCAGCTCCGTATCTCCACTTCCTGATTCTTTGATTCTCTGAACCCAGCGACTGACTGTACTCCTGTCGACTGCAAAACTTCCATACACATCACATAGACGCTTGTGAATGTTCACAACAGTTTCCTTCTCTGCAACGAGAAATTCTATCACAATTCGCTGCTTATAACACAAGTTGCTAACACGCTCCATTTCAACGGTTTAGGACAGCCGTATTATTTGGCCGGCTGCTGTGCAATTTGGTGCACACAATTGGCACATGCCATATTTGAAGTGTGCAAAATTTCATGCTTCTATCTTCATTATTAGCTGAGAAAAACGATGTGGTGCATTACTTTCTGAACGCCCCTCGTATCTTCTTTTCTTATTCTCTCAATGCAGAATTTCCTTTCTTCCCTTTCCACTTTAACATTTCGTCCATCATAATTTTCAGCAAAGTATTACATCTGTAATCTAACACCAGCCAAAAAGTTACAGGCTTTAACTCTTAGAGGCCGAAACGACGTTGGTAGCGTACATCCGCAAACCCCCTAGAAGCCAAATTGACATTGGTATTGTCTTTTTTGTGTTCCGTGAAATTTGTTCCATATTTTCGTAATTTGGTATTTTAACATAACGGAAGTTACTCTTTTTTTTATTCAGAAGAGCGCTATCTTTGAGTTTTGATTCGGAAACACGCTTGTTCTAGCTAATTTCACTGTGAAAAAACGTTAAATCTGTCAGCTTTCGATCAAGTGATTATTGTTGTTTATACAATGTCTAGCGAATCAACCACATCATGTTTATCAAAACGTAGGTCTTTTTTATCTAGAAAAGGCTAGGGAGCTGTGTATGTTTGATGAGTTTAGTGAAGATGATGTCATTGATGATTTCGAATTTGACGTTAATGAAGAAGCTAGTTCTAGTGATGGGGGCGTGGTCACAGCCAGGCCCTAGTGCTACAAAATGACAAAAAGTTTTGACCAAATCATCCACAAAAAGGGGGAAAAGCATTAGTACCAAGGAGCAACAAGGGGCAATTGGTAATGAATGGATTTCAGTACTAAACATCAGTATTACAGAGACCCAAAATGCAATCAGATTTCTTCCCAAATATGGTCGCAAACCAGGAGTACACAATGACTTAGGTCTTAGTGAGGCATCAACTCCTTTTGACTGCTATAGGACATTGTTTACTGATGACATTGCAAATTCAATAGTACATTCTGTAAATGAGTATGCAAAACTTAAATTTCTTAAAAATAATCCATCCCTAAAAAGATCAAGATTTTCCAGCTGGACAGCACTATCAAACTATGAGTTGTTAAAATTTATGGCTACAATAAATGCTATGGGCATTGATCCCAGACCTTCTATTAGAGACTATTATTCATCAGAAACTGATTGCCTTTATGCACCATTTTATCACAAAAACTTTGAAAGAGATAGATTTTTGTCTATCTATCAAACAGTGTTGCATGTGGGAGAGCCTGATGCTGAGGGGAAAAGTAAAGTGGAGCCATTCATCAACTCTTTGATTGAAAATTTCAATAATGCCTTTACGCCCTTTGAAAATGTTTCGATTGATGAAATGATTGTAGGATTTAAAGGGAGATGGAAATTCAAGCATTTTAATGCAACTAAGCCTAGTAAGTATCATATAAAGAGTTTTGGTCTTGTTGACAGTACCACTGGGTATGTTTTATCCCTGCTTACTTATTATGGAGCGGATACCTCATACGATCCAAGCACAGACACCAATAGTGGAATGGCAATAAAAGTCTTTGGAACTCTAATACAGCAAATTGGAACTGGTTATCATATATTTGCAGACAGGTTCTACACAACAAGAGCACTCACTGACTATTTGCTTCAGCAAAAGCAATACTATACTGGCACCCTCCAGTCAAACCGAATTGGCTTTCCATTAGAAATAAAAGCACTTTCCATACCACACATGGAACGGAAATGCTGGCAAACTAAAGATTCATCTTTGCTTTGTATTGGATGGAGGGATAAGAAAGCAAAAAAGCCAGTAATCATTGTTTCCACCAAAACAAATACAGGAATGACTACTACGACAAAACCAAAGCCAATAACAGTCCATGACTATAATCAGAGCATGAATGGATGTGACCGTGCTGATCAAATGCTTGGGTATTATGGCATTCACAAATGACGCAGCAACAAGTGGTGGAAAAAATATTCTACTGGATAATGGAAATTACTTGTACCAATGCTTTTATCCTCTGTAGGCTCACAGGCAGTAGAAAAATGACATTAAAACAGTTCAAAATATCTCTGATTGATGCTTTGCTTCAGTGGGGTGCAGATCTAATGCCCGAGCCACAGAGGAGTATCAAGGCAACCCCTGGAAGACCAAGGACAGCCAACCCAGTTCAGAGGCTTGAAGGAGCTAAGCATATGATAGCTTACACAGAAAAAGACAGAAGGTGTAGAGTCTGCAGCAAACCAGATTCTCCAAAAAGAACAAATTTTATTTGCGAGGGTTGCGATGATTATCCTCACCTCCACCCAAAACATTGCTTCAAGATATGACATACACAAGCCACCATTGACTAAAATGTAAATATCCTTTCAGATAAAATTGTGTACATATTGTTTATGCATAATAATGTAAGTACAATACAATATATGATTTACTTTGAATTTGACCTTTTTGTTTCCAAATTTTAATAATGATGGTACGGTCCACTGGAGAGTCTCTTAAACATTATCAAAACATCACAGAAAGCTGAAACTTGTAATAAATGTTCATATATGGATTAGTAGGCCAATCACCTGTTTGCTTTAAATCACGATTACTAGCAACACAAGAGAGAAAACCGGACGGATTCTAAAGGCGACGAACTGGAACGGACTACGGACTACGACTTATGGAACTTGGAACACAAGAAGTATAAATGGGAAGGAAGAGGAGCTGGTGGAAGCAGGGTTCGTAGCGACCTGGAAAAACCTTGAAAAACGAAAAAAAAAATTCCAGGCCTTGAAAAGCCTGGAAAAATGGCTAAAAGCCTTGAATTTTCCGCATCCGACCTTGAAAAATAATACGAAATCGAAAGTTCGTTACTTTGTGTCCATTTTTTGGTTATTGATGGTATTTTTCGCAACAACAGACGCGACGAGTCTAAAAATAAAACTGCGTTTACGCCATTAACGCAAATCGCCGAAAACGAAACCGCCGAAAACTTCTGAAAATGGAAGTGCGCAAAGGGAAGTAAAAATTGTAAAGTTACCGTACAATTTTTACTTCCCTTTGCGCAAAGTTACCGTACAATTGTTACTTCCCTTTGCGCATTAAATCCATTTCCAGAAGTTTTCGGCGCATTGCGTCAATGACGTAAACGCAGATTTATTTTTAGCACTCGTAAGTAATAAATTCATTTATCTCATTTATAAAACCTATTTAAATAAGTCCAGTTTATAGATAGACCTACTGTACTTGCGTCTGTATTTACAATGTAGGCCTATTTACAGTTTAATTTTTAACCATGGCCAAAATTTGCATATAAGCAAGCGTTTGAACGAAATTTCTTGGTTTACCTCTGCATACGGGAATATATTTGACACAGTTTAAGATGGTCAGGAATAGAAATTGATGGCGATTCCATATCCTATAGCCTACCCTGTTATCAGACCCATGTCCGACTGTTCATTTCACCACAGTTTTTGGAAATAAATATATTTTGAATGCTTTTTTATTATATTTATGATGAAAAGACTTATCCCATTCTACCTCTGAAGGGTTATAGGCTAATTAGGATAGGCCTAGGCCTACATGTTTTCAATTTCAGATAACATGAATAACCGCCGATACATGAAAGTGGCATCACATCTATCAAATCACTGTAATTAGGATAAATGAAAATCAGCAATTTTGTGGATAGGCCTATTGTAGTGGTGTTGATGGTATTGTATGATGTTGATATTACTAAATGTAATCGTATGAGGCCAGCTGTGAAGGCTCCTGAGATAAAATGTAGTTGAGAATTGTCAGAAGGCCTTTCTTGCTACCACTACGACCTCACACTTAATTTTTTTTTTAATGAATGTGGCTACGTAAAGTGTCTAGGGTTATGATATGTAGTGTGGTGTAATAGGTTATAGATATACCCACAGATATTTAACAAGACTAATAATATTAATAAATGTTAAAATACACTGAACTAACTCACGTGTGTAAAATTTTTTGATAGAATTATATTACATTTATTTTGTTCTGGATCAATTTTTTAGGTTGACCAGAACTTAAAAGGATTTAGAGATTATGAAAGAAATGCATGGAATATTATATCATAAATGCAATAGTGTACATATATATGTACTATACTAGTTAGTTTTATTAAAATGTTCTAGTAGTCATCTACTTGGGAGGATAGTTACTGTTTGTGCTGTTGGGGTGGCCTCATCACACCTGTCTATATTGACTACACAGTGTCCAGAAAATGGTGGGAATTTTTATGGGGGGTATTAGTAACTACACAGCGTTGGTGAATGTCCAGCAGACCAGAGGCTCACTCATCTGGTAGTTGTAGCTCTGGTGCTGAAATCAGGTGGTCCCACCTCTCCGTGCTGGCGGGCAATAATGGTGGTTTCTGTCACAAGTACTGCACAGATACACTCGAGTAAAGTCACCAACTGAATAGACACTGCTTGGTTGACAACAGAAACTCGCAGCTCTGCAATCAAAGTATGGGCCATGTGTCAAAATCTATTCTCTACCCACGTCTGGACACAACACTGACACAACAACCACATCATACAGACAGGTCAGATCTCTCTGACCAAACAGCACATTTACCATGGTGGTTTTACATCAGATAGATCCTCCCAGACTATAGGTTCTGAAAAATATTTATTAGTTGTCTGCCCTAAAAGAGGATAGGTAATATGTTTCATTATTCTCAACACTTGATCTGTCTTGCATAATCCTTGCTGGAGTTTATGTACATTGTTGGTCCCTAGACCCTGACTAGGGCGGGGGGTCTAGAGCAAATCCCTACTTGTTTGTAAGGCTAGATTTCGATATGGCAGTATCAAATCACTCGAACATGAAACAATATTCAAAATATATAAGGAAATAATTTCAATCTTACCAGATTATGAATAAATAACACAGAATTGCTAGCAAAACTCAGCTGAGCTGCTGGCTATAGTATGGCGTCCCTAAATTTATTACACTTTCTTTCATATGGAAATCACCACACTTTAAAATCTGTGTCTATCACTGAACAACTATTGAAGAATGGCCCCACTTTCGCGTCTGAGCGCTAATGATATGATTGTCTGTGGCCAATCACTGCCTAGGTTTATTTTAAATTCAAATTTCCTACCATAAAGTCATTTCAGTCATGCTTCAGTCAAGTATGGATGGTTATCTGTTAGTCTGTCCGTCTCTACTTGTGTTTCTACAAAATGTACTTGATTTTTGAACCAACCTTTCTCTCCCCTCCAAAATTTTGTCGTTAAAAGTTACATTTAGACACAGCTACCACCCAAAAACCCTCTCCTCCATACTAAGTAAATTTGAACACCTGCGTCCCAAAGTCGTGTTTTTTTGTGCAATTAGCGACACTTTTAGATTCAATACAGTCTGTCGATGATGTGAACAACACTGTCTTTTGTCATTATCTTCAATATTATCTATCCGTCTGTAAAATTAAGAACATATTAGTTCACTGCTCAGAATAGGCCATCCGGCCAGCTAATTTTTATATTCCTAACATTAATATTAAGAAAAAAGTACTTTTTAATTTTTGTAATATTCCTAACATCTGCGTTTAGCCGCTGAATTCAAATCAAGGGCTTGGTATCGCGCAAAAGCGTCCAATAAATGACTGTGGCGTAACATATCTATGGTCCCTTCTGTCGAGTTGCTTACTTTTTATGTCAACTTGGGAAACGTGACTTTTCTCCGTTTCCCCCCCCAATTGCGTCTCCTTAGCCTTTCTAGTCTCACGCAATCTTTCCAGTCATATTTTTTTCCTTTTTGATCCGCCGTTCCCCTCCTGTCTAGCAAGTCAGTTATTATGGAGGATGATGACCCGCGGTCTAGGCGATCATGTACTATTCGCAGCCTACGCATTATGTTTTTATCCTTAAATGTTATCTTTGGAGGGATTTTACCGTTGTATCTCTGTCAATTTCACTACACATCTCCCCACTTGAAAACATGCCTATGGCAAGTTCCAACACCAGCGATACACATAGGTAAAATTGCTCCTCACGTCTGCCACTACTCTAATTTTGATCACAGGGGTGCCGACTGAGGAAATCTGCACCGACATTCAAATTACGGCTTGCATAAGCGACTGGTTTCAGTTCCCCATCAGGTGAAGCTGATCTTTGCAACAAAGCCCCTCCGAGTCCCACATTACTTGCATCGGTTCTTAAGACAAAGTCCTGTGTCAAATCAGGCAGTTTGAGAATAGGCTTGCTAGTGAGTTTTTCCTTTAACTCTTGGAACGCTAGTTCACATTGTGCAGTCCAAATAATTTTATCTGGAAGTCCCTTGCGAGTCAGATCAGTCAGAGGAGCACAAATAGCGTTAAAATTCTTGATGTATTTCTGATAAAATCCGCATAACGACACAAATGATCGCACGTCCTTTTTTGTTTGTGGCCTAGGTGCTCTCTGCAGTTTTTCCAAGTTCTTAGGATCAGGGGTCATATTACCCTGATATACAGTGTGCCCCAAGAATTCCAACTCTTTACATCCAATACAACATTTTGTTGGCCTAGCAGTTAAGTTCGCCTCCCGAAGTCTATCAAACAACATCTCCAGAGCTTCAATGTGTTCTTCAAATGTCTCGGTGGCGACGAGAATATCATCCATGAAATTCGTGATACATGGGTTATTCAGGGGATCCAACAATTTGCGCATCATCCTTGAAAACACACTCGGAGCATTTTTCAGTCCGAATGGTAGCATATTGAATTCATAATGTCCATCCGAAGTGCTAAAAGCCAAATAAGGTCTCACTTCAGGCTTCACTGGGATCTGGTAATAGCCTTTACTAAGATCCACCTTTGAAAAGTATTTTGCCTTGTTCAGTCTGGCAAATAGCTGTTTTGTGTCTGGTAATGGATCCACTTGTCCTTCTGTGACAGCATTCAGTTTCCTGTAATCTATGCACAGTCTGTGTTCCCCAGACGGTTTTCTCAACAAAACGACACTAGAACTAAAAGATGATTCACTGTGCGAAATAATCCCCTCCTTCAACAAATACTCTATTTCTTCCTTCAATGCCTTCTCCTTCGCGAACGGAATAGAATAGGCTCTCATACAGATTGGGTTTGAGTCTACCAGTTTCATGTCATACTGTAGCAAATTTGTATGGCCTGGTTTATCTGTTAATACATCTGTATGTTCCTCCAGAACCTTTTGAACTCTCTCCCTCTGGTTTTTAGTCAGGTGCTTACTGACTTTTACCTGTGCTGCTGTTTCACAAGGATGTAATGGGTATTCATGTGAGGTGAGTGGTTCTTTTTGCATCTGGGTTGCAATAGCCAAGGTCAATAAGGGGGTGCTTTCCTGGAGTGGTCTGTCCAGATACTTCTTTAACAGGTTTACATGATAAACTTTTTCCTTCCCCTTTTTGTCAATTTTATAGTTTGTTCTAGACACCTTCTCTAGAACCGTATATGGACCTTGCCAACCAATTTGTAATTTATTCTGGCTTCCGGGTAGTAGAAGCAGCACCTTCTCTCCGACTGCCAGTTCCCTGTCCTTTGCCTTCCTATTAAAATATGCTGCATGTTTCTTCCTGGCTTGTTTCAAATTATCATTTGCCAGTTTCCATCCAGCTTTCAAACGAGTGGTCAGTTCGTTCACATATTGATACGATGAGGTAACAGTCTCTTCCGCCTTCTCATCTGTCCAGGTCCTTAATAAATTACATCTGGATCTTTAATTTATCATACGTATTTTTCCTGGAACCCGTCGGGTCCCGTCCATTAGAAGCTTTATAATGAGGACTTTTCTTCCTAGAATCATCACTCACAAATCGACCACTACCAATTTTTTTCTGGGGTTTGTCTCCCCACTTTAGATTGCTTATGAGAGATCTTCGCTCTCTTGTCTGTTCTTCCAGTTTATATAAGTCTGACCGAGGGATTGTCATCCTATCCTGGGTAAAATTTCTTCTTTGTACTCTTCGCATAGTGGCCATGTTAATCCATTCAAGTGAAGACTGGGTGTGAAAAGGGGGCTCCCATTCCACTTTGTCTACCCGAGTATAATTAGTTTTCCTTTCAGGCCTAAAGTTGCCCCGTGGCGTTTCTAGGTCCTGCACATATTTTCCCTTTGTGGGTGTTCCCTCATGAAATACGCCACATGCTTCTACAAAGTTTTCAACATCGACATTTACGTCGGGCCAATAGTATTTTCGAGCAATCTTTTGGCAGATGGTACCGACTTTCTCATGGTCACCATCTTTTCCAACATGTAAGCTCCTTATTAAGTTTGCCCTATATATCTTGGGAAGAACTAACTGTCCATGACCAGTGGATCTAGTTCCTGTCTTCCTGTATAAAAGTTTGTTCTTCATGAAAATTCCCCCTTGCTCGGAGGTGTGTGGCATTTGGGCAATTTTTTAAAACAGGGCTTGAGTGTCCTATCCTCAGCCTGCGCCTTCCTCATCTCCTCTGGATGAGCATTTATAGGTTCACCTTCTTCCTCCTTCTTCTGTGACCTGGTCTGCACTGTCGCCATGATCACAGGTTTCTCGGGGTTCCCCAAGAAGACGTATCTACACCCCAATATCAGAGGGTAGATTGGTTCATCTATCACTGCTGCTCTGATTTCTCCTTCCACATAGCGAGTTTTCACCGTTATCCTTGCGATGGGAAGTGTCATGAGTGGTATGTCCTTAGTCGCCCCTTGTATTTCCACTGTTTCTGTGGTATACTGACTTGGGTCCACTAGGCTAGACTTCACAACTGAATCATAATCCAAACCTGTATCATAAAGGCACCTTATGGTGACCCCATTACAAATAACATCCTCACAAACTGGGGGGTGATAAGGTTCCTGTTGTCCCTTAGGATTAACCTTTAATCTTTGCGTCCCCGACTTCATTGCAGCAATGTTTGAAGGTTTCCTTCTACAAAATTCGGTGTTATGGTTATCCTTCTTGCACCATTTACACCATCTTTTTCCTTGGTTCAACGGTTTTCTTTCATTGAACTTTTGGTCATTGAACTGTGAGTTTCTGTCGCGATAGTCATTTCTTGGCCGCTCAAAGTTTGTCCTACCTTTATTTCCCTGCTCTCTATTATCAAATTTATTAAATTGCTGTGGAGCTTTAAAATTGTCTGTGCTTCTTCTTAGCACCACTTACCTCTGCCTGGGCTGCCTGATACCTCTCAGCAACATTTAAAATTTCCCCCAACTTCTCTGCACCTTGTTCCATGAGAAATTTTCTCATGTCTGGAGCCATGGACTCTCTCAATTGCTCAATCATGATCATTTCTTTAAGATCTTGGGTCTTCCCCAGAGCCGTCCATTTCTCCAAATAGGTTTCTAGTCTAGCAGAGAATTGGTGGTATGTCTCCCCAGACAACAGTTTGGCATTTCTAAATTTCTTACGATAAAATTCACCATTCTTCTCGTATCTTAATAACAAAGCCTGCTTTAACATGTCATAATTGTCTTGGTCTTCCCTGTTCATTTTAGCAAATACTTCATAAGAAGTACCTCTCAATCCTTGTGATAGCTTTAAGCTCCACCTCTCTCTCTCTAACCCATATGTAGTAGCTAATAACTCAAAACGTCCTAGGTACCCCTCTATGTCATCGTCTTTTTCAACAAAATGGTCTAAATGAAACCCCATAGCTGAGTTTGAGGCTCCCAGACTAGGCGTAGCATCTGAGGCAAAAGGGCTGGCACCATTTTCAGGAGCCTGGCCTTGTAATTCCAGCTCCCTTAGTCGTAATTCGTGCTCCCTTTGCAACCTTCTATCTTCTGCCTCCCTTTCGGCAGTCAACCTTTTTTCTTCTGCCTCCCTTTGCAACCTTCTATCTTCTGCCTCCCTTTCGGCAGTCAACCTTTTTTCTTCTGCCTCCCTTTGCTGTCGTTTTTCTTCTGCCTCAATCTGCAGCCTCTTAATGTCTCTATCAGCCTCTAACCTCTTCCAGGGACACTTTTAATTTTAAAGGGAATTTTACAATTTATTTCCCTACTTTTATTTCTCCCACCAGGAGATCCTAATATTACTGTTGGGCTAATTATCCCTGGACAAGACCCCAATTTATGTAGTGGTGTTTGATGGTATTGTATGATGTTGATATTACTAAATGTAATTGTATGAGGCCAGCTGTGAAGGCTCCTGAGATAAAATGTAGTTGAGAATTGTCAGAAGGCCTTTCTTGCTACCACTACGACCTCACACTTAATTTTTTTTTTAATGAATGTGGCTACGTAAAGTGTCTAGGGTTATGATATGTAGTGTGGTGTAATAGGTTATAGATATACCCACAGATATTTAACAAGACTAATAATATTAATAAATGTTAAAATACACTGAACTAACTCACGTGTGTAAAATTTTTTGATAGAATTATATTACATTTATTTTGTTCTGGATCAATTTTTTAGGTTGACCAGAACTTAAAAGGATTTAGAGATTATGAAAGAAATGCATGGAATATTATATCATAAATGCAATAGTGTACATATATATGTACTATACTAGTTAGTTTTATTAAAATGTTCTAGTAGTCATCTACTTGGGAGGATAGTTACTGTTTGTGCTGTTGGGGTGGCCTCATCACACCTGTCTATATTGACTACACAGTGTCCAGAAAATGGTGGGAATTTTTATGGGGGTATTAGTAACTACACAGCGTTGGTGAATGTCCAGCAGACCAGAGGCTCACTCATCTGGTAGTTGTAGCTCTGGTGCTGAAATCAGGTGGTCCCACCTCTCCGTGCTGGCGGGCAATAATGGTGGTTTCTGTCACAAGTACTGCACAGATACACTCGAGTAAAGTCACCAACTGAATAGACACTGCTTGGTTGACAACAGAAACTCGCAGCTCTGCAATCAAAGTATGGGCCATGTGTCAAAATCTATTCTCTACCCACGTCTGGACACAACACTGACACAACAACCACATCATACAGACAGGTCAGATCTCTCTGACCAAACAGCACATTTACCATGGTGGTTTTACATCAGATAGATCCTCCCAGACTATAGGTTCTGAAAAATATTTATTAGTTTGTCTGCCCTAAAAGAGGATAGGTAATATGTTTCATTATTCTCAACACTTGATCTGTCTTGCATAATCCTTGCTGGAGTTTATGTACATTGTTGGTCCCTAGACCCTGACTAGGGCGGGGGGTCTAGAGCAAATCCCTACTTGTTTGTAAGGCTAGATTTCGATATGGCAGTATCAAATCACTCGAACATGAAACAATATTCAAAATATATAAGGAAATAATTTCAATCTTACCAGATTATGAATAAATAACACAGAATTGCTAGCAAAACTCAGCTGAGCTGCTGGCTATAGTATGGCGTCCCTAAATTTATTACACTTTCTTTCATATGGAAATCACCACACTTTAAAATCTGTGTCTATCACTGAACAACTATTGAAGAATGGCCCCACTTTCGCGTCTGAGCGCTAATGATATGATTGTCTGTGGCCAATCACTGCCTAGGTTTATTTTAAATTCAAATTTCCTACCATAAAGTCATGCTTCAGTCAAGTATGGATGGTTATCTGTTAGTCTGTCCGTCTCTACTTGTGTTTCTACAAAATGTACTTGATTTTGAACCAACCTTTCTCTCCCCTCCAAAATTTTGTCGTTAAAAGTTATATTTAGACACAGCTACCACCCAAAAAACCCTCTCCTCCATACTAAGTAAATTTGAACACCTGCGTCCCAAAGTCGTGTTTTTTTGTGCAATTAGCGACACTTTTAGATTCAATACAGTCTGTCGATGATGTGAACAACACTGTCTTTTGTCATTATCTTCAATATTATCTATCCGTCTGTAAAATTAAGAACATATTAGTTCACTGCTCAGAATAGGCCATCCGGCCAGCTAATTTTTATATTCCTAACATTAATATTAAGAAAAAAGTACTTTTTAATTTTTGTAATATTCCTAACATCTGCGTTTAGCCGCTGAATTCAAATCAAGGGCTTGGTATCGCGCAAAAGCGTCCAATAAATGACTGTGGCGTAACATATCTATGGTCCCTTCTGTCGAGTTGCTTACTTTTTATGTCAACTTGGGAAACGTGACTTTTCTCCGTTTCCCCCCCCAATTGCGTCTCCTTAGCCTTTCTAGTCTCACGCAATCTTTCCAGTCATATTTTTTTCCTTTTTGATCCGCCGTTCCCCTCCTGTCTAGCAAGTCAGTTATTATGGAGGATGATGACCCGCGGTCTAGGCGATCATGTACTATTCGCAGCCTACGCATTATGTTTTTATCCTTAAATGTTATCTTTGGAGGGATTTTACCATTGTATCTCTGTCAATTTCACTACACCTATGTTATTTAAAATAAAATAAAAAATTAAATTAAATTTTTTTTAAAAATCTAACCAAACAAACGAAACAAAACCCAACAAAAATAGTAAAGATGTTGGGGGGGGGGGGGGGGGGGGGGGGGGGGGGGCGGGGGGGGGGGGGGTGGCGTGTGTGTAAAGGTCTCCAGTTAGATATTTAATAGATTTTCACTTATCATAAGTATTACCCTCCCAATTACTATATATATTACCTTTTGTTCTAGTTAAATATTGTTTGACTGTATTATATATGCGTTTAGAATTTTGAATTGGTAAATATACGTAGCTTAGGCCTACTCATAAGTTATTTGTGTTCTTTTTTTCTTTTTTTTTAAACTAACACTACTAGGAGACCTACAGATGTGACATCATTTGTGACCAAGGAAAAAAACTCTTGAGAGCTGAGATTATTTGGACTCTTTTTTTTTCAGTGAAAAGTCACCATAGTTTTAATTCAAATTTCATACGCAACAAGAGACATATTCTCTTCTGTGGTAGTTTTGATTCAGCCTTCAGCTTTATTTCAGATTGGTGCATTTGGAACAGTAGTGGAAAATAGGAAGCATTTTCCTGTAGCACTGAAGAAAAAACTCAAATTGAAAAAGACAAATCATCCTGTGTTTTGTGCGACAGAAGATAAGGCATGCCAACAGTCACCTGGCATGATACAAAAAGATTTAACCTTATATCCACTGTTCACTCCAATGATAATATAAACAAGACAGTTAGAAAGACAAATTCTTTAGGGCAGAACAATTCAGAAGCCAGTGCTTGCAGAAAAATACAGCAAAAGTATGGGAGGTGTGGAAACTTCAGCCAACTAGGTGCAAGCTACCCCTACCCACACAGATCCTATTTTTATATTATTTCTTAGTTGAAACTGCCCTGGTCAATGGGCACATAACCTACAACACTGCCAACTCTACAAAAAAAAAGATCAAAGCGAAGATCAGGATGTCAGTATGACTCTTATTGAACCTGCTATTCTTCGACGCAATGTGACACCTTCAAAACCACAGGTCACAACAACACGACTTACTGAGCACCACTTCATTGATAAATATGAAAGGGCAAGGTACAAACCAGACTGTAAAGTGTGTAAGGCTGCAGGGAACAGAAGCCAGACTGCATGTACTGCCCAGATTGCAATGTACCTCTATGCCTGATACCCTGCTTCAAGTTATACCACACAGTCAAGGATTATCAACGTGGATCGTTGACAAAGACTCTTGCAGAGGCCTACAGCTACAACTTCAACCCCAGTTAATGAAAAAAGCAGCTCAGACTCCAACTAGAGGTACTTAACTACTCAAACATTTACAAACGCTCATTGTCAGATGCCACAGACGCAGAATACATTCAAAAAAGACAAACACAAAAAATACAGTTTTTTTTAAACATTTTATTCCAATTTTATTAGCCTTTTATGTTGATATACGTGGTTAATCGTTAAATCAATACGTCAATCAAGCTTATTTTATTCATTACCATCCATGTCACTAACATTTTATTGCGCTGATGTTGAACAAATTCACTAAAAACTTGGAAAAGATGTCTGTTTTTCAAATCTTTTATGAATTTAAAAAAAAAAAGTTCTTTTTAAAGAAATCTGCAAACACCTTTGGTAATGGGAGACGGTAATGCTCCGGATTGTTGATCAGCAAAGTGATAATTATATCTGAGAAAATTAGATGAGAAAAATATTAGAGTTTCCCATCCTTGAAAATCATGTGCTGGACCTGGAAAAACCTGGAAAAAGCCTGGAAAATGCTTGAAGAAATTTGCTATGAACCCTGTGGAAGAGATGAGGAAAGCAAAACTAGAAATCCTGGCTATAACGGAAACAAAGAAAAAATGACAAGGAGTTATGGATCTCGATGGCAACACGCTGCTCTACAGTGGTGTACCCATGTCTGAAAGAGCTAAAGGGGGCGTGGGTTGCATTGTGGCCCAAAATCAAAAAGATAGTATCAAGGGATGGAACTTTGTCTCGGAGTGCATTATGGTTGTTAAACTAAAAGAAGGAGAAACCATAGTCAACCTGGTCATAGTGTATGGGCCAAATGAGGATGAGAGAGCAGAGGTCAAGGAGGAATTCTTCGAGCTGCTTCAAAGGACAGTGGATGACTGCCTAGATGAAGTTATCATGCTCGGAGATTTTAATGCCAGAGTTGGAAATGACCATGCTAGATGGGGTGGAGTTATCGGAAGATATGGAGAAGATACTCTCAATGACAATGGAAAGCGACTCCTTAGATTCTGCAGTGAGCAGAATCTGATCATTACAAACACAAAGTTCCCCCATAAGCGCATACATGCATACACTAGATGTGAACCAACAAAGAATGAGAAGTCAGTGATCGACTATGCCATTGTTCGGAGAAGCTCATTCAAATATGTCCGAGATGCTAGAGTCTGGAGGGGGCCAGAGATTGGAAGTGATCACTACCTGCTAACAATCAAAAGAACAACTGAAAGAGTTGCTCAGCCTAGGAACTGCCCAACATCACACAAGAAACCAAGTAAACGAGCAGGAGAAATGAGCATTAGGACCTACAAGCT
This sequence comes from Oreohelix idahoensis, assembly GCA_024509875.1. Taxonomy (NCBI): domain Eukaryota; kingdom Metazoa; phylum Mollusca; class Gastropoda; order Stylommatophora; family Oreohelicidae; genus Oreohelix; species Oreohelix idahoensis. Next base: position 63,981 of record JAMPIV010009010.1, read on the forward strand.
GAGAGAGCCAGAAATTAAGACCAGATATCAGGGGCTTATTGCTGCAGCGGTGAGCAACACAGAAGAACGACCTGATGACTTGGAAACCCTCTGGATTAAATTCAAGGATATCATAAAGACAGCTGCTGCAGAAGCATGCGGTGAAGTCCGACTTGGGAACAAGAGAAAGAGAACACCTTGGTGGACAGAGGAAGTCAAAGAGAAAATAAGAGAGAAGAAAATGGCATGGAAACAATACTTAGGAGCTAAAAACACAACAGGACAAATGGAAAAATATAGAGAATATGTGACACTCAGAACAGAAGCAAAGAATAAAGTGCTAGCAGCAAAACAGAAGTCCTGGGAAGAATTTGGAGAAAAGCTAGAAAAAGATGCACAAGAAAACCAGAAATTGTTCTATAAGACCCTAAAGAACATGAGGAAGGAAAAACAATGCCCTCTCAAATTTATAAAGGATAAGCAAGGCAAATTGCTTACTGCCCCGAAGGAAGTAATGGGAAGATGGAAAGAATATTTCTCAGAACTCCTGGATGGTGAGCATGGTGAAGCATCAGAAATGATAAACACTAGCACAGAAGAGAAAACCAATGATGGTGAAGATGACATAAAGATGGAAGAACTGAAGGCAGCACTGGAGAAAATCAAGATGGGCAAAGCAGCAGGGCATGATGGTGTAACACCAGAAATGGTTAAGTTCATGGGAGCATCAGGCGACCTATTACTCTTAAGGGTTTTACAGGCAGCATGGTACAACAAGACAATACCAAAGGATTGGGAGATTGCCATCATAACACCAATTTTCAAAAAGGGTGACAATTGACAGTGTGGAAACCATAGAGGCATATCCCTTCTCAGTGTCCCTGGTAAAATCTACTCTAGAATCCTAGAGCAGAGACTCCGACGCCTAGCTGAGCCACAATTGGATGAGGTCCAGTGCGGATTCCGAGCAAACCGAAGTACTCAAGACCTAATCTTCACACTCAGACAGCTGAGTGAAAAGGCCCTTGAGTATAAGAGTGAGATGCATCTTTGTTTCATAGATCTGGAAAAGGCGTTTGACAGAGTCCCCTGGAGCAAACTTTGGGACTGTTTGGCAAGGAAGAATATTCCAGCACCTCTTATTCATGCTATACAGAGCTTCTACAAGTCTTGCAGAAATTATGTGAGGACAGCAAACCATAAGTCGGAAGAGTTCAGGACCACCACTGGTGTAAGACAAGGTGATATCCTATCACCTTACCTCTTCATACTCCTTATGGACGATGTCATCAAGGCATGTAAGGAGAGAACAAGAAAGTATTCAGTGGGGTACTGGAAGATGAGACAGGTCTATATTTCGGAGCTGGCATTTGCTGATGATGTTGCCCTGATTGCTAAATCAGAGGCACATCTCCAATCGAACCTGCAAGTCTGGAAGGAAGAGCTGGAGAAGAGAGGGATGGTCATAAGCAGCTCTAAAACAAAATCCATGGTGATATCACGAGAAGAAAGAAAACATCAGATTAAGCTGGGAGAACAGGTCCTGGAGCAGGTCGACCACTTTAAATACCTCGGAGCTATTATAGACCGAAAGGGAGGCATCAAAGAAGAGTTGGCCACTCGAAAAGCAGCAGCTGGGAGACTTTTTCAGGCCATAAATCGAGGATTCCTCAGCAAGAGAGAGGTTGGTAAGAAAACGAAGATGGCTGTATACCGCTCCACCTATGTCCCAGTCTTGACATACGGATGCGAGTCATGGCAATGACTACAACCCATAAAAGCCAGATCCAAACCTCAGAAATGAGGTATCTGAGGAAGGTGGTTGAAGTAACAAGAAGAGACATGGTACGCAACCAGACGATACGTCAAGGCCTTAAATCCCACCCCCTGCAGACCCAAGTAGAACAGTCCCAATTAAGATGGTTTGGCCATGTCTGCAGAATGGGAGAAGATCGGATACCACGACAAGCATGGGAAACAAAGAGCCAAGGATCCAGACCCAGAGGACGACCCAGAGTCCGCTGGGAGGACAACATTAGACAGTCTTTGAAGGATCGAGGACTGGAATGGAACCAGGCCAGGAGGAAGACAGCCGATAGGATAGTCTGGCGCTCTCTCTTCCAAACCTCTACACCTCACGGTAGAAGGGGAACGACTAAGTACCGTAAAATCTCGCGTATAATACGCACTCGTGTATAATACGCATGCTTGATTTAGCCCAAAATTTTCTGGTAAAATGGAAATTCGTGTATAATACGCACCATAATTTTTCAAGATTTTATTTTATGAAACATTTGTTAAAAAACTGAAAGAAGATGGAAGATGCTGCGCGATAGTAATTCTTCGACGAACTGAAAGACCATGTCGCTTAATAAAACGAACTGCCCACCCATATGACGCTTTAAATGCTGTTGTGCCTGTACGAGATTTTTTAAGTTCCAGAGCTTTAAGTCGGATTTCAATGCATGAAACACCGATGCCTTGTTGCCTTCTATCCACTACCCACTCCAATAATGTTTTTTTCTAGGTCTGGAAGATCTGGTGGTGACCCACGATTCGCCTTTTTCTTACTAGGCAACACTTGCAGCGCCTCTTTGTTTTTTTGTCATAATCGAATGTTGCACTCGTTAATGGAAAAATGCCGACTTGCTGCCCGATTGCCGTTAGATTCTGCATACTTTACCACTAAGAGCTTTTCTGCTGCTGTACAACATTTTCTCGAATTCATTTTTAGAGCTCAAAATAATCAAATGACAAACTTCACAACCAAGCTTAATATCAAAACAGATTGAAGACCAAGAGTGCGAAATGCGTTTTGCAACAATGTCTGACACATAAGAAAACACATGGCACATTCAATTTTGCGCCATTTTCACTCTCAAATTGTGACAAAAACTTGACAGAATTTCCAATGTAGGTTACTTTCGATATCGAAAATTACGTATTATTTAGTACTCGCTTATAATACGCACCCGAGTTTTAGCGGGCAAAAATGAGTAAAAATTGTGCGTATTATACGCGAGATTTTACGGTAAGTAAGTATATAGATTAGTGTTATTTAAAAAAAAACCATGGAGCACTTTGGATAATATTTCAGTGTGGGTACATTTTTCATTCACTAAAATGAATTTTAAAAAAAAATTGTTTATATTATTACTCATTGAATTTAATATGAAGAATAGCACTTAAAAGCCCCAATGATAGGAAACTCTTTACAGAGCGATACAACAGGAAGCAATCTGATCATCAGAAGAAGTCCCCCCATCCGACAAGTGTTTCGGCCCGATTACTCCTTTACACTCTAGGGGGGGGGGGGTGTGGGGGGTGGGCCCACTTGGGTCATGACTTCCAAGCGTCTCAGCTTCCTGTTGTCTTGTATCGAAAATGAACCCATTTCACTTATGGTAGCAACTTTTAAATCCACAACGCCAGCCGTGGAGGCAATTGTGAAAGTAACAAACTTACTTACTTACTTAGTCGTTCCCCTTCTACCGTGAGGTGTAGAGGTTTGGAAGAGAGAGCGCCAGACCATTCCATCAGCTGTCTTCTTCCTGGCCTGGTTCCATTCTAGTCCTCGGTCCTTCAAAGATTGTCTAATGTTGTCCTCCCAGCGGACTCTGGGTCGTCCTGGAGGTCTGGATCCCTGGTCCTTTGTTTCCCATGCCCGTCGTGGCAGCCGATCTTCTCCCATCCTGCAGACATGGCCAAACCATCTTAGTTGGGACTGTTCTATCTGGGTCTGCAGCGGATGGGATTTTAGGCCCTGACGGATCGTCTGGTTGCGGACCATGTCTCTTCCCGTTACTTCAACCACTTTCCTCAGATACCTCATTTCTGAGGTTTGGATCTGGCTTTTGTGGGTTGTAGTCATTGTCCACGACTTGCATCCATATGTCAAGACTGGGACATAAGTGGAGCGGTATACAGCCACCCTCGTTTTCCCACCAACCCCCCCCCCCCCCCTCCCCCCCACCCCCCCCCCCCCCCGCCGAGGAATCCACGACCCATGGCCCGAAAAAGTCTCCCAGCCGCCGCCCCCCGAGTGGCCAACTCCTCCCCGACGCCTCCCCCCCGGTCTATAACAGCTCCGAGATATTTAAAGTGGTCGACCCGCTCCAGGACCCGTTCCCCCAACCCAATCCGATGTCTTCTCTCCTCTCGTGATACCACCATGGATTCTGCCCCAGAGCTGCCTATGACCATCCCTCCCCTCCCCAGCCCCCCCCCTCCAGACTTGCAAGTTGGATTGGAGATGTGCCTCTGATTTAGCAATCAGGGCAACATCATCAGCAAACGCCAGCTCCGAAATATAGACCCGTCCCATCCTCCAGCACCCCACTGAACACTTTCCTGTTCTCTCCCTACATGCCCTGATGACATCGTCCACAAGGAGTATGAAGAGGCAAGGCGATAGGATATCACCCTGTCCTACACCAGTGGTGGTCCTGAACTCTTCTGACTTATGGCCTGCTGTCCTCACACAATCTCCGCAAGACCTGTAGAAGCTCTGCATAGCATGAATCAGAGGCGCCGGAACATCCCCCCTTGCCAAACAGTCCCAAAGCTTGCTCCAGGGGACCCTGCCAAACGCCTCCTCCAGATCTATGAAACAAAGATGGATCTCACTCCCATACTCAAGAGCCCTTTCACTCAGCCGTCCGAGCGCGAAGACTAGGTCCCGAGCACCTTGGCCCGCTCGGAATCCGCACTGGACCCCATCCAACTGCGGCCCAGCCAGGCGTTGGAGTTCCCGCCCCAGGAATCTCGAGTAGATTCCACCAGGGACACCGAGAAGGGACATGCCCCAATGGTCTCCACACTGTCGACCGTCACCCCTTTTGAAAACTGGTGCCATGATGGCAATCTCCCAATCCCCTGGTATGGTCCCGCCGCACCACGCTGCCCGCAGGACCCTCAAGAGCAATAGGTCGCCCGATGCTCCCATGCACCCAACCACCTCTGGTGCCATACCATCATGCCCCACCGCCCTGCCCATCCCGATTCTCTCCAGCGCTGCCCTCAGCTCTTCCATCCTTACGTCACCCCCACCATCACTGGCCCTCTCCTCTGCCAGTGGTTATCACTTCCGACGCCCCACCACGCCCACCACCCAGGAGCCCCGAGAAACACTCTTTCCATCCTTCCATCACCCCCCTCGGGGCAGCAAGCAACCCGCCCTGCCCGTCCTTTATAAATTCGAGAGGGCATTGTCCCTCCCCCCTCATGTTCCCTAGGGTCCCATAGAACAACCTCTGGTCCTCCTGTGCATCTCTCTCCAGCCTTTCTCCAAACTCCCCCCAGGACCTCTGTCCCGCTGCCAGCACCCTGCTCTCCGCCTCCGCTCTGAGTGTCACACACTCTCTATACCCTTCCATCTGTCCTGTTGTGCCCCTAGCTCCCAAGTATTGCCTCCACGCCATTCCCCTCTCTCCCATCCTCCCCCCGACCTCCTCTGTCCACCAAGGCGCCCCCCCTCTCTGGCTCCCAAGTCGGACCCCACCGCACGCCTCCGCAGCAGCTGTCTTCACGATATCCCTGAATTTACTCCAGAGGGCCCCCAAGTCACCAGGCCGCCCCCCTGCGCCGCCCACCGCTGCAGCAACAAGCCCCCGACACCTGGTCTTAACCTCTGGCTCTCTCAGCCCGTAGGTCCCAATGCCCACCTCTCCCGCTCGTTTACTTGGCCTCTTGCGCGACGCCGGGCAGCCCCCAGGCCGAGCAACTCCCCCAGCCGTTCGTTTGACTGTTAGCAGGTAGTGATCACCTCCAATCTCTGGCCCCCTCCAGACTCTTGCATCTCGGACATATCCGAATGAGCTTCTCCGAACAATGGCACAGTCGATCACCGACCTCTCATTCCCGGTTGGTTCACATCTAGTGTATGCATGTATGCGCTTATGGGGGAACCCCGTGTTTGTAATGATCAGATTCTGCTCACTGCAGAATCTAAGGAGTCGCTTTCCATTGCCACCGAGAGCACCCTCTCCACATCCTCCGACAACTCCACCCCATCCAGCATGGTCACTTCCAACTCTGGCACCAAAATCTCCGAGCATAATAACTTCATCTAGGCAGTCATCCACTGTCCTTTGAAGCAGCTCGAAGAATTCCTCCTTGACCTCTGCTCTCCCATCCTCATTTGGCCTACACACCATGACCAGGTTGACCACGGCCTCTCCCTCCTTTAGTTTTACAACCACAATGCGCTCCGAGACAAAGTTCCATCCCCCGATACTATGTTTTTGATTTTGGGCCACAACGCAACCCACGCCCCCTTTAGCTCCCTCAGATATGGGTACACCACTGTAGAGCAACGTGTTGCCATCGAGACCCATGACTCCCCGTCCCCTTTTCTTCGTTTCCGCCATAGCCAGGATTTCCAGCCTTGCCCTCCTCATCTCCCCCACCAGCTCCCCCCCCCCTCCCACCCATACCTCCTGTGTTCCAAGTTCCACAAGTCGTAGTCCGCAGTCCGTTCCAGTTCGTCGCCTTTAGAATCAGTCCGGTTTTCTCTCTTGTAGTTCGCGTAATCATGATTTAAAGCAAACAGGTGATTGGCCTGTTGTGCCTTTGCATGGTGGAGGGGCTGCCTCCTTACGGCCTCCATGCAGGCCGCCCTCCTCCTTTTTCATCCGGGCTTGGGACCGGCATAGGCGGAGTTGAAAGTAACAAAGAGAAGACAAATTATTCCGTTCGTTCTGTCGCCCTTCACAACTAAGGACAACACACTGAGACACTAGCGTGCAGCCGACGAGCCTTAGCCCCTGCGCGCCGCAAGCCACTGAAATTCTGTACCTGACACTCCCTATAGTATACATCGCCTGTTGCCCCAGAGTCGCAGCCCTTTCACTAGTACACCAAAAAAACTCAGCGTTGTGGACTTAGAAAAATTTTGGTGTTTTCTGTACCGCAGCGTTTATTGTCACGATTTCCATTGCCCATTGCGGTTGTTCCACAGCCAGCCTGATGCCTTTTCGGCAGTTTCACTAAGCCTCTTCAGTGCCCTTGTTCTAGACTTTCTCTTCAGCCCCAACAGTTTCAATAAATCATACACTGATGCAGCCACAAGCCCTCTTGCGCCCACTTCAACCGCCATGACCCTTGCACTGAATCCATCGTGTCTCAGATCCGCGGCCAGATCGCTATACTTGGTCGCTTTTAATGAATGTTGCTCGTCTAATCTGGATTCAAATGGCACGGTCAGTTCAATCAGTATGACCTGAAGCGTTGCTGAAGAATGCAGCACTATATCCGGCCGTCTCTGCGATTTTCTGATACTCTTTGGATATGCCCCCCGTCCAGGTAGGTCTACCGCCATCTCCCAGTCGTTTGCACAGTCAAGAAGAGATGGTAAACTGCTACCAGGTTTACTTGGTTAGGGGTGTGCTGACTTTCCTGCCCTCAGAAAGTGTGTTTGCGGTGTTAGGCCGGACTTTGCTATTCGCTTTCATTCTTGCCTGATCTATTGTCGCAGCAAGCTCATTTAGCACTTTGTTATGGCGCCAAGTGTATCGCCCTTGCCCTAATGCCACCTTACACGCTGAGAGCACGTGTTCAAGTGTCTGCCTCCCTTGGCACAGGGGGCACTGCTCATCATCCGACTTTCCCCATTTCACAAGGTTGGTGGCCGACGGCAGCAGGTCATACATTGATCTAACCACGAAGCTGAGCCTAAGAGGTGCCATATGCCATATATCATTCCATGTCAAGGACCTCTGCAGGGCTCCTTCCCATGTAGTCCATTGGCCTTGTTGGACCTGCTGCACTGCTTTTTGCAACCTCTTATCATTCTCAGCTCCTTGTATCTCCTGAACTACCATGTCTCTGCGCTCCCTGCTTGATGCCTTGGACCACCAGCGGATGTCACCATGCCCAAATCCCCGTCTATTCGTTTGTGTGTATCCGATTACCTCTCTCAGTTTGAGTGACTCTTCAGCAGCATCAACAGCTTCTTCCACTCTCCACTTCCTTCCCGTTTTCAGTGTGGGCTGAATGGACTTAACCACGTCATCAGCTGACTCGCGTAGCATCATTGCAAGCCTTGCTTTTCCAACTTTGTACTCTTCAACAACTGACTTGAAGGGAAGCAGAAGTTTTGACTTTTTGCAGTACAGTGCTACATCTGACAGACCTGGTGGTACCCCTAGCCATTTTCTCATGAACTTGTTGACCTTCTGCTCTATAGCTTCCACTGTACTTGTGCTTATTTCATATATAAGCAGTGGCCACAGCAACTTCGGTATCAACATGAACTGGAGGCACCACAGTTTGAACTTTCCCAGGAGTCTGCTTTGGTCTATGATATGTAGTCCTCTGTCTGCCATTTCTATTGTCTGTTGCACTGCCTTCGAGTCTTTTAAAGAGGCATCGTACACCCTGCCAAGACTTTTAACAGACTTTTAATTTATCTCTACTGTGAAACATAATTTGTGTGTCTTTGTTGTGTAATATCAACACAATATATGATTTAATTTAAAAGTTCACGCGGCCTTGAATATCTTCTTTTTTATTTTAATGATGATGGTACGGTCTGCTGGATGGTCTGTAAAACATTAACAAAATATCACAGGAAGCTGACACTTGTAAATAATATTCATATATGGATTAGTGTTATTCTAAAAGATGCTGGAGCACTCTGGATAATGTTTCATTTTTTATGCATTTGTTGGTGAGTACATTTTTCATTCACTAAAATGAGTTTTTATTAAAAAGTAGTCTATAAAATATGTAGAATATCACTAAAATCCTTCATATTCTAATTCTACATTCATTTATCTTTACTGTAATGTATAATATGTGTGTCTTTGTTGTATAAAAACAATACAATATATGATTTAATTTAAAAGCTTCACACGGCCTATAATGTCCTTTTTCTTTCCAAATGTCTATAATGTTTATATGGTTCGCTGGATGGTCTGTAAAACATTAACAAAATATCACAGGAAGCTGACACTTGTAAATAATATTCATATATGGATTAGTGATATTTTAAAAGACCCTAGAGCACTCTGGATAATATTTCAGTCTATTGCATGGGTTGGTAAATACATTTTTGATAGACTAAAATTAGTCTTTTCTTGAAAGTGGTCTATATTATTACTCATAACTGATTACTATATGTAGAATGTCACTAAAAATCCTTCATATACTAACTCTACTTTCATTTATCTTTACTATGATGTATAATATGTGTGTCTTTGTTGTATAATAACAATACAATGTATGATTTAATTTAAAAGCTTCACGCGGCCTCTAATGTCCTTTTTCTTTCCAAATGTCTATAATGTTTATATGGTTCACTGGATGGTCTGTAAAACATTAACAAAATATCACAGGAAGCTGACACTTGTAAATAATATTCATATATGGATTAGTGATATTTTAAAAGATGCTGGAGCTCTCTGGATAATATTTCAGTGTTTATGCATGGGTTGGTGAGTACATTTTTCATTCACTAAAATGAGTCTTTTCTTGAAAGTGGTCAATATTATGACTCATAACTGAATACTATATGTAGAATATCACTAAAAGTCCTTCATATTCTAATTCTACATTAATTTATCTTTACTGTGATGTATAATATGTGTGTCTTTGTTGTGTAATAACTCAGAAACTTTAGAATTTATAAAGGTACTGCTTTAACACATTAACTACCGAATTGAAAAACACACTGTGGCCGAATTTAATTGTTTTCCCATTTTCATCCTGTAGGTGTTTGCACAAAGTAAACTGTAGTTTGCGTAATTTTTTACAGATTTTTATGAATTACACGTCATTTTAAAGATAAATGAATGCATTATTACAATAAACACCGGTTGTAACTCTAATAGAGGTTGTTGCTATTTAACGACCCTCCGATGGCCGAGGACTTGCAATATTTTCAAAATTATGACTGCTTGCGCTCCATCTCTATCAAAATCACAATTTCAATCAATGTGCACACCGTTTTCACTCTTGTCCTCGTCGCTAGATCTATCAGTCAATTGTTGAAACACGTTTCTATCCTATTCAGCCGTTAGACGAGATGTACACGCATTTTTTGTAGTCCTATCACTAGTTGCCACGGTAAACAGTTTTACACGATTTGGTAACTAATCCAAAACGCTGAAAAATATGAACATAATATCAATTTTCCAGTGTTCTACAACAACATTGCTTTGGGAATTTGTTTTCCGGTGGTAACTTAAAATCTCGAACCAGATCAGAAAGTTTTTAAGTACATTTTGCATTCGTTTTATTACTAAAATTAGATTGGCGCTCTGAGCGGCTTGCGGTCCAAATGTGATTATTTTGTGAGCCGCTGACAGCGGCTTGCGGTAGTTAATGTGTTAAGGTAAAAAAATAATTCTGGCAAAACTGATGAAAAAATTCTGGTTCAAGAGTTAATAAGTGGGTGCTTGCGTATGCGTAGAATAGGAGGATTTAAATTGTATAGTTTGACAAGATCACCCATGTGGAACTGATGACAAGAACCAGAGGTGCTAGTGGATCAACAGATGATATGAAGATACTGGTGATGGATAGGACACACATTGAAGAAACCTGTTGATTACATATAAGGCAGTCCTTTTTCTGGAATCATCAAGATAAGAAAGGTAGGGTGAGACCAAAAAATACACGGAGACAAGAAATCGAGACGTAAAGAGATAAGAAGTTATGGAAAGACCTTGAGTGGATGACACAGGACAGGAAGACTTTGCATACATTTGTTGAAGGCCTATGCTCCTTGGGGAGCTGAAGAGTTTTGGTACTTAAGCTGTCGTACTGTTCTTTGTAGCTTAAGTACCAAAACATTTAAAAGTACATATCTCATTTTCAAACAAAGTGCAGATGTATTTGATCCACTGCAGTATCAACTACTGTACATTAAATGGTACAATACTTTATCACATTAACATACCTAAGATGCATAGTAACACCAGACGGCGAAACAAGCAAAGACATCAACAGAATGAATAAAGCGAGAACAGCCTTTGTTAGTCTAAACAACATCTGGAAATCCTCTCAGTACAGCAAAAACACCAAATAAAGATTATGTGAGAACTGTGTACCTTCTGTGGTGCGGAATGCTGGAGAGTAACAGAGAAGGAAATGTTGAAATTGTCCTCTATTCACACAATCTGCCTAATGAAAATTCTCAGAATCTTTTGGCCGAATACCATCACCAACCAAGAACTGCTTACTCGGAGTAACCAAGAGGACATGCACACCATCATAGCTTATAAACTAATAAAACGGTATTGAATCAGTTTTACAAATAACAGTTCACATGAGACAAGGGACGTTTCGGGTTTTACCCTTCGTCAGCCACAAACAGGTGACAAAGACAAAAATTACATATATAGCTGGCAGACTTTGGAGTTGGGTTGGCCACGTCATCAGAAGAGACCCTGATGCCATCACAAGAGCAACTGTGCTATGGGCCCCTGAAGGAAAGCGAAAGAGAGGCTGACCAAAAACAGCTTGGCGGAGAACTGTGGAGGCTTAGATGCAAAGAATGAACCAGAGTTGGGACACTGTACGAAGACTGCTTTGACAGTCTGCGGCTAAGGATCAAAGTAGATGCTCTAAATAATGCATTTGTATGATTTTGATCTTTTTTGTTATTTATGATTTCATTTCTGACTTTTCTTGTCTGTTTGGGTTTCCATGAAACACTTTCCATTAATCTGTCTGTTCTCATGTCAAGATCCTGATTTCTTTATTCTGGTACTGTTCAGCGTCCACATTGCTGAATCACACAGTAGTGAGTTTGCCTAACACCAGTTATCTTAGTAATGTGCGACTGTGTATGTTCGGGTATGTCTGTTCTATTTTTTAGTTTTAATTTGTCTTGTGTTTGTAAATTTATTTTTAACCAGTCTTATTTTTTGTGGTTGGAGAGGGGACAGGGTGGGATATTAACCAGGTTTTACCTTGATTAACATGTGACTTTATATTTATCAAAAGTTAACTGTTAATCCTCATTTTTTAAAATACTGATTACTTGTGCATTGCATTATTTTTACTCTTCTCGAGTTCATTCTTTTATCTTTTTTTATATAAGTATTTTGTGTTCTTCTCTCTCTTTGTTGTTGCTTGTGTTCTTGTAGTATAATTGAATTGTTTTACTACATATCAACTCTGTTGACTTTCAAACTGTTATGAACCTTTTTGTGCATCACATAGCTTTCAAATACAAGGCCATAAATGTTAATTACGATTAGGCTAGGGATTTTGTGATCTGGTGTTGGTGATCAGTAAACAAATACTTAACTCTTTCAGTCCCAAGCAAAAAAGTGGGTTTGGCCCAAGCAAAAATGGCCACCCCAGTGCGCTTTTATTGTTGTTGTTTGGAAATAATTTTTTAAAATGTTCATATGCATAAATAACTTTGTTGTTGTATATGAAACTGAAGGTAATTGGATGTACTTTAGTCTTGTGCTACAAGTATAAAAGCTTTCATTGAAAAATGATTAGTTATTCAAGGTAAAATGGAGGATATGCGCTTAAAAAAAATGATTAGTTATTCAAGGTAAAATGGAGGATATGCGCTTAAAAAAATCGCTTTAAAAATCTAAAATAAATATCTCAAAACAGAAACACGTTCACTCTTAAACACGTGCGGTATTTAAAAGAATGTACTTGCAGTCGGAAATGGCTTTGTGGGTAGTTATAATTAGAAACAGTCTCAAACAGAGGCACATATACTAAAGGCTTTTTAAAGTCGATTGGGCCAAGCGCGTCTAACCCCTGAGCCTTTATAAAGTCGATTGGGACTTAAAGAGTTAATACTTCAAACCGAATCGGCCAGAACGTAACTTGTCAATAGTATTCTGAAGTCCCAAATCGCACGCAACATTTTTAATAACGTCTACTTTAACTTGATATAAAATCATTGATCATCACTATATCATAAAATTCACTTAATTATAATTCAGTCGTCGATTGAACATGTCAGTGCTTCTCTGCACATAAATACTTTATTCACATATTCCTTGCCACGTCAACGGGCAGTTAATTATTCAATAGTAATCAATTATACTGATTCTAACGTGTCCGTATTATTTATATACGAGGCGTGTTCAAATGAAACCCGACCGTGCTGCGCCAAGTGGACATTCGCAGGAGGACCATGATGACGTAACATCTTACGTAATAAGCACATACGAATGTACAAGTGTGTAAGTGTTCATTTTCCTAGTATTCATTGGTTGCGCTGCAGACCGTTAAAATAATGGCCCGTGTGATAAGGAATCCGTCCAAGGTCGATCATCGAGCGGTGATTCAGTTCCTAACAGCCGAAGGATGTCGACCAGTCGACATTCATCGCAGAATGAAAGCAGTGTATGGTGACAAAGTGTGTCTAAGACTACAGTGAAATACTGGGCACGAATGTTTCGAAAAGGACGTCCGTTAACAAAAGGTCTTCCGCGGCCAGGTCAGGTGCATATTGTTGCAACAGAAGAAGCCATCGCCGAGATTGATGCAGCAATACGGGTGGTCCGTCGTCGGAGCTTACGTTCGCTAGCAGAGGAATTCGCTGTGTCTCTTGGGACAGTTCAAATGGTGGTTAGGAAGAAACTGAAGTATCAAAAGGTGTGTTCACAGTGGGTCCCACGGATGCTGACCGATCACCATAAGGAAGAACGCATGGGGTGGAGTTTGAACCACCTGCTGCGTAACGAAGAGGAGGGTGATGCATTTCTGTTGCGCATTGTGGCAGGTGATGAGTCGTGGTGCCACCACTTTGAGCCATGCAGCAAATCAGCGAGCTTGCAATGGAAACATCCCGGATCACCAAAACCCAAAAAATTCAAGTCACAGATTTCCGCCGGTAAGGTTATGCTGACCGCATCTTTTGACCATGAAGGGCTTCCATTGGTAGACTTTAAGGTAGTAGGATACCTTGATAGGTTAAAAAAACTCAAATTTTCCTTTCAGAATCAAACAACCATGGGTATAGTGTTAGTATGGACTTAAAATTTTTGTCCACATTATGACCTCATTAATTATGCAAATTAGCTATCCAATATGGCCGCCATAGTGAATAAATTTTACACCTTTTTTAAAACATCATAACTATGTTATTTGTACAAGAATCTGACTGAAACTTGGCAAATTGAATCATTATATATAGCTTGAGGTCGTGAACTAAAATAACAGAGATTGACCGAAAGGTTGATTTTTAATGAATTTTCAAAGTTTATATTTCTTGAATGTTTGATATTTGTGCCTCATTATATGTGCATGATGGTCATAAAACTAAAACTTTGAATTCAATTGTATCCATTTTAGGTCAGAATCTGTAAGATTATATGACAACCAACTGTTTTAATTTTCATGTCAATTGAATGTACAGATCCAGAGATATCTTGTTTCAAAGATCACCAATTATGCTAAAAAGACAATTCCGAGAAAACAAAGAAAAACAGAAAAAGAACTCACAAAATGAAGTTTAATGAGCTCCTGTTGAATAAAGGTCTCCTACTGCAGTTGCAGTGTCTATGAATCCCCTTTTCAGTGCTCTCAGGGTCTTCCTTCTGTATTTTGTCTTTTCAATGGATTTTTTAACAGATCCAGATATGCGCAGCATGTCTGTTTTGGTGGATATTGTCATGGTACTAAATCCAAAAAAAACCTAATCTGTGGCCTCCCCCAATAGAACGCACAAATGCCACCATTCGCACATTTGCTTGTTTGTGTTTGTGAGTAGCTGAAGATGAAACATCAGAAGTATTGAAATTGGCATTCCATTCGCCATAGTTTGTGCACTTGATACTGATTTCATGACAAAAGCCATTCCGAGTCTCTTCGACGATCTCACAGGTCAGTGAGTACTGATAACATTTGTCACATCTAAAGTTAGCGCATAAAAACCCAAACAGTAGTTTTACACCCATAAGGATAAACCCATTTCCTCTGTTGTCATTTTTAGCTTGTCCTTCACTTTCTTGGTCCTTTATTTTCTTTGTTGAGGAGCACAGAGGCTTTATAGCGTCACTATCGACAATAGGTGTCTATTTTCAGGCAATGGTTTGTTGGTGTACCGATTTCCAAGGAACTTACGTTTAACACGCCTCCCAGTCTTTGTCTTATTTCCCATTGTGAACAAAAGAAGCTCTGCTAACTACTATTTTACAGAATCAGTATAAAACTAGCAATAAATAGAGTTGATGTGGGTGAAAATGCACAATGCATGTAACAAATGTTGAAATTTACGATCAAAGCTTTCTAGACACACACTTTTGAAAAATTCATAAGAAATCATAGAGTGATTCCCCGTGGAAGAGTTATAAATATATTTTTCCTGTTGCCTCAGTATAATTATAATTTCGCAGTTTTACAATTACGCACCTTCATGTTGGGTCATTATTCACATGTTAACCAACTATAAACATTGGTTGCTATGCAAATCACTCAAGGGGGTGTGTGTAGAAAAACACTAATTCCTATCATACCAGAGTATCTCTAAGCTTCTATGAATTATTTTTAGTTCAAGAACATGTTGACGATGATTTAAAGCATGAAAATGAAAATTGTTGGATTTTTATTTTTTTTTAACCTTTTCTGGGTATACTACTACCTTAAAGAGCCTGGATTGAACATCAGTGCCATCCGCTACAAAGACACACTAGACAACCTGCATACAGCCATCAAGAATAAACGACCCGGCATGCTTTCGAGTGGTGTGATTCTGTTGCACGATAATGCTCGACACATGTTGTGAACATTGTGCAGGAAGCGTTAGCAAGGAAAAGGTGGGAAGTTCTGCCACACCCAGCCTACAGCCCAATCTGTCACCATGTGACTTTCATTTGTTCGGACCCTTAAAAAAATCTCTAAAGGGACAACGATTTGACTCCGATGCAGACGTCAGGGCCTCGGTGACCAAATGGTTCAATAAGCAACCAAAGTCATTTTTCTCGGACGGCATCCGCCGTCTACCCAAGCAGTGGGATGCGTGTCTGAATGCCTATGGTGACTATTTCTAAAGAACCCCAGTGCGTACTTGCTTCATAACAATTGCTGTATTTAATTCTACTACTCCTGCTGATGTACCCTACATATATTTGTTATAAAGCCACTGGGACGGGTTTCATTTGAACACACCTCGTATTTCATTATTATCCATCTACATGTATCCTACATTTTCCTGAAGTATTATATCATTGAGAGACGACTCCTTCATAAGATTCAACACTGCCTATAATACAGTCGGTCCGTATGGACATATTCCAAACACTCTTCAAACACTGCTAGTCCCGACAGATATTTAACACACAATGCTCTCGTTGCTCCTGCAAACCATTTTATGTCACCCTCACAACACGCATTAACACATTTCGCATCCATGCCCATTTGTGCATCACACTTACAGACAGATTAATTTGATGGTAAGTAATATTTTGTTTTTTAATGAACACCGTCTGATATAATTACTAACATTTGGTTTCTTACTAGCAACTGATTAAAACCAGACCTTCAGGTCTTTTATATTTGGACATGCGCCCTAATATAACTGACTAGGTTGAACGTGACGTGTCACACCAAAACAAGGTAACATTTTATTTAGAAAAAAAAAATTTATACCCATCAAAGAATGTCAGGAAAGAATTTTCTTGTGCTCTGTCTGCTTCATGTCCTGAGGACAGCACCATTTCTCCTTAGTTTAGTTTCTTCCTTTCCACTTGCTTTCACCTTCAGTGGATCTTTGTATTCAAACCTATCTAGCTGCATAAGTTATAAAGCTGTGCAGCGAAATGTCAGAAATTGATGCTTAAGGTAGTTCCACTCACAGCACATTGCAGTGTGCACTGTTTTCATATTTTCCTCAAACGGTGTTGTGATTATTTCTTCCTTTTCAGACACAGGGACATTTCATACCAAGCAAACTATTATTGTTAAGATACATCTTTCTCTGCAGGAGAGAATTCAAAAGAAAACTCAACTCGTGGCTCAGAGTCCTCACATTCTGTCAAATCTTACAAACGTAATGACCGTCAGAAATGCAGTGACCTCATTGTCCTAGGTCTTCCTTGGAAGAGCACTGAGGAGGATCTTCGGAAATACTTTCAGCAGTTTGGAGAGCTTCTTATGGTCCAGGTACATAATTGTCTAGTTCCCTCTGTTGGCGTAAATATTTTTTTGGAGTATTTGTTTTTATAGCATTTTAGTGAGTTCTTATGTATATACAGGTTCACAACCCCTTATTCTAAAGTTCTCGAAGCTCTGAAAACAGAAATTGTTTTGTGGAGTGTAACGCGTGTCACGACATGACTCGAACAAGTGTGAGGCACCAGCTGCATCATTTTTCTTGTCCGTATGCTTATATTGCCAATCTAGGGCATTCATAATACATAAGACATGTTGATGTAAGCGTTAGTGTCGTAGAACTTATTTTTTTTAGCATAAATTGTTAGATGTATTGCAGCACCATTACCAGCCACACATGCATCTGGTCTCAGATATATTTTTGTGTGCTTTTTTTGTTATTTAAAGTTTAACTTAATTGTGAAAATGTCAAAAAGGCCTGCAGATACCTCTATGGGTAACAGTGCGACAAAAAGGAACCATCCCTCATCGATAACGCAGACAGTAGGGTTACTACAGAAGCGTGATCGTTGTGTGTCTGTTCGGCATCGTACTGAAGAATATGGTGTTGTAACTACCACCATATATTATTTAACGCAGGAGTCGGCAACCAGTCGATCCCGATCTACAGGTAGATCCCAGTGTATCATTTAGAATATCTTTAGGCAAATGCGGAGAAAAAAAAAGAAAGACATTTTAAACAAGGGAAATTTCAGATGACCTCTCCCGCCAGCATTTAAAATTGTGGTGTTCCCGTGATGAAATATACTTCTTCCGCATTCCCAATGCAAACTATCGAGCTGGCTACTAAAATATCATCCCCCTCCTAACTCCCACCCCCGGTTAAAATTACACACACACACACACACAATATACGGTAGATCTCTAGAGGGCTTGGCATTACTAAAGTAGATCCCAAAAGCTCCTGGGTTGCCGACCCCTTATTTAACGAAACAGAAAGACAAGTTGGTGAAGTTTTACATTGAAAGGGATGACAGTTAACTAATGGCAAGTAGGAAGTTGCACAGGGCAAACATGAAGATCTTGACTATATGCTGAGAGAGTGATTTGACACTAAAGAAGTGAATATATGCTACTGACTGGTGATCATACAAGCTGGAATATACCATGAAGAACCCAGCATTAAAGGTGAGTGTGAATATTCATTACTTCTGTAAGGTACAGAATGCTGGACAGTAACAAAAAAGAAAATGTCCAAACTGTCTTCTTTTCACAAAACCTGCCTAAGGCAAATTTGAAGAATTTTCATGCCGAACACCATCACTAACCAAGAACTGCTAACCCCGAGCCACCAAGAAGACATGCGCATCATCATAGTGGCCAAATGCTGGAATTGCATTGGCCACATCCTCAGAAGAGACCTAACACCATCACCAGAACTGCCATGCTGTGGACTCCAGAAGGAAAGCGAAAGCAAGGTCGGCCTTAAGCCACCTGGCAGACTGTGGAGGCAGAGATGCTAAGCATGAACCAGAGCTAGGGTACCACACGAAGGATGGCTGCCAACCAAGCAGATTGGAGACAGTTTATTGCTTCCCTTCAAGACGCCACTAGGCGTGATGGCAACTGATTGCTTTGTCAGTCAGCGGCCAAGGACCAAAGAAGAAAAGAAGTGAATATTCATAAGGCGTGCTGCAGAAATATTGGGTTTGCTTGTGGGGTGCTGCCACAGACCCCACTAGGGTATTAATGTATTATATGTTTCAAGTAATGTTCTGCCATTCTGAAATCCTAAAAATTCTTAAGTCAAACACATCTGGCCCCACAAGTTTTGGATAAGGGGTTGCAGACCTGTCTATAAAATGCATATAGCACTTGTTGACTTTGTAAAAAAAAAAATACCTTTATAAGATTCTTTTACTTACAGCTTATCAAATTGTTAAAAATTAATTGATTTGCAAATTAAAAACTAGATTAGTCACCTAGAAACTTTTCATTTATTTGCAGACCTTCACAATTAAGGCAGCCTTAAGATTTCACATGACAGTAATGCACCTTTAAAAAGATTATCGTTAGATAGTGTATGTATACATTTTTTTGTGTTATCAAATTTATAACAGGTGAAAAAAGACCCAAAATCAGGACAGTCAAAAGGCTTTGGATTTGTTAGATTTGCAGAGTACGAGTCCCAGTTGAAATGCATGGCACAGAGACATATGATTGATGGCAGGTGGTGTGATGTTCGGATACCAAACTCAAAGGTTTGTTGTTGTGGGCCATATAAATAGTTGACAAATATTTATCTTCTGAATGTGTATAGTATTAACTCTTTGATTCTAGAATTATTTTCCAGCCTGTGCTGGGATTCTTTTTTGAAGAATTCAAAACAATGAAGTATACCATCCATCTGTGTAAATTGTATGTACATCTTTTCTGTGAACATGCAAATAGTATATATCAAACTGAAAGGAAATGGATAAGAGTCATAATATATAGTCTCCTTTTTAGTATTAACACAAGTAAATTTTGTATACTTAAAAACATTTGGATGTAAATTGAAAAACACTAAAAAGTTACAGTAGAATACAAACTTACCAAAGAAAGTTTATTTTTGCAGACAAATAAACTTTCTTTTAATCTTAAATCATTGAGGTAATCCATTTACGAAGTAATAAAACATTTAATGTGGCCGTATTTTAGTGTTATTCACACCAATTTTACTATGGTCCCTTAGAAAAATCACAAATACAGGTAGCTCTCTGTTTATGTAGGTTTCCTTTTCGCGAATTTGAACATATGAGCACCAATTTTTTAGGCATCTTTGTTTTGTTTACAAGCCAAACTTGAAGTTATGCGACCCGATAGTTAGACATTTTTTTTACAATGTTTTATCTGCGCGCCAGTGAGAGCAAGATGATATCATCCGCGTACATTGATTCTCGTGTTTTCAGTCTTGCTGTACAGACCTCAAACCAAGTGCTCTTTGTATTGTCATTGTACTAGTATACGTGTATTTCATTTAGATTGAACTAACAGATGCTAAATTGTTTAGTTTTAATTGTCACTTACATTTATTAGTGAAATCAATAAATTAACTATGGCCTCTAAGCGTACAGCACAAGATAGTGCAACTAACAATACTGGAAAACGTGCCAGAAGGTCCATAACACTGGATCAAAAACATTGCCCATGACTCATCCATACGTCAAGACTGGGACATAGGTGGAGTGGTATACAGCCATCTTCGTCTTCTTACTAACTTCTCTTTTGCTGACGAATCCTCGATTTATGGCTTGAAAAAGTCTCCCAGCTGCTGCTCTTCGGGTAGCCAACTCTTCTTTGATGCCTCCATTCCGGTCTATGACAGCTCCAAGGTATTTAAAGTGGTCGACCTGCTCCAGGACCTGTTCTCCCAGCTTAATCTGATGTCTTCTTTCCTCTCGTGATATCACCATGGTTTTTGTTTTAGAGCTGCTCATGATCATCCCTCTCTTCTCCAGCTCTTCCTTTCAGACTTGCAGGTTGGATTGAAGATGTGCCTCTGATTTAGCAATATTGCATTACTTAATTTTAAAACAAATAAACTAGAATATCATCACATAAAATGTTTTTACACTTGTTTAACAATATCCCTAGCTTTATTTTTTACCTATGGCTAGTTATTAGATGTGACTGTAGGTCTAGCTCTGCCGCTTTTGGATGAGGCTGGCTAGGGTCACAACTACTCATCAGCTAAATCTATTGTGCCTGACATCCCTGTACTGATCCTGCCATTTGACAACAAACCGACTATCAAATAGTCATCATGAATGTCAACAATGTTTCTTAGTAAGATTGACACAGTTGTTCACTTAGGAGGCTTATACTTTGTATAGCAATAACAAAGAAAATGCAGACGCACAAATTGTCACACAGGTTGTAAAAATAGCAAAAAGCATTCACGTGCTGCTTAACCATACTCAGATTGGTTACATAGTAGCGGTAGTCATTTTACGTGTTTTAAAACATGGACTGGATGAAACTGGTGAATTTTGGGGTTTATTATTGATAAAATAAAAACAATGCTTTCACCATAGTTTCAGCATGGGCGTCAAGGCTGACCAATAGTCTGACCGTTGCTCTGGAGTCAAAGAGTTAATGTCCAGTCCATTTTCACCTATTGCTTGTTACGTTACTTTTTGCAGTGTTTGTATGCATTCAGCAATCAGTACTTGATCAGCTGCCTATGACTACCAAAGATTATTGTCAGTTATTTCTCCATTGAGGGTTAGTCCTAATGTTTCTTTCATCATCTGTAAAGTGACCACAATACCCGCTTAACAGGCAATGGGACAACACATACCATATTGTTGCTGTTTGCTCCATGAAAGCTACTTAGCAGCATGTTGGCTTACACATTTAAACTCATTTTCTTGAAGACAAATCAGATTTTTACGACAGATTTTGTCGGTAGCCATTTTATTTCAGCCCCGTGTAATTCTTGGGGGTCTCTAAGGAGACAAAGATTATAGGACTACCGCCCCCTCAGGCATGTTGTAATATGTGACTAATATGAGGCTCTGTATGAGGCTAGCAGGTCTCATGTAAAACAAATTGCCACATAAACCACCACTGCTAGAACACATCCATGCTGTAGAGCAAATTTCATGCCGGGGGGGGGGGGTCGTGGCTTCATGCTACACAAGGGAAATAATGATAATTGTTACTTGATCTTTTATTTCCCTTAGTATTCTCTAGCATTCTTACGCAGGCTATTTCTTTTCAGTTTATACGGGCTGTTACATTTCAGATTTTGCTTTTCTGTCAGGTATGTATTGCTTTTCAGTAAATTTGTTTTAGTGTTTGTTTTCTTTTATGTATCCATGTATTTTTTTTGTTATTGCATGCTAATGTTCTGGCTCTTTCTGATGATATTGCTTTTGTAGTAATATTTATCCGTGTTTATGGTTTCTTGATAGGAAGGTGCGCAACATATGATGAATCGCAAGGTGTTTGTGGGAAGATGTACAGAGGATATGACTGCAGACGACTTGCGCAACTATTTCAGCAAATTTGGAGAAGTAGTTGATGTGTTTATACCCAAGCCCTTTCGAGCTTTTGCCTTTGTTAGTTTTGCAGATCCAGAGACTGCGCAGTCACTTTGTGGCGAGGACCATATTATCAAAGGAGCCAGTGTACATATAAGCGGAGCAGCACCGAAAGCCAATGAAAAGTCAGTAATTTATGTTATGTCTTTGTGTGCCTGTGGTATGATTTAAATAGAAAGCTTGTTTTAATATTACTGCCACTTTTTTTTTTCTTTCATAAATATGGCCTGTCTTCGTCATCTCTTACAACCTGTGACTTGCTGGCCTAGAAACATGTTCATGTTTATTATGGTCACCTTGGTCTGGCACCATGTATTTTATGTATACACTCATCTATCTGGTATGCAAACACTCGATATCCGGATTTTCAAAAGAGCTAACTTTTCAGTTTGTGCCCACATTTTAAAAAGCAAACCTCTTAAGATATTAAAACTTTTCAGTTTGAAATTGACAGAAATTAGGCAAGCTATGTTTAAAATTGCAATCATGCACCCGTTAAAGTAGTCTGCTGTTGCAAAGGGTTTTAAGAATGGTAGAAGAGCAGTCTTGATAATGAGGCTCTTATTTTAAACAATGCTCTTGACCATCCCATTGACAAAGTATGAAAAACTGGTTTAGCTGGATAAACATTGCATACTTGAAGACAGAGAAGCCAAATTTTTAAAAATAAAATAATAAAAAAAGTGAAAGCAAGCATTCACTGTTTCTTCAAATCAGAAGTCAGCATTACCAAACACACACTTTCCGTGTCTAGTTATGTTTCTCCTAGAGAACAGTCTACTATTTGTAGGAGAAAAAAATGAAAACGTCTTCTGTTTATTTAGATTCTTCTGCCTCTTCATGTCAGAAAATCAGAACATAAACAGCCACAGGCTGCTTGAAATCAAAAGAAGGAACATTATAAATGGGTCAAGAGAATGTAATAAAAAGATGGACAGAATACATAAAGATGCTGTATAATGTTAAACATTCAGAATTAAATATTCAGTTTGTGGACATAATATAAACAGCTTGAAATATGCTGATGATACAGTGTTAATACAAAAAAGTGAAGGAAAAAAATTACAGGAAGTGATCAGTGCAGTAGTGACAGAAAGTAAAAGTAAAGGCCTTAACTTAAATGGCCAAAAAAAAGGCAGAAGTAATGGTCTTCTTGAAGAGAATGACCTCCATAATGCACCATCAAAGTAGGTGGGACAGTTTAGAACCACCTCAACAGATTCAAACACCTAGGCACATTAATAACATCAGGTGTAAGATGCCTCTCAGAGGTGAAAAGTAGAAATGCTAAGGGATAAGAAGCATCCAGTAAAATGAAAAATATTTTATTCACAAAATCAAGACGCCCCTCTGATGCTGATTGGCTACTGTTGATCAGACTCCTTATTTTGACAGCACTGTCTTGAGGCTGTAGTTAATTCAGTCAAAAGGGCGTACGTCTTACAACAAAACACTACATTAAAAAATTTTAACGTAAATTAAAGACATTTTCCAAACCCAGTCATGATTACTCCCCGCTGGTTTAGCGTTATGCCAAAGTTAGCAAAATGGTTTCCCTTACAGTACATCAACAAAATGTGCCGAAATCAAAGGCAAGAAAGAAAAAGAGAAGACGAACTCTTTGAGCAGAGTACCCAAAAGCAAAGGCTTAAAAAGGACTGTAAGCTTTTATTGCTAGCGTTGGTCAGTCTTAACAAAGTTATAGCAGAATTTCTGTTGTGCAATCATAATTGATCATATAGATACTAGTTAACGTGGCAGTTCCAGAGTGTCTTGCCCGTGTTATATCAATCACCTCTGCCAGCTGGCATGGTAATTGCAAAAAGAAGAAGAATAATACTGTTATATATTTTCTGTAATCTTCAATCGGTCAATACCCTTTAGCTCCCCAAGGAGCATAGGCCTTCAACAGAACATGCCTAATGCTCCTGTCACGTGCCGTCAGCTCAAGTTCTTTCCATATCTTCTTCATCATTTTCACTTCTGTCTCCAGCTCTCTTCACCGTGTGTTTTTCGGTCTAACTCGTCTTCTCTTTCCTTGGGGATTTCAGAACAAGGACTACGTTGTAATGCTGTCAGCAGGTTTCCTCAATGTGTGTCCTATCCATCGCCAGCGTCTTCTCATCTCTTGTTCCACGGGCACTTGTCTGGTTCTTGTCGTCAGTTCCACATTGGTGACCTTGTCATACCGTATCAGTCCGCAAGCATCCATTTATGAATGTCTTTCTGTAATATTAATATACTTGATATGTTTTTTAAATGACATGTGGAACTTGAACTTTGCTGTGCTTGGCAGTGAATGCAGAATACTTCCAGAAGGTCTGGAATCTCTTATTTTGTTTGATTAAAAATGGTAGTCCTATAGCAGCTACTGTCAGGGGAGTGAAGTGTTAACAACCAATATACTAGTCACAGTTATATGAGGTGCTGTGCCTTCCTCGCTGCCTTTGCTATCTCAAGAGTAAAGTTGACTGTTTAGCCTGGAGAGTGATGATGCCAGGTTTCGAACCTGGTAACTTCATCTCGCAAAGTGAGCATTCTAACCACACTACCACCCTACACTCTGATTAGGATTAAATCCTATATCTCACGCAGTAGTATTTTATAAGTTTTACAGCCACAGTATATATTCTTCATAAGTGCTGCAGTTGTAATATTTATGTATATTTTTTTGTTTTTCAGGATATATATGGGTCTTTTTCTTTTTATAGGTTTGATCGACGGATGGTACCAAACCATGGGCATATGACTTATCAAGGATCTTGGGGTCCAGGAAGAGGAGGAAACCCTGGCCAAGCCAACAGTAACATGAGCATGAATGCTGGAATGGGTAGCAACATGGGCATTGGCAATTTAGGGCTTAATGCTTTACAGGTAACTTGAGTATGTGTCGTGTGGATGCAGTGTTTGGCATTTTAGTCACATTTTGACTAGATGAGAGGCCACCGCAAGTGGATTTGAAAATCTGCAGATTGATCATTAGAATTTATGTGAAATGTGATAGGCAGACTGCGTTTAGAAGCACCCAGCAAATGATAGGCAGATTGCATATTTACAAAAAATTCCAATAGATGATTTGCAGATAGTATTTAGAGAAAAACCCTTACAATTGGTAGACACTTTGCGCTTAGAAACACCCCAAAAAATGTTAGGCACATTGCACTTGGCGAAATAACCCTACAGATGGTACAGAGATTGTGCTTAGAAACACCCCAACAATATTTATCTTGACAGTAACACAGACAAAGCTGGAGGAGCTGGCAGTGATATTATAATAAGGATACAGAAGGTGAGAGGAGCTTCCATTGCTTTGGGGAGTGTATAGAAAGCAAAAGAAATGTTCAACACAAAAATAAAGAATTGTTAACTCACATGTCAAGGCAGTCCTATTGTATGGCTCTGAATCATGGAGAAGAACAAACATGACAACCAAGAAATTAAATTATGTCTACAACACTATAATGTAACAGCCAGTGAGATAGAAGCACCTAAACCTCTCCCCACCTCACTGCATTGTCGGTTAGATGTTTTAGTCAAAGGCTACTGGAGACTCCTGTACACAAATGCGAAAGGATATTAATGCATAATAGATATTAGATAACTGTAGGATTATTAATGCATAATGGACAATTAGATAACATCAAAAGCGAAATAGAAAGAATGAATGTAAATTTATTAGGACTTTGAAAAGCGATATACCGGAACAGGTGAAAAGTATACTGAATATGCTACAATGGCTATTATTGTTATGAAACTAGGATTTTCTATTGTTGGTTGCTGGCACATGTCAAATTATTAGTATTTTCCCCAGTTGACTGGTGACTCACATCATCATATGCATTAGTTGGTAATCATGGTCGCTGTAATTGGAAAATAAATTGAAGCAGCTCAGTACTGAACAGCATTAGACCTTTTGGAGGGTGTATTTAAAAAAATGATGGCTGTGTTATCTGGGCCATAAGGGGTTCTTTATAATCATTTTTAATTTTTTTAAATTTGTTATATTTTCTATACCTTATGAATAATTTAGTTCACAAAGAACGGGTAAATGTGGAGAGGAAAAAAAATGTACAGCTGCAGAGGCACTTGACATATTTGATAGTGACAGTGTCAGCTGACATAATAGTTCTCAGCATTTGAAATGTGCCACACAAAATTGAAGCACTGGGTCACGGCATGCAATAAAAGTCAGTTCTTCTAGTGTTAGAGTGAATAAATAGAGTGCCTGATTGGTTAAGCGGTTAGAATGTTTGCCTCTTGTGGCAGAGTTGCAGGGTTTTGGGATTGAAATGCGGTACCATCACGCTCCAGTCCATCTTGCTGTAAATGGGTACTAGACTCTGCTGTTGAGTTAGGAAAGGCCGAGGCAGCTAGGAAGGGAACTGGTCACCGCACCTTAAAAAGTTGGACCTAGAGTAGTGAAGTCTGTAACACTTAACTCCCCAACAGCAGTATCGGCTGTGGGACTACCTTTATCTTTTAGTATCAGTAAACTTTGTTTTCAAATTAAAAAAAAAAACTGCTGCAGATTAGCGTGTATATCATTTCTTGTTTTTTCTCCTTATGGCACCACCACTGCAGCTGGTCTCTTTGCTAGAAGCCTGCACCAAAAAATGTACGTGCATGTGTAGTGATGGTTTCAGTAGCAATTTGTTTTACCTGATGAGGTTGCCAGACCCATGCACTACCTGATGTTAGCTGCCTCATATGACATGACTAAGGGGGCAGCTGAAAGTCTCAGGAACAGCAGGGGGTGCAAATTAGATGAGCACACACAATATACATAGACAGTGGACAATGCCTGGGGGTGTTGGGAGGGGCTACATTTAAGAGGTTAATGGTGTAAAGTAATTAGCATTTAGAATCTCATGCTTATTCATTATAAGTTGTATAGGATTGCTTAAAACCAGGGCACAGCAAATTCTCCCATGGTTTAGGAACCAAAATTCATGCTGTAGACATAAGAGTGTATACATGTTCTCGAGAAATATTCATATTTTCTTGTTTTAAAGAATATAATATAATACAGGTCACATAAAAAGTGCATATTTAAAAAAAAAAAATTCTACAACTGGGATTTGTTGTGCCCTGGGTTTACAAATGTCAAAGATGTTAACCAATTTTTGGGCCACCTCATTTAGCCCTTTATGGTGTCTTTTGCAGCTCAATCATGCTATGTTGGCTGCAGCGCAGGCTGTCCTCAGCAGCCAGACTGGATGGGGGCCACTTGGCTTAACACATCAAAGTGGAAGTGCCACTACCAATGGGGACCCCCTGGCGGTGGCCACTACCACTACTGCTCCTCATAGTATCAGCACTTCTTATGCCCCTGCACCAATGGGCACTTCAAATGGTGCTGTTGTGGCAGGAGGGGGAGGGGCCAACAACAGCTTCCTTGGGTGGGGCAGCCAGACAGCAGAGATGCCCCCAGTGCCACACACTGTGGCCACAAGCCAGGTACCCAGCTGGGGCTCAATGCCAGCCAAGGCAGGCTCTGGGTGGAACTGACACACAGATAGGGTTATGTTTTGAAGTGTTTGTTTGAGTGACAGTTCACTAGCTTGATTTATAATTGTGCGGTGTTTGGAGTCAGGAGTCAGAGTGAACAGTATGCTTTTGTGATTGGTAAACAGAGTTGGAAAAGTGGTTTTTATACTTATAAAATTTGTAAGCAGTGTATTTTTTTTTTCAGACTTTGCTTGGTTGAAAGAAATAACTGATCTAAAATCTAAGTAAATTAAGAGGCATGGTCAAAGAAATTGCATGAATAATCCAAAAATTTTTACCAATGGCAGCATATGTAATAAAACTGTGTGTTTTTTCAGACTGAAGTTGCTGCATTTGTTTTAAAGGAAAGACATTTGTAGATGCTCTGACTGCCACAAATGATAGCTTAAACTTAGTGTGGATGATAAGTATTGAATTGCTTTGCCGTTGAAGTTAAACTGTTTTCTATTTGTATATGTTATTTCATTCAGTTTTCATAATTTATTGTTTTAACTTTAAATATAATAAGAAAAGTTAATTTCCTTCAATTTATTTGTCTTATAACTTTGGTAACAGGTATACTAGCATCAAAGTGAGAACTGTTGTAGTGTCATATTTTTTTTAAAATGGCAATGTTAGGGATGTAAACTGACACATGCTCGTTTGTCGAGGATGGCTTTATATAAACTTGGAACATTGAAATTTGAATGCTTTTTTTTTTCATCCTAGTTAATAGAAGCAGCAGGTTGCTTCACTGACATTTTCTTTTAAAGTGTACGTTTTAGTGCATGGACTAAACACAGCAAGGGTTTACCTCAGTCAAGTCGCCCTACTTCATGACTGAATAAATAGAATGTGCATGAAATGAAGGATGTATAGAGTGTGTCATTTTATGGACTTGTGGAATGATGTATGATCTGCACCTGTGTTGAATATTTTACCTGCATTTCTCTTGCACCAGACAAGTAATGGCAAATACATTGCAGCAAAATGAGATGTAAATTAGAGATGCTCAAAATTTGATTGAATTTGATAAAATTTAGTTCAGTGCTGTTACAGAAGTGGAAACATGTTGTGTGTGCTATCTCAGTGCTGGACAATGTTTCCTTGTTCGTGTACATTTTCTTTACATGTGCTCCATGAACACCTATGACTTTTGTTACAAATGAGGTGATTAGGTAGTGAGAAGCTCTAATGCGATGGAATGTAATCCAGCCATTGTTCAATATTTTCCTGTTGTGAGTGGTGGTGCTTTTTTTTTTTTTTTTTAAACCTGAGGCCAGGTGTTTGGTTGTAATTGTCATTTTACAAATGAAAGCCAAAAAAAAAATAAAGTCCATTATCATTAAAGCCTGTACATTCTTGATAACAATATAATCTTGAGTATCCTTGAAGCCACGAAGAGTGTAATCATCTATACAAGTGATCATTTGAGAGAGTAACAGTAAACAAAATTTACGAGCAGCTGAATATAACTGTAATAATGCTATAAGAATATAAAGAGAGAAAAAAAAACTTATGATAGTGATGCATTTCTTAGGTTGATATTCCCTTTAAGTGTCATTAATTTTCTGAAGCTGTGTGTTTTTTAAATTTTATTTAATCATTTTTTTTTTAGTTTAGACCTCTCAGAATCTGTTAGACCGATTACTATCCTTAAGTTTGCTTGCAGAGGTACGTTAACGTGGCTGCAAATAGATGTTTTGGTATAGACTGTTTTGGTGTGTTGGCATGCAGAGTTAAAACCATTAAAATAGCATCATACATGTTGGTAATTTTGGTGGAAGATAATGAGCAGTTAAGCTGATTATCCAGCTGAAAGAAAGATGCATCATTTCATTAATGCGTTCTCTAAAATTGTAAGAAAAATACATCTCTTGGTAGTTTCAGAATCATAGTCAACCTGCAGTATTCTGAAAGAAACTGATAATTTTCAAGCATATTACAATCATACCTTGTTGTAAAGTCTACCTTCCCTGGAATTCCCTCAGATGGTAGATGTAACCTTCCCTTGTGGTTGAACCCCTGTAGGGTAGAGGGCCCTTGAAATTGTGACATTACACCATCCCACCAATTAGCAAGTCTGGTATGTGATACCAGTGTTGAGCCAGCTGAGTTGGTGAAGCACTCTGAGTTTGCAGGAAAGCCTTGGAATTTCCCCCAGATTAAAAACAATGGTAAAAGAATAAAGACTAAAAAGCCCGGTGGGTCGCTACAAACAACCATTGTGGTACAAGTACTGAATATTTACTTGCCCTTGATAAAATCTGTACTTTGTATTTGTGCATGTTAATTTACCCAGCGGTGTTGAACATTAAACACAGTGAAATGACACAGTAATTAACTTTGATTATGAAGGACAAGACAGGACGGATCTAATGATGGAGTAATTATTTCTTACCATTCAGTAAAAATGATGAATAAAAATCTTGATATGTACTGTAGTGTGTACAGTGTAATACATTTACTGAAGTTTAGAGCTATCGTTAAGACCTCTTGTTGGTCAGCAGTGCTGTATGTGGGTGTTTGCAATGCCAGCGTATAGAGAAAGTATGGCGGCTGATCATATGAATGATAGTGTAGAGAAAAGGAGGTCCACTGAACATTGACTTTTGGAAGCATATAACTGGCCATCCTTGAACTAGGGGATTTTAGGTAGCTGAATCCCAATTTCATTTTAGGGCATCCTTCAGGCTGTTTTTTTTATTTTTTGGGTTTTGGTGAACAGTGTAATCTTTTGCCTTATCGAACAGGTCAGCAACATTATTCAGTCCCCTTCCAGCCTTGATATTTTAGGTATAAATTATATCTTCGCTCTCTTTTTTGTAAATACCTCCCTTTTAAAAAAAATATGTCTTTAACAGTTTTTGCACTGAGAACGAGTATGAAACTATGTACCTTTATTCAGAGTTGGAAAAATAAAGCAGAATGAATAAAGCAAAGCAGGTTCCAACATCCAGGTAGTTTGTGCCTGTTGCTAAAAGAGTTAGATATGAAAATTGATAGATGTACTTTTCTTTCTTTCATTTTTTTTTCTTTTTCTTTGTTACATACACATAGGTGGTTTTTGTTTTTTTCTTTCAATTTTTGGTTGCAACAAACAACCATTGCAGTATAAATATTATTAAACATTTTGGCTCTTGTGCATATGTACACTTCTGTGTGAAACAGTTATCTTTGGTCATGGTGCCAGTGCTTTGTGTGTTTTATATTAATAAAAAATATATATCATGGGAAAAGAATTGTCTATTTATGTATATAGTGGAACCAACAACTCATTCATCATGTTTCTCTTTTTCAGCTGATGTTTTAGTTTTTGTTTGATTTTTCCCTTTAAAGTGCTGAATGCTTTAAAAACTCAACAGGTAATGTAGGCCCCCTAATCTTATTTTTTAACAGATGAATTAGAACACCTCTAGGGTTGAGGCCCCTCCAACTTGTGACGGTTACACCTCTGCCCCATTTAGCTGGTCTGGCATGCTAGACCAGTGTTAAGCCAGCTGAGTTGTTGAACTTCTTTAGGTTTTTAAGAAAGCCCTGGAATTGATCCCAAATTTTTTTTTAAAAGGGTAAAAGAATGAAAATGCAAATAATCCATGGGGGTCACTACAAACAACAAATGATGTGTTGCCTCCCTCTGAGAAAAAAAAAACTTCGTGGAGATTTGTGTAAAACTGGCATAACAAGTTAGAGAGGACATTTTGGGATATATTTTGTGACATTGGTCTATACCTGTGTGATGATGTGTTGTAAATTGCTATAGCATACACTTGCTTGTCAAGGATGTGTGTTTCATTATGCAAGGAGAGAGGTAAAAGCTGGACATTTTGCTCAACAGATTACCTTAAAGCAGGTAAATACTTTTGTTTTGCATTAAAATTGTAGGTGTTTCTTTACCAGCTGGCATGTTCTTGCATTCTTGTGCACTGTATATTGATCTGTTAAGAATGGCTTTATGTTTAAAAAAAAAAAAACATGTAAAAACCATTTAATGGTTCAAATCTCCCAGGTACAGAGGGCGTGGGCCAGTCAGTGACATACCTGGATCCAATCATGGTCAGCTTGATTCACAAAACCCAGCATTAAACTTACATAGGCCTAGTTAGGTGACATAACTGTATAGGAGGTATATCTGAAAAAGGAAAATTGGATCAAAGTTTCTTTTGTCTGGTGTACCTTCTATAATGACATCACTAATCTAGACCAGTAAATGTAGTTTTTGGCCTTAAATATAGAAGGCTGTGGCCCAGTGCACATAAATGTATAGACAGGATCAAATGAAGCTGTTGAACATCGGTAAGAAAAATAGAATTGATGATGGATTGGGTGTAATATTAAGGAAACTGATCTTTAGCATGAGCGCAGAGTGGCTAAAGCCTTTGCTTCACAAGGCAAAATTACCAGATAGTGTCATAGTCCAGTCAGCGTATCTGTAAATGGGTACCTGACTGCTCTTGAGTTAGGGAGGACAAAGGCACTAAGGAAGGGAATCAATTACCCCCAGAGCAGAGTGGCTAAAGCCTTTGCTTCATAAGGCAAAATTACCAGATAGTGTCATAGTCCAGTCAGCGTATCTGTAAATGGGTACCTGACTGCTCGAATTAGGGAGGACAAAGGCACTAAGGAAGGGAATCAATTACCCCCAGAGCACAATCTTTCCACTAAGAACAGACTCAACAAGCAATTAAACAGTTAAATCCTTCACATGAGCCTAACTGCCACAGCTGTACACTATGAGACAGTACATGTGCTGCTCGCATGCCTAGGCCTCACTTCAGAAAGAAGAAGGCTATTCCCGGGCTCCCTAACAATCACCAACCCTAGTTATATCACCGCCTAATATCTCCAGAAAATACGCAAATTCTTCAGCTTGGTATTGGCTGTGAAAGAATGACAAGCTCAGTAGCCCTTGTTAAACAACAGCCACCACCATGGCAGGTAAGGGAACTGAGGTTATTTGTCATTACTGTGTGTTGTCTTCTTTTGTTGTGATTGCAGCTGTCATGATGTTGACACATCAGCTGGTATATGTCTAGGTGCTGCTGTCTAACTGCCCGCTTGTATTATACTCATCTCACAGTCCTGCGTGGAGAAGATAGTCATTGCTAAATTTAATGTGCAAGTGTTTTTTGTTTAATTTCATTCTGGAAAGTCTGTTGTCCATTGGTAAATTACCATTCAGTTTGTGTCAGTCTGTTGGGCACATTTTGTGATGTCAGTGAAAGAAGAGCTCTAAATTTTACCGATGACATTTTTCAGGGATATTTTCGTATTTACTGTATAAGGAAATGCATGTTTAGTTCTGGTATTTCTGTCTTTGTAGTTGCTTCCCCATAGTTCTAAACTGTTTCTTCTGCCACATGCAACAAATCAACATTTGGTATGCTAATGTATGGGCTGTTCTCATTTTGTTTAAAGCTTTACGAGTCATTGATGGTTTTTGTTGCAAATTATTGCCTCTATACTTTTCTTTCCAGAAAGTAGGTTAGTTTCTGTTTTAGTCATTGATTGTTTAAATTTATTGTGCCTGATTTTGAACAAGGGTTTTGCTGTAATGTAGTGAGTTTATAAGCCCCACACATAATTTCAGGCTAGAGGACTGTAGGATATCTGGTTAGTCCCCAAATGTCTTAACTGTCCAGCTTGAAAGACCTCACTTTAGATATATGTCAGGGTTACTAGGACACACACACAATCTCCCACAGCATCAAGGGAGAAACATCCAAACTTGTTTTTTTTTTTAGCTCAGGCATTACACTTCAGTGCATACCAAAGTTTGGTGCATAGAGAACTGAGAATTCTCAATGCCCATAAACTTGGCGAGGTGCTAGTACTAAATCTATATTTTTTTTGTGTTAGGTATAAATAACATCCATCTTGGGGGAGTACAACCTTTTAATTGTGGATTCCCTGACATTAAAATATTTACCTTTTATATTTTCATGTAAGGGAATGCAGACTTCATAATCATTTTCCTGTTCACTCCCTATGGAGCCACCATTGCAGCTGGCCCCCTTGCAAGAAGCTTGCACAAATGTTTTCACATGCTATTGTTGCAGTGGTTCCTGTAGCAATTAGTTTTACATGATAAGATTGCCATCCCCAAATGAACTCTCATTTTACTTGTCATGTACGACATGCCAGAAGGTGCAGTAAATGTGGGATCCCGTTACACGTCCATTGAGGCATATTGGGAATATGGTGTTAGGCCCATATTTTCTTGACCATCGGCACACTAGGGGTGATGTGGTCAGCATCATGCCGGCCGCCTTAACCTTCCCAGAAGTTGCTCTGGTACCCAGTTGGGGCTGGGTTGACCCAGGAGCCGTTTGCGGCCTAAAAAAATCCCACTTCATATGGGGATCAAACCATAGACCACTGAGCTAGAAAGCCAGTGCACTAACCACTATGCTACTGTGGCTCCCTAGAAGGTGCAGTAATCCTATTTTATTTTTCTCTCATCAGAGACCTACGTGAACTACAGGGGGGCAAATTTGAGCAGCTAAAATTCTTATTCCCCTACCAGAATGTTAATTACATTTACCACAGCAAATATAGATTTAGTACAAGCACATCACACAGTTTGGTGCAGAGGCCATAAAAGGTGGGGAAGCTAGTACTGTAGTGGAAGTACAGGACAGATAAAGTATCACAGGGGGAAAAGCTGTGCAGAGCTGTCAACACCGAAGAATAGTTCTTTAGTGGGAGTGATGAAAAATCCATGTATTTTATTTTCACTTTTTCATTGGGTTTTCTTTTTTTGTTTTTGGGTCCTGATACCATCCTTTAAAAAAAAAAAAAAGTGGTACAGTGGATGATTACAGCATAAAACAATGTGTATGCTTGCTTCTTGTACAGTTTGCCTATTGATTGTTTATAACACTTTAGATATTAGTCTTGCATGAACACAGTGTATCAGTTTCCTGTTTTTTTTCTCCTTCTTTATCCCGTAATTTGTTTTAACAATTATTAAGATTTCATTTATTTTATAACTAAACCCTTGTATTTAGTTGTCCCCAAAACTTCATTATACATATATATATATATATATATATATATATATATATATATATATATAAGTTAAGTTAGTTGCTTATCCTTTACAGGACGTGGCAATCAACCCCAGCTTTTATTGGCTGTTTGTGAATTTTCTAGGCAATTTTTTTCATTCAGTAGTTTGCCATTGCTTTCTGAACGGTTAAAAATCCACACAAAGCGATCTGCTACCAAACCGCCTGCAGCAGGTTTCGAACCTGGTATATCTGGATTATGACACTGCGTTCACATCCATTAATATATATATATATATTAAGTGCTGAAGCTTAGTGACAGTGGATCAAAGTCAAGTCATATATATATGTATGGGGTGATTTAAAAAAATGTTAATATTATTATGAGAGTACTTTTATATTTGAAAAATGTTAACATGATAAAATTAACGATTGTAAAATGCAACTATATTGCTTCAAAGGGTCTCAACATGTTCGCCATTGTTATCAACACATTTCTGGAATTTTTTCCACATAGTCTGCAGAACCCGAGTACAATTTCCGGCAGAATTGTTTCAGTGACATTTAGAGTTCTCTCTGAGAGATCTTGCACATCACGTGGCTTTGTAGCGTAAACCTGTTACTTTACCATACCCTTAAACCAGAAATCACAAGGTGTAAGATCTGTTGAATGTGCAGGCCATTTTAGATGCCCTTCTCTACCGTTCCCTCTCTGTCCAAATGTTAGGATTTGTAGTGGTAGGTTGTCTTCTGCAAACTCCTCCATCATAAGCGTAACGTCACCACTGGTGATCATGTTATTTTCAAAAAAGTATGGAGCTTTGCAGTGACTGCACACTAGACATTGATCTTAGGACTAGCTCTTTCATGCTCACACAGAATATGGGAATTCTCTATTCCCCAGAAGACACAGCTATGTTTGTTCACGTGTCCACTAACATGAAAAGTTGCCTCATCGCTAATGCCACTTGCCTGTAAATTTCAGGTTCCAAATTCTGCATCTCCAAAAAGATGTTACAAATATTAACACAAGCGACTTTGTCTGCAGAGATAAGGCCTGTACCATCTGCACATTATATGGCCGCATCCCTGGGACCTTATTCAAGATTCTCCATACAGTTGACTGGGGAATACCACATTCTGCGCTATATCATGTGGTTGATTTCCCTTGACTACGCAGGAAAGCTTCTTGTGTAGCAGCTATGTTTGCAAAGGATTGACCTATTTGAGGCTGACCGCTGTACCCTTTGTAATTGTCAGCAACTGAGCCAGTTTTGACGAGTGTGTCATAAATGCAGTAAATGGTTAATCTCGATGGTGGGTCGCTGTTGAAATGTTCTTGATATTTGTTGCGAACAATTGTGGGGGCACTGAAAGACCCCCGTCCATTCTGCAATCTTTCTTCTCTGCTCCAAACTCGATCTGGTCACCATTTCACCATAAAACAATTTTATTGCGGCGAAAAGAAAACATAACTTTAAAGAAATATAATATATGAAAGAATCTGATTATAAAAAAGTGACCTGTAAGTGTTAACATTTTTTAAAATCACCCTGTATATATGATTGAGTTGATGAGCAAATCAGTATCATTATTTACACTGAGTGGTAGTACTCTGTTAGATTAATTTGCTTTCTGAATGGGCCAGCATTTGAGTCTTTCAAGATAATCAGAAAACAGACTAGACACAATGTCCTAAAAGGCATTTCTGTTTTAACTAGTAGCATCCGATTGGCTAAGTGGTTAAAGCGCTTTCCTCTCACAGTAGAGTTCTAGGATCGAAACCTGAACTGTCACGCTCCAGTCTAGCCTACTGTAAATGGGTACTACTCTTGAGTTAGGGAAGGTGAGGAAGGAAACTGATCACCCCACCTCGGGGGGGAAGCTGGACCTAGTTTGGTGAAGCCTCAAACACTTCACAACCCTACAGCCGTGTCTTCTGTGTGGGACTACCCTTACCTTTATAGCTCATCAAATGTTGATGTTGGAGAAAAGAAGTTTAAATGCGGCATAGAGAAAGGCACTTAATGGAAGGTTTTCTAGAATTTATTATTAACATTTGACATGTTTCCACCTTGAAACTCTGCCTGAACAAATAATGTGCTGTATTATTAAGATTAATGAAATCTTCAGAGTCCGAATGTAACGGCAGTACGCATATATACAATGTATTATAATCTAACATGATTTGAAAAACAACCTGGCGGAGGACTGTGGAGGCTGAGATGCAAAGAATGAACCAGAGTTGGGGCACTGTACGAAGGATGGCCACCGACCGAGCAAAGTGGAATCAATTTGTTGTTGCCCTACAAGACGCCACTAGGCGTGATGGCCACTGACTGCTTTGACGGTCGGCGGCTAAGGATCAAAGAAGAAGAAGAAGAATTTGAAAAAAATACTTGCTGAAGTTCGCCTTTGAAATTTTACAGGACTAATGTCAACTTTTAGTGTAAGACCTCTGTCACGTTAGAATCTTGATTTGCTGGCAGCTGGTATTCTTTTAGTTTGTTATATACTTGATGGGTTGGATTTTGGAATAAATGGCAAAGAAGATGGAAGTTCAAGATCTATTCCATTTGTTGTTTTTTAATTTATACTTCTTTCATCCCGTACCAACCTGAATGTAGATTGCCTCATGAAAAGATGAAAAATTTGTTAACTACCAGTTTTTCCTTGTGTTTCTTACTTGAGAGATATATATATATATATTTCTTTCATGAAATATTTCACAGCTACAAGAAGTGTGACACCACAAAAAAAAACAAAAAACAACCTTGCAGTGTGCTTGTGAACTCCTATCTGTTCTGTAGTCATTTATATTTTTACTGGTTTTAAAAACTGAATTGTGAACATTAGGCTTTGTTTTCTTCCCCCCCTTTTTTTTAATTTAAAAAGGTGGGTCCCGTTTGAGAGAGTGAAAGCTTTATGAAGCCTAACAAAGACAAGAATAAACCATTATCTTATATTTATTTTCAGTCGACAATCGTACCATTTATTGTAACTGCATGAGTATGTGTTACCATGAAATATGCATCTGATTGTTTAGTTTGCAGCATGATTCTTACATACTTAACATTGGTTATCTATGTTTTATCACTGTATAATCACTTTGATAGAAGTGTTCTCATCAAAGGAACTGGTAGTGGGATTTTTACCAGTATTAACATTTTCTTGCACGTAATGCACACATCATTTTTAGTTGGGGGCGAAGGGGGTTGCAGAGATAGCACGTATTGCCATATAATGTCTGTATCAGTAGCAGATCACACCCCCCCCCAAGATTTAATTGCGCTACCTTGGACGTTTGCAAATTATGTAACCTACACTTGAAATCTTACAGTGTTAGGTACATTATATCTAGTATTAATATCCACAGTTGCTACCAGTTTCTTTCAATTGTGCTTTCTTTAATCAGTTCAGAGGATTGTCAAGATTAGCATGAACCATATTAGAAAGAAAAATTCTTTGTTATTTAGGACCAGTGCTGGCACATAGAAGTGAGTCGTGAATAATTAGGAGGCAAACAGGAAAATCCCTGTAGGCCACATAGATATGGTTTTACAGAAGAACGTTAAGAATTCCATGGGCAGCTAAAAAGAGTAATGAGAATCTCCTGACAGAAGCCATTGCGCAGAGGACGTATATGATTCAT
This sequence comes from Oreohelix idahoensis, assembly GCA_024509875.1. Classification (NCBI taxonomy): domain Eukaryota; kingdom Metazoa; phylum Mollusca; class Gastropoda; order Stylommatophora; family Oreohelicidae; genus Oreohelix; species Oreohelix idahoensis. The sequence continues at coordinate 102,230 of JAMPIV010009010.1, forward strand.
ATTAGAAAGAAGCGGTCCATTTTCTTTGGACGTGTTCTGAGAAGAGGAAATGTGAAAGCACTGGGGACAGGAAATTGTGGAGAGAAATGATCACCTATGTAAACTGACACTGTTCTTGAAGAAGAATATGTGAATTTTGATCAGGGTGTTAATTTCACTTCAGAACTTTTGTGTATACCATTTTTTTAATTAGCTTTATCCCTGCTGTTTCAATGGTTTTTACTTAATTTACAGTAAATGAGTCACTTATATATAACCTGTTAAAACTAAGTGGTGATTAAGTTGTAGCTTATTCTTGAAACAACAGCTAAAACTAGAGTGTAGCTACTAAACAGTGAGCAAAAGATATGAAAAATGGTATTAGTCATTTTACAAATGGACAATACATTAAAAACTTCGTTCATATCGGGGTTTCTCTTTGTTAGCCAGTCACAAGAAGGAAACAAAGATGACAAATATGGAAAGGCTGTGAGAAAATCGTAAAGAATACCATGAAGGGAAATTCTGAAATGTCCTGCATTTTTATTGTATTTATAAAACTGACTCCAATCCATATTTTCATATTGTTACTTTCTATTATCAGTTTTACTGCAGCCCCCTTTATTATTGACTAGAGAGTAAAGATATCTAGCAAAATTGTAGCTAACTGGTCAGTCAGTTCTGCTTCTTGGTTTTTTAATTATTGTTTCACTGTAAATCAGATACTGCTTTTGTTTCCACACTCATTTCAGTGTCTGGTTTATAACGCATAGTAAATTTAATCATAGCACAAGCAATATTTCTGCTGTTGTTTTTCCTCCTCATGTTGCCAAAATAAACGTTACACTGTGGTTGCCCAGTAATATTTACAGTGTTTTATCTTGGCTGCCCCGTAAGGTACAAGACGACAGTAAACATAAAGAGTTATAATTTTGATTTTCTTTTTTGTTTAGTATAAAGTATTATTCTGAAGTTGTCTTTAAGATTGGTTATTCCTGACCCACTCTTCACAAAAAAACATAAATATATATATATATATAAATTCAGATGTAAGGCTTTATTTAGGAAGTAAAGCATGTTCGGGATGTTAAAATGAGTATGTGTCTTGGTGATGGGAGAGAGAGAGAGGAATCACTGGATTGAATTAGTAACTGTAGCAGGTTTTGAGAATGTTTTCTAGATAACACATTGGCTACCCATCTCATCTATTTCCTCATGCCCATTTTCATTTCATATAGTTGTCTTCCTCTTTAAATTAAATGGTCCTGCCTGTTTTGTTCTTCTCTTTTTTAGGCTTCATTGTGTTGCTGATTTAAAAATAAAGTACAGAGTTAATAATTAAATACATGAAGTCATAACATGTTTCTTTTGTGCTTGTGTATGTTCATGTATGTTAGTGCAGGTATAATTGATTGCCATAGATTAGTCACAGAACACAGCTGCTACACTGTATTGATTTTACTGAGCACAGTATGAGAATCACCGGTGTGTTACCAGGGCCCGAGAGATTTTTAACTTGCGCAACTTGCACACAGGACCTCCTATTTTTTCACATCAGAGAAGGCTAGGCATTCGATCTCACTACCCAGGAGGGAGAATGGCATCATTAGGGACCACTGGTTCTGAAAAAATTTCCATCAGCTATATTCCCCGTACCGGTACTGGGAGTGAACCCGGTACCTTTAGAACTAGAGGCGGTCACCATAACTCTTAGCTACTCCAACCCCAAAGCACAAGGGGCAATGGAATTCTAAATGTTAAGTTTGTATACAACAAAACCATTAGTTTCACAACTGCCTTAAAAAAAAAAAAAAGAGTAAATAACTGATTTGAAAGTTACAAACAAGGTGGCGTAGATTCTAATCCCAACACAGGAATAACAATCAACAAGTAGTTCCTCCCATCCACCTTTCACAATTTCCCATACATTCTATTGCGTATAATAAAAGTGAGTGGCTACGTAATCATTAAATAGTAATTAGGCAAATCATTCTTCTTGCTATTTACTCGAATATTCAACTTAAATGTCAAATCAGTCCTATTGTATGGCTCAGAAACATGGAGAACAAAAAAACATTGGGGGGTTACAGACATTCATAAAAGGGTGCTTGCGTAGAATAGAAGGATTGAAATGATATGACGAAGTCACCAATGTGGAACTGATGACAAGAACCAGTGGAACAAGAGATCATAAGAAGATGCTGGCAACGGATAGGACACACATTGAGGAAACCTGGTGATAGCATTACAAGGCAGTCCTTGTTCTGGAATCCCCAGGGGAAAGATAGGCAAAGGTTGAGCAAAAATCACATGGAAAAGAGAACTGAAGACAGAAGTGAAAATGATGAGGAAAACTTGGAAAGAACTTGAGCTGATAACATGTGATAGGAAGACCTTGAGCCGATGGCATGTGATAGGATAGGAGCATGTGTTTGTTGAGGTCATGCTCCTTGGGGAGATAAAGGGGTAAAAGTCAAATCATTCACACAAAAAAAGATAAATTTGTAAACGATGTGATTTATTGATTAATGATAACTGGCCATCCACTTCATTTTATGCAACAGAAAGAATGGAAATATTTTTTTTAGTGCACCTGGTACTTGCTTTGTGATTTTAAGTGTAACTGAATATTAGTTGGTTGTCACTTCTGTCCAGTAAAATGTATCTTTGATTAAAATATATTTTCATAAGTTTTAACATCTAATGTCAAGCTCACAAAAAAGTTCATTACTAGAGAGAGCTGTGTTCAAAGCAAAAGACATTGTTTTAATCGGTACATCAATTTACCATCATATGCCCGCCTTTCAGATATGAAACGCAGTCTGTATTCACAGGTGATTATTTCCCTTACTTTAAAACCCTTAATTTAATAGAGTTATTTTACACAGGTGTAGTGATTATATAAATTGGCTAGGTCCATGCTGGTCAAAACCTGAAAGATTCAAATATACCAAGAAATGGAGCTGCGTGCAAAGTTTCAGCTCTCTACGATAAGTGGAAGAGATTTCTGAAAGTCAAAGATCTGAAATGTGACAAATATACATTGTGATTTTGATTCTAAAATAAAAGTGGTTAAGGAACATAATAGTTTGACAAGAAGACGAAGATGGATGTATACCGCTCCACCTATGTTCCAGTCTTGACCTATGGATGCAAGTCATGCTCTATGACTACAAACCACAAAAGCTAGATCCAAACCTCAGAAATGGGGTATCTGAGGAAGGCGGTTGAAGTAACAAGAAGAGACATAGTCCGCAACCAGATGATACAGCAAGGCTTCAAAACCCAGTCCCTGTAGACCCAAGTAGAACAGTCCCAACTATGATGGTTTGGCCATGTCTGCAGAATGGGAGAACAAGTATGGGAAACTAAGAGCCAGGGATCCAGACCTCCAGGATGACCCAGAGTCTGCTGGGAGGACAACATTGGACAATCTCTGAATTACTGAGGAGACTAGATTAGAACCAAGCCAGGAGGAAGACAGCTGATAGGATAGTATGGCACTCTCTCTGGCAAACTAAGTGAGTAAATAAGTAAGTAGAGAACATAACAGGAGCAAATAGTATTTTTCAAGATTTCTGCATTAAACAATAAAGATAGAGAAACGTGAACATAAGTTTTATTTACAATAAATTGAAACTGTTCACAGAGCTAGCATCATCAGCCCTACCTAAAAGATGCATAAACATAAAAACATAAGCTCTATAAGTGTAAATGCATTTCAGATGCCAGCTGTCTGTTGTTACTAAATAGCACACAATTTTAATCCGTAGAATTTACTGAACAGTGGACAGTTAGGACTTATAGGTGACATATCAACACAAACTATACTACTCGTCAAAAGTCAAGGGCCACTTAGAAAAACCTTGGTTAAAACCATAAAACAAATCTGATATAAACGTGTAATTGGTATCAGTCAAAACGGCATTTATTGAATACCAAATTGACATGTCACGTAAAGAAATGGAAACCCACATTCAAATGCAATGAAGCTGTGAAGTGTGTCACCCACCTTTTCAAAAGTCACACAATAGATATTGGACAAATCATCTCATCTCAACCCGTAACCCGTCATGGGTCGTAGGGGTGCCATGGTGGAAGCATCAGCAGACAGGGTCCTCCACTGCTCTCTATCCTTAGCAATGCGTACAAGTGTGGAAAAACCGTGTCCTGCCCATTCTTTGATGTTATCAGCCCAGGATTTTCTTTGCCTTCCTCTTCTCCGTTTACCTTTGACTGTTCCCTGGAGGATCATTTTCGAAAGGGAGTCATGACGAGTTACATGCCCAAACCAGGCAAGCTTTCGACATTTCACTACTGACAAAAGTGGTTCTTGGTGGCCTGCATAGGTGTTTATCTTCTCTCTAACATAGACATTTGTTTTGTGCTCTTTATAGCAAATGCGCAAAATTCTTCTATAACATTTATGCTCGAAAGCCTGAATTCTTCGCTCTGTATCTGCAGTGAGTGTCCAGCTCTCACACCCATATAAGAGAATAGATAATACAAGTGATTTGTATAATTTGATCTTCACAGGAAAACTGATGTTACTTTTCCAGATCACATTCAGTCTTGTCATGACAGCTGAGGCCATCTCAAGTCTTGTCTTGATTTCTTTACTTGATCTCCCATCACTATATATAGTGGAGGTAAGGTCTTGAAGTTCTGATTCTGATTGGACAAATAGACATTTCAAAATCGGGTATGACCACCGTTTGCAGCAAAGCATTCAAGACAGCGTAGACGCATCGAGTCCACAAGGGTCTGAAGAGTATCCTGAAGAACAGCTTGCCATTCCTGAAGCAGAAATGCAGCCAGCTGTGCAACATCCATTGGCAGGGGGTGATTTGTTGACAATCTTCGACCAAGGACATCCCAGAGGTGCTCAATCGGAGAAAGGTCAGGTGAATGAGCTGGCCACGCCATCCTGATGATCCCATGTTGCTGAATAAACTCATTCACCACACGAGCTCGATGGGGTCGAGCGTTATCATCTTGGAGGATGGCATTACCACCTATGGCCTCCAGAGCAGGCTGAACAATTGGTCTCAAGATTTCGTTCTGGTATCTTGGGCCGGTCAAGTTGCCTTGGATGATGTAGAGTGGGGTCCTGCCGTGTCTGTAGAAGCCTCCCCAGGCCATGACAGAACCCCTACCATAACGATCCACCTCTCGAATTGTGTCATCAGTAAATCGCTCTCCTGGTCGTCTCCAAACTCGAATCCTGCCATCATTGAATGACACAGTGAAGCGAGATTCATCAGTGAAGAGAACTTGACTCTATTGTTGCCTTGTCCATCGGATGTGCTCGCGACACCAAGCAACACGGGCTCTGCGATGAGCAGGAGTAAGAGGGATTCTGACTGCAGGACGTCGAGCAGCCAGTCCAAATTCATGTAAACGTCTGTGAATGGTGCTTTGACTGACATTAACGTTTACAGTTTGTCTCAGCTGACATCTTAGAGTGGAACAAGTCACTGTTCGATGGCGCAGGGCTGACAACAAGAGGTACCGGTCATCATGTCTATTGGTGCATCTAGGGCGACCTGGCAGGTGGCGATCCTCCACACTTCCTGTGGCCTGAAATCTCTCCAAAATTCTTTGGATAGTAGAGTGTGACACTGCAAGCCGTCTAGCAACCTCATGGACAGATAAACCACTTTCAACCCACGCTATAGCCCTCATTCTTTGTAAGGTATCAAGACTTCTTCTCGGTGGCATGGTTTTTGCAAGTGATGAAACTACCCTAAGTCTGCTGATTGTAAAACAAATTAAGAGTGAACTCTGTTCACGAAAAGTCACCATTGCACATGGAATGTCAATCAGCACGATTACTTCACCTGTTTGGTTTTACGGAAGTTTGAAAAAAACAGATTAAAAATGTGAATTTATGGTCAGCAAACCAAATTGCACGTGATCACCATGGTTGTCGGTGAGTTGTTTTTATGCTTAACGTGCATAGAGGACTGTCAGAGGAAGATATTGCACCATTTTTACTAAAAACTTCCTTCATTTAATCATTCTATGTGCTTATATAAAAGTGTATTGAAAATAATAGGGTGGCCCTTGACTTTTGACAAGTAGTATATATAAAATAGTAACCAATGAGAAATCTTATACATAGGACAATACGGCCTGAAATATGGTATCCAGTTTTCATATGTGAATCCAAACTGATATGCCAATTTTTAAAGTAAAGTAATCCCTTGTCAAAAGACCTCGAGCTGAAGGCATGGGACAGGAAGACTTGGCATACGTTTTTAAGACCTGTGTTCCTTGGGGAGCTGAAAGGGTGATGATGATGAATCCCTTGTTATCTTTGTGATTCAGAGAGGAGTGACATATGGATACATCATACACTCATATTTCTTTTGGTCACTGAGTTGGCTTGGAAGGAAACATTGTTATTGTTGAAAAGAATCAAAATCACTGCACTCTGAGCAAACCTATAGGTGCTCAGTCTCCCTCAGCATCTGTCGAAGAGTATGAATGCTAACTGTTCCTGTAGCACGCTGGTTGTATACACAATTGATGCCTCCTTATACATCCATCCCTGGTAGCCAAATTCCTGCAATCTTCAATCAATCAGGGCCCAAAAGGGGAGCAAAGAATAGTAACACTGTACCCTACCTTGCATGTCGTTAAGTAACAAAGGAGGGTTGGGCATGGGGCTGGTTACCCCATCCCGTAAAAAACTTGGACAAGTCAAATACAGAATGTAAATCAACTCAGCTGCCCAAGACAGAAGAAGGTCCTCTAGAAAGGAGGCGCATGAAACAACCCAGAGAAAGCCGAAAGGAGTCTGGGTTGCTGACTAGCCTTTTTTCGTCTAGGAAACGTCAACATTGTCAGCTGTGAGAGACAGTAGCACTATCTCTTTCATACAACCGCCACACATACACCAACAGAAGTGGCAGCCAAAAGAATCATGCAACAGAAGTGATGGCTTGTAATAGAAAGGATGACCCAAAACAACAGTAACACTCATCTTCCAGTACCCCACTGAATACTTTCTTGTTCTCTCCTTACATGCCTTGATGACATCGTCCACGAGGAGTATGAAAATATAAGGTGACGAGATCTTTCAAGTTAGCACACATCAAAATATTCTATGAGAGACAGGCATGACTATAAATACTTTTTCAATTAGCTCTTTGGCCTAAAATACACAATGTATAAACATGAAGATACATCATCATTACCCATCAGTTCCGCAAGGGGCATAAGCCTTCAACAATTTATGCCAAATCCTCCTGTCCTGTGTCGTCCATTCAAGATCTTTTCATGTCTTCTTTCATTCCTTTTATTTCTGTCTCCAGTTCTCTTCTCCACTTTATTTTATTTTTTTGTGAGTGTGGTCTCCCTCCACCTCCTCACCTTGGGAACTCCAAAAACAAAGATGAGACTATCAACATATTTTCTCAGTATGTGCCCTATTCATCGCAAGCATCTTCTCATCTCTTTTTCCACTGGCATCTGTCTGGTTCTTGTCATTTGTTCCACACTGGTGATGTTGTCATACCATGTCAATCCTTCCATTCTATTATGAAGATATATGGATAAAACAAAAATGGGCCTGAAAGAATTGAAAAGGAAATAACAAACAATTGAAAAGTAAAATAAAAGAAATTCAGACGTGGTCCATAATAGAATTCTTGTCTCTTTTTTGAAAAGTAAAATATGGAGAAACAGAAAATAATAAAATTCTTGTTTTTTTTTTTTTATTAGTGCAGAAATAGTAAGTAATAGAATTTTAGAATTCTTGTCTTTTTTTCTTTCCCTTTCCTAATGCTCCATCAGTGCACCACTGCAGTTTACCTCCCATGCAAGAAAGCCTGAACCAAAGCACATCATGTGCTCTTTATGTGCTGCTTTTTGCAGTGATATGTTTGACATGATGAGGCTGCTAGCCAACACAACTTCCCTTTTAAGACATACTTGATAGGTCACAATGATCCTATTCTTTTGTCCTCGATACTGAGCCAGGAATGCAAAGGGACCATACCAGACAGTTACAGAAACAAATTCAGCAGTGAGAGGTTGGTGCTATAACAGACGTGTGTTTTTTAATCTCCCCCTACCTCTGTGGATTTCAGAACCAGGTCTGTCTTTTAATACTATCAACAGGTTTCTTCAATATGTGTCCTATCAAATGCCAGCATCTTCTTCTCATCTCTTGTTTCACTGGAATTGGTCTGGTTCTTGTCAGTAGCTCATTATTGCTGATCTTGTAACACCATTTCAATCCTGCTATTTTACACAAGCACCCATTTACGAAAGTCTGTTAATTCTTGGTTGTTCTTTATGCAGTATTTGAAAGCTATACAATATGACTGACTTTACATTTTAGCATGAAGAAAAGTCTTAAATCTACAGCTATTACAGAAAATACAAAATATAAGATTTTCAATAACATTATTGTAGAAGGTGTATAGATGTATTGTAGCCACCACTGTAATAGTGTGTGTAGAAGTGTATATATATATATATAGCTGCGATAAGTGGTGTCAGATGACAATTGTTAATGTTGTATTCTTGATGACATCAGCAAATGTTGGACATCATCAGGATGGATGTAGATGGGCTATATTATGTGCGCTGTTAGAGGCGAACAGAATAGTTGGACTTACAGGTGGCTGACATGGTGTGTGAGTGTATAGACAAGTCAATGGACGCGAATGCGTGTAGTCCTAATATATATCAATGATGATCACACACACCACAAGTACATAAAATATTCAGGAAATGTTGAAACGGCTGTGGTACAGTTGTTTACGATTTATTACTCCACAGTAACAAGGACATCAATGATACACTGTCAATAGGACACGGTTTAAGCACATCATGTAAATCACAATAGTACAATACATCCAATAGATCAATGACCCTTCTAAGCAAACTGCAGGCATCGCAGTGCTAATAATATCTCAATGGCTCCTCTAAGCAAACTGCAGGCATCGCAGTATAATAATATCTCAATGGCTCCTCTAAGCAAACTGCAGGCATCGCAGTATAATAATATCTCAATTATCAGGGGAAACCTCCAACATTTTTAATCTCACGAAACTATCTTCCCCGTACACACAGTCTTTTTTTTTTTTTTTTTAAAAACCTTTATTGAGGTCAGTATAACAATATTATTTACAAAAAAATTTTAACAAGTATCACATAATGTTAAAAAAAAAAAAAAAAAAAAAAATTTCTTAAAGCTAAACAGTATTCCAAAATATAAACAATATCACATGAAGATAATACCCACCCCCCCTATATTGCAAGTCAATAGATGAACATGGATGATGATGATTAATGATACATCGACAAAGGGGTGTGACCCCCTACTATGAAATGATTAATGAAGACATGTGTTAAGAAGTTTTTACAATGTATGATAATATTTACAACAAAGCTACTTGCTTTGTGTGGTGACTAAAGGGTCAAAAATTTATTTATCAACAACAGCAAAAAAAAAAAAAAAAAAAAAAAAAAAAAAATCAAATTTGTTCTGTTATGTTATGTGTTATTTGTTCGTATATTTGTGAGAAAATTCTACTGTCGTAATGTATGCCGTCATGTACTGCCCTATTCCTACATATCCACACTAAAAATCTAAATTCAGCTAATAGAGTTAACAATTTAAGTTCTGTCTGTCTCTGTAATGTAGGTAAAGTATTCAACATGACCGCTTGGTACATGTTGAGTGATCCTGGTGTTTTGGAAGCTATCAGTGTTCTTAGTTTGTTTATTGTCGGGACCACTGTCCTACAAGTGTAAAACAAGTGGTCCTCTGTTTCTATTTCGTTGTTACTGCACAGTTTACACCTTGGTGGCGCCTTGCCTGCTTTCATTGCTGAATGCTTACTCATGATAGGTGTTAAACCGTACAGTAACCTAAATGTAACTTGTTTGGCTTGTGGCTTGATGTCTATTGCATGAATGTTTGAGAAGCTTTGTGTGTAGTCTGTTATGAAAAGGTTGTACCCTCGTTTAATCCGTGTGCCTAAATAGGGTTCCTGTGCTGCAACTAGTAATTTATATATGAGTTTGGTGTCTTGTTTCACTAACTGTTCGTTTCCTTTTAAATGTTGTAAGCATATCCTATAAAAGGGTGGTGGGGTCCCAAAGAAATGTGGTTGACTATTTCCTAACTTGTGTAATTTAATTAACCTAAGTCCAATGTAATAGTGTGCTAATGGGTAAAGATCTGGATTTTTTATAACCTCCCCTATATATTTAACCCTTAAAGCTTTAATTTTTGTGTTAATGTCTTGTAAAGCTACCCCCCCCCCCCTTTATGTTTGGGCTGTATTAGGGTTAAGTGTTTAATGCTTCTAAAGTTGCCCTTAAAAATGAAATTCCTAATTAGTACATTTATTTTAGTTACCACTGACTTTGGTATAATCTGAATATTGGCTGTATATATAATTTTAGGCATAATGAAACAGTTCACTATGATACTTCTCCCAAAAATAGTAGCTGTCTTATATTTATATTTCTCTAACATGTTTTGAATTTTATCTACTAACTTTATCCATGTCTCTGTATTGGGGTCATGGGGGTTACAAGAGTAATTTATCCCATAAATTTTGATTCTGTTAACTTGCGTTAACTGAAAGGGAAAATCTGTTTTATTTGCCCATTTACCTAAACCCATTAAACTAGATTTTTGAATATTTAGTTTGGATTCGTTAGCGTATCCAAACTCTGTAAAGGTTTCTAATATCTTTCTTATGGAATCTACAGTTGCTGGAAAAAATAAAGTATCATCAGCATACGCTAATGATTTCTTTTCTCCATGCCCGGGTACAAAAGTCCCCGTGATGTTTACATCTTGCCTTATTTTTTTCCAGCACTGGCTCTAATGTTAATACATATAACAGGGGAGACAAAGGACAACCTTGTCTCACCGATCGTGTCAGCCTAACCGGGTCACTTAAACTATGATTAATTAATATTTTACTATGGGGCTTTTTATATAAGATCCCTATCCATGTTCTAAAGTATGTACCTATATTGTTTGCTTGTAAAGTTTTGTGTTGAAAGGATTGTGATACCCTGTCAAAGGCTTTTTCCTGATCTAGTGATAATATTGCACTTTGACACTGTCTATCATGCGTGTATGTAATGAAATCCCTTATGAAGTGTGTATGTCTACAAATGTTCCTACCATGTACACTACATTGTTGGTCAGGATGTACCAAATTTTTCATGAATAATTTAAGCTTCAGAGTGAGAGCTTTGGCCAAAATTTTATAATCAGTATTTAAAAGTGAAATAGGCCTGTAATTTTTGATTGACTTTCTGTCATCATTATCTTTAGGTATTAAAGTGATAAAGGATTCATTTAAACTATTCGGAAGCTCTCCTTTCTGGAAGGCTTCTTCAAACACTTTAATTAAAAGGGGGCCTAAAAGTGGGAAAAAGAAGAAGTAAAATTCTGCCGTTAACCCATCTGACTTTCTGGGCCTAAATAATTGATTTATTTTTCTGGAAAGTACTAATCGCTTCCCTTAAGTTTTCTAAAGTTAAAGCTTCGTCTAATTTCTTGCTCTCATCATCACTTAAACGTTTTGTGTAATGTAGAAATTTATCCTGTGTGTTTACATTAGTTGGCTCTTTAGTGTATAATTGTGTGTAGTATTCAAAAAAAGCGTGTCTAATATTAGTGTCTTCTGTCTGATGTTTTCCATTCATGTCAAGTATCTCGTGAATCTGTCTACTGTGTTGTACGTTTTGTTCAATCGCTAAATACTGTCTACTGGGTGTTTCTTGTGTAATAGTATTTAATTTTGATCTAAGGAGAGCTCCGTGGTATGTGTGTTGTTTGTACAGGTCTAACTGCTCTTCTAAAGAATGAATGTGTGGGTTAGATTTGTCTATCTGCTTTGTTAAACTTATTGCATCTTCTAATATATTTTGTTCCCTCTTAAAAGCCCTGTGTATTGTTGTTGCTAAAATCTGTGTTCTATCCCTTATTGTGTTTTTTAACAGGTCCCAATATTCTGCAATGTTGTTATTGGGGATATCCTGTGTGTAACCCTGAATGAGTTGTGTTATTGTGTCTGTAAAGAAAGTATTTGTTAGCAAATTATTGTTGAATTTCCAATGTGGGGATCTCTTTAATTTTGTATATGTGTGCCCCGTACTTAAAATTGTGTATACTGCTTGATGGTCTGTAAATTTAAGCGTGTTTTTTATATGGTAAGTTTTATGTATATTGTAACTATTTGATGCGTAAAACCTGTCCAGTCTTGAGGCCTGTCTAAAATATGGGTTTGTCTTGTCATGAAATGTGAAAGCTTGTGTGTTCGGTTGTAGTTTTCTGTAAACGTCTACTAGGTCATGTTTGTCAAGGATGGGTTGTAAATGTCGTATTGATAGGGGGATTTGAATTTTCTTTCTCTGGGATACGGGTCCAAAGGAAATACTGTCTAAGTCGGCCAAAATACAGTTGAAATCCCCCCCCTAACACAATAGTACAATACATCCAATAGATCAATGACCCTTCTAAGCAAACTGCAGGCATCGCAGTGCTAATAATATCTCAATGGCTCCTCTAAGCAAACTGCAGGCATCGCAGTATAATAGTATCTCAATGGCTCCTCTAAGCAAACTGCAGGCATCGCAGTATAATAATATCTCAATGGCTCCTCTAAGCAAACTGCAGGCATCGCAGTGCTAACAATATCTCAATGGCTCCTCTAAGCAAACTGCAGGTATTGCAGTGCTAATAATATCTCAATGGCTCCTCTAAGCAAACTGCAGGTATCGCAGTATAATAATATCTCAATGTTCTCTTTACCTTCTTTGATAACAATAGGAATACGCCGATATAAGTCCCTGGCGTCAAATAATATAAATGTTCTATTTACCTTCTCTGATAACATCAGGAATAAGCCACATAAATATAAGCCATCAATCCTCGGCTTTAGAAATATATATCAGGGGAAACCTCCAACATTTTTAATCTCACGAAACTATCTTCCCCGTACACACAGTCAGAAAAACATGGCGGAGCTCCTTCTCAGCCAAAAACCAGGGACGACTGTCACGGGATTTGCCGTAACTCAGTCCCGCTCAACAATCACGCATGCGCGGATAACCGCGAGACGTGAGTTGAGCTCATACGAGAACCTTCTGGAACGATATTCGAGAAAAAATCTCGATCAAATAATTTTAAACGCGCACGTAATAAATCAAGGGAGATAACAACACAATCTGACCTGACATGCAAAAATATTAATGTTTAAATCCCCTTGCTTAAAAAAGTGACTTTATAACAATTATCAACGCGGTTTGATATATGAAGCAGACACCTCGAGTTAACTCAGATTACACAAATCAGATTGCACAAGTTCGTGATCGTGGCTAACGATCTAAAAAAAAAAAAAACAACGCACTTCTGGAATTTAGAGTAAAAAAAAAAAAGCAAAACTGTCAAATTGGCTAGGGAGGTAACTGATACTGATACTAGCCAGGGACGTACTTAACACATTAACTACCGAATTGAAAAACACTCTGTGGCCGAATTAAATTGTTTTCCCATTTTCATCCTGTAGGTGTTTGCACAAAGTAAGCTGTAGTTTTCGTAATTGTTTACAGATTTTTTATGAATTACACGTCATTTTAAAGATAAATGAATGTACTATTACAATGAACACCGATTGTAACTCTAATAGAGGTTGTTGCTATTTAACGACCCTCCGATGGCCGAGGACTTGCAATATTTTCACAATTATAACTGCTTGTGCCCCATCTCTTTCAAAATCAAAATTTCAATCAATGTGCACACCGATTTCACTCTTGTCCTCGTCGCTAGATCTATCAGTCAATTGTTGAAACACGTTTCTATCCTATTCAGCGGTTAGTCGAGATGTACATGCATTTTTTTGTAGTCCTATCACTAGTTGCCACAGTAAACAGTTTTACACCATTTGGTAACTAACCCAAAACGCTGAAAAATATGAGCATAATATCAATTTTTCAGTATTCTACAACAACCATGCTTTGGGAATTTGTTTTCCGGTGGCAACTTAAAATCTCGAACCAGATCAGAGAGTGTTTCAGTACATTTTTCATTCGTTTTATTACTAAAATTAGATTGGCGCTCTGAGCGGCTTGCGGTCCAAATGTGATTATTTTGTGAGCCGCTGACAGCGGCTTGCGGTAGTTAATGTATTTAGTACCTAGAGCTGACCCTTCTATTGGCACCCCCCCCCCCCCCCCCCCCAGTACTGTATTTAAACAATACAGTACTGTTAAAACGCTGGCTTGGCCATGTCAGCCGCAGGGAACATGGTCGCATCTCGAAAGATATCTTCTACGGACAATTGGCAGATGGCAAAAGAACAGTTGGGCGACCACAGCTGAGATTCAAAGATGTGTGCAAGAGACATGAGGGCACTGGATATAAATCCAGCAACCTGGGATGACGAAGCTGCCGAACGCACCAAATGGCGATGCTATCTGCGGCGTCACCTCAGATTGGGCGAAAAGAAACTCACACAACAAGCAGAAGAGAGGAGAAAACGTCGAAAGGAACAACAGGAAAATAAGCAGATGAGGGATGTCACCTCAGGGGCACATTCCCATAGTCAGTTATGACTTAAGGGGCCCGGCTATTAATATTATTCTGTTAAAATAGTGTCCGATGGTATCCAATTCCGGGGGCGGACTGCCCCTCGCACCCTCTTAGTGTTACTAGTTACTGCAGCGTTCATGGAAGAGAAATGACTTCGACAACTCCACGTATCGACGACATACGCTTCGACCACACACACATGGCACTTCATGATGCTGTAACAAGTTGGATATTGATTCGTTCCATTTTTAAAAAGTCATTAACTTCCGTTTCCGCGAAGTTCAAAATTGAGAGATCTAAAGTGACTGGTTACAGACTTATAGTTTTGTTTGAGTTTTTATTGAATAATTAAAGGTGTTATTAAACTAGTGATATAACATAATCAGAACGTGTAGTCATTAATTTAGTGAGAAAACAGAGCTGCTGTATTATTTCTGAGATGCTTTTTTGCGTTTGGATGTTTTAATAATCCGAATATTCATAAGCAACCAAGACTCAAAAACAGCTGCCAAATTGAACAAAATGAGAAATAAATGATTGTTAATGACAGCCAAATTCCGGAGCAGGGAACATTAACCA
This sequence comes from Oreohelix idahoensis, assembly GCA_024509875.1. NCBI lineage: Eukaryota > Metazoa > Mollusca > Gastropoda > Stylommatophora > Oreohelicidae > Oreohelix > Oreohelix idahoensis. The sequence continues at coordinate 117,366 of JAMPIV010009010.1, forward strand.
AGCAGCAGATATTAGTGTGGATATAAAAGATCACCAATGAATATAAGTAAGTAGGCCTGACTGATTTATAGTATCAACATGGGTTATGATAGGAAATGATGCTTAAATTCATAATGAGATTGTCATTAGGCCTATCATACTTCTAATTATAAAAATGTATTTATTTGCACTTGGTTTTGGGTCCCCTGAATTAGAAAAATTTGTTATGCAAATGACTGAACATAAATGTTAGGCCTATAGGAAGATGACGGAGACAAATCTGCATGTCTAGCGTTGTTCCGTTTTATCTCGGTTTTGTTTGTTTGGTGTAGATGATGGCAGACAGTTGGTGGTTTTAATGTAATCTCGGACACCTCCAGGCCTTCTTATCCTCTGTCACCTTGTTAACAGCAAGGCAGTTGTGAGAGACTACTGTGTTTGTTATGATTTTTGTTTTTTTGTTGTTGTTTGTTTGGTTTTTTTCATATTTGTATTAGTTTGATTTTTATTGTTTGTTTGTTTCTTTAAAAGGTTGTGTCACACACAAATTGATTCACACAATTTTGGTTTTGATTTACTATATTTGGACTGAGCGGAGGGCAGAAGGAGAAACTATATTTGGATATCGGAAATCTGATTTTATTGTCTTGAATTTATTACACTAGGCCTATATGTCCTATTTATAACCTATCAAGGGTTGAACGGTATACTTTGTTTAAAAAAAAGTTTGTTTGGTTTTTAAAAAAAATACATATTTGCCATATTTACAATGATTTGATACATGTGATGCCACTTTCACATATCGGCAGTTAGGCCTATTCATATTATTTAGAATTGAAAACAATATATATCCTAATTATAACCCATCAGAGGTTGAATGGGATATTTCTCATCATCAAATAAAAAAAGAAGAAGCATGTTACAAGTTTTGTATTGCCTTAGTTACAGTTGGTTGAATTGAATATAAGTGGGCCATATGTTCAATATGGCCGTAAAAAAAGAATTCACAGATGCAGTAATAAGGGTTAGTGTTAGGTTTAGGAATGCTAAACTTAACCATAGGCCTAACCATAATCCTAACCCAAACAACGTTTAAATGATTTATTTGGATGGCATCGAAGAACATGTCCCACTGTACTTCATTTCAAACGTTACAGTCTGTGATAGTATTACAGAATTTTGGCGCTGTCAGCAATCTTGCTTCTTTCCTGTGAACTTGGAATAAAGCACTATAAGAAAGTTACTTTGCACAGATGGCAGTCTTCTGAATAGGGATGTAAACATACTCGGTGATCATATAACCGCACTGGTTGATATGAAGGAAGATGTGATTGATACAACCTTAACAAAATTATGAGATGCAGTAATAAAATATAGGTTTAGGAATTTTAACCCTAAATCCTTCATTAATTATCTTTTCAATCCTAGGTTTTCTAGGTCCTCTTTATTTGTTTTCTTCTCTTTCCATGAGACGTGCTTCATTCTTCTTTATATCCACATCTGGGACCTAAGAAGCGTCAACAGTGAGAAATGCAGTTAGCGACCCATAGCTTGACTGCTTGTGTCGGGGTCAGCGAACCAGAGCTGACCAAGACCCTACTCCACCTCTAAGTGGTGGTCCTGGAAACAGGCTGCATCACTGCAGTCTGGCTGAGTGAGTAGGGATCAAAGAGGGAAGGCTAACCTGGTCCCAAAAATGCCGTGCTGAAGTCGGATGTGTAAGCCGAAAGGCGCAAATGTCACAGCTTCGCTGTAGACGGACACAACGCAACAAACGTCCTTTTCAGGACGAATGAAGAAGAAGAAGATATCCACATCTCAAGGGGCTCAATTATTTCTTCTAATTGCTTGTTCATTGTCCATGTTTCTACACCATACAATAATGAAGAATATATTTATCATTTGATGATTCTCAGTTTGAATTTATGAGTTAGAAGTTAGTACTATGATGAAGAAAAATAATCTGATGCAAGCCAAGGCAAAACACTCCACACAAACAAGAAAAAAAAGTGGCGTGATGCTTGATAGCACATGTGGAAGAGAAAACTAACCTGATACCGTCACAGCTCTCATTCATTCATGACCTGTCAGCTCCCTAGGAGTATAGGCCTTCAATAAATTGACACCAAGTCCCTCCTGCCCTGTGCCATCCACTCAAGATACTTGCACGTCTTCGTTATCTCTTTTATCTGTGTCTTCAGTTATCTTTTTTGGTCTCCCTCTACCTTTTACCCTGGGGATTCCAGAACAAGGACTGCCTTGTAATGCTGTCAACAGGTTTCCTCAGTGCATGTCCTATGCATTGCCAGCTTTTCACAACTTTCCGTTTTAATATATACTACTGGACAAAAGTTAAGGGCCGCCATTCAGTTTAGACAAGGTTTATATAATTCTTCGTGAGCAGGGTCGATTTTCCAAATATCCGGTAGCTTGAAATCTCTCAAGAAGTCTCTGAATGGTAGAGTGGGACACTGCTAAACGTCTTGCAACATGACGAACAGATTGACCATCCTGAATCCTTGCCATGGCTCGACCACGGTCTACAGTGCTGATACTTCTCCTTGGTGGCATGGCTAATGCAGTGATCATTTCGACCACTTGTCATACTGATTTATTGCATACCAACGGTGAACACTCTTTACCGATGATCATTTTCCACATGCATTCAAATTCAACTCACTTTTTCACCTTTTGAACTAGTGGGGCGTGTTGCAAAAACCAAGAGTTTTTGCAGCAACAATGGCAATTTTCACGTGCGGGGTGAAGTGACCTAGTTTTTGGACATTTAAAAAAAATGAACCTAGTGCACATAGAAATGTATACACATTTCTCTGAGCTCAGTGTTAATGACATTTTCACTTGTCTTTACAGTTTGCCAATCAATTATATAAACCTTGTCTAAACTGAATGGCGGCCCTTAACTTTTGTCCAATAGTATATCTAAAACATTTTTGACAACTTTCAGTTTTATATTTTTCGAATTAATTTAACTCTTGTTTTACTTCAGTTTTCACTCCACTCACTATTTTACTTCATTTTCTGTACAGTCTGTTTTACATTTATTTTTTACATCATGTTCTGCTATAATATTATGTTTTAAATTTATTTTTTACATCATGTTCTGTTGTAATAGTCTGTGTTACATTTATTTGTTTACGTAATGTTCTGTTTTAATGGGGGGGTGTTGGGAAGTCAGGTATTGGTAGTACCTCTGGTGAAGGAGCTGTCATGCCCTTTTCAGGGCAGCTCAGCCACCTTTGGTCCAAACCTGGCATCCAGCTGTGGCTCCTCGTAGCTGTCAGCATGCGACAGCGGCCACCCCCCGGACAACGGCTTTGACAGGCCGGCTAAACTAGGTGAGGGTAGCCGAATGGTTATAAACCTTCGGTGAGTTAGGGTCTGCCTACCCATGCATGCGAAGACTGGATTCGATAGACTGCGCGGAAGAAACCACCTGTTGGTTCAACGGGCATGACGGCGATTACCAGCAACGCGCTGTGGAGCGTAAGGAGCACGGCGAGGCACGTAGTAAGCCCTGGTCATCCACTGCACCTGACTTCATCTCCAGTCGTCTTGACTTGTCTTGCCACTGGATTGAGATGGACCCAGGCGAGAGAGTGAGGTCGACGAATAGCGCAACTTTTCCTCACTTTAATCCAAATCACCGTGCAAGTCACTCTTTCATCCATTCATCCATCCACTCACAACAAGTCCTGTGGCGATGGGCGAGCGGCGAAGCGGCAGGCGTGGGTACGCTGGCAGTCGTAGTCGCAGACCTACACACAGGCGGCTCAGGCCATATGGTCATCTTCCACTGATCGGAGCAGCAGTGGGATTCGGCAGCCCCCTGAGTGTCTGAGCAGCCCTCTTTAGGAAAGCACTGCTCACCTCCATGGCATGAGGAAGGGGCTAGAAAAGGTGCCCTAAACATTGCCTGCTTCACCATTACCTAACCAGCTTACCGCGGTTGGTGGGTACCCTACTTCGGCGGTCGACATATAAGAAAAAGAAAGGACAGATTTTTCCCCCTCATTCTAGGCGCATGGAATGTGCGCACTCTCCTTGACAAAGACTTTAACGCAAATAGACCTGAGAGACGAACTGCCCTGATTGGGAGAGAACTGGCCAGGTACAACATTGACATAGCAGCACTGAGTGAAACTCGACTTGCAGGCGAGGGCCAACTTTGCGAAAAGGGTGCAGGTTATACATTCTTTTGGAGCGGAAGAGGAACTGAAGAAAAACGAGAAGCAGGGGTTGGATTTGCAATCAAAACTGCAATTGTCGGCAAGTTAGCGGGGCCCCGAAAGGGAATAAATGACCGACTCATGACGGTCAAGATCCCTCTGTTTTATGGAAGAAAACATGCCACCATCATTAGCGCGTATGCACCAACTATGACAAACCAGGATGACGTCAAGGATAAGTTTTACGTAGAACTACATGCAGTCATTGCATCAGTTCCTAAAGCAGATAAGCTCATCATTCTTGGTGACTTTAATGCAAGAGTAGGCTCAGATAACATCTCCTGGAATGGCACTATTGGAAAGTACGGCGTGGGTCGCTGTAACAGTAATGGACTTCTTCTCCTCCAGACTTGCGCAGAACATGACCTCCTTGTCACCAACACCATTTTTCGACTTCCTACCCGCAACAGAACCTCCTGGATGCACCCTCGCTCAAAGCATTGGCACCTAATTGACTATGTAATTGTTAGGAAGAAGGACAGGCAAGATGTCCGGGTGACCAAGTCCATGTGTGGTGCCGAATGCTGGACTGATCATCGCCTCATTGTATCTAAACTTAAAATTCGTATCCAACCAGCCAGGCGCCCTCAGGGGAAGAAAACTCAAAAGAGGCTGGATGTCACCAAACTAAAGAAGACAAAAATCAAACAGTCATTTACTGACACCTTAGAAGACCGTCTCAAATCTATCTCGCTAGACGGCCAAAGTGTGGAAACAAATTGGGCAGCCCTAAGTGAGCAGATCTACAACACTGCTACAGAGGTCTTGGGTCCTTCCATCAAGAAACAAAATGACTGGTTTGATGAGAACTCAGATGATATAAAGCAGATGTTGGCTGAGAAACACCATCTCCATAAAGCATATTTAAATGATCCAAAATCTACATCCAAGAAAGACGCTTTCAACAACATGCGTAGAATCGTCCAACATAAACTACGCCAGATGCGGGATTCATGGCTGAGTAATAAAGCAGATGAGCTCCAAGGCTTTGCTGACAGCCATGACTTGAAAAATTTTTACCTTGCACTCAAAGCGGTCTATGGTCCAACATCATCAGGATCATTTCCCCTCCTTAATGCAGATGGAAAAACACTAATTACAGACAAGGAAAAAATGCTCCAACGCTGGGCTGAACATTTTAATAATATTTTGAATCAGCCATCATCTATTAATGACGAAGCCATCATCCGCCTGCCCCAAATTCCTATAAATGAAGCATTAGATGATGTACCAACTCTGGAGGAAACTAAAAAGCGATTCGTCAACTGTCTAGTGGAAAGGCTTGGCTCCGATTCAATTCCTGTTGAGGTTTATAAAGATGGCGGTGCAGTTCTGATAGAGAAACTTCATATGATCTTCCAGCAAATGTGGCAGAGTGAAACCATCCCACACGATCTCAAAGATGTATCAATTATACATCTATATAAACGTAAAGGTAATCGCCAAGACTGTAACAATCATCGAGGCATCTCTCTTTTATCAATCGCTGGGAAGATATTCGCCAGAATCCTTTTGAATCGCCTTACGGCTCATCTTGACAAAGGTCTTTTACCTGAAAGTCAGTGTGGATTCCGGAAAGAACGTGGAACCACAGATATGGTGTTCGCTGCAAGGCAGCTACAAGAAAAATGCCAAGAACAGCACTGTGACCTGTACACAGCTTTCATCGACTTGACAAAGGCGTTCGACACGGTCAGTAGAGAGGGTCTATGGAAGATCATGGCAAAATACGGCTGCCCAAAGAAATTTATCACAATAGTGCAGCAACTGCATGATGGAATGCAGGCTAGAGTTCAGGAAAACGGTGAGCTATCAGAGCCTTTCCCCGTCTCAAATGGAGTTAAACAAGGGTGCGTACTTGCACCGACTCTGTTCAGTATCATGTTTTCTGCTATGCTGACTGATGCTTTTAGAGACGGGGACACAGGAATCGACATTAGTTATCGTATTGATGGTAAATTGTTTAACCTTAGGAGGCTTCAAGCAAAAACCAAGGTCAAATCACACACCATCAGAGATCTTCTGTTTGCTGATGATTGTGCCCTCAATGCTGGCTCAGAGGCTGATCTGCAGCATAGTGTGGATAGATTCTCCAAAGCCTGCGCCAACTTTGGGCTTACCATCAACACGAAGAAAACAGAAATCATGTACCAACCAGCTCCTGGCACAGTTTATACTGAGCCAGTCAACAAGGTTAATGTTGAGAAACTGAATGTTGTGAACAGATTCACATACCTTGGTAGCACACTATCCCAGAACATTGTCATTGATGATGAGGTGAACACCAGGATCTCCAAAGCCAGCAGCACATTTGGCAGACTATACACCAACGTTTGGCATCGAAGTGGCATTAGTCTACAGACAAAGCTGAAGGTGTACAGAGCTGCGGTGCTTCCAGTGCTGCTATATGCATGTGAAACATGGACTGTATACAGGCGCCACGTAAAGAAGCTAAACCACTTCCATACAATCTGTCTCAGGAAGATAATGAACATCAAATGGCAAGACAAGATCCCGGATACCGCCGTTCTTGACAGAGCTGGTATCCCTAGTATTGATACAATTCTGATGCAGTCACAGATTCGCTGGGCAGGTCATGTAGTCCGCATGCCAGACCATCGACTGCCAAAGATACTCTTTTATGGTGAGATGCAGAAGGGTAAACGCTCCCATGGTGGCCAAAAGAAGCGCTTCAAAGACACGTTAAAGACGTCATTGAAAACCTTTGACATAAACCCAGACACATGGGAAGCTGCTGCGCAAGACCGAACTGCTTGGCGCACATCTCTTCGTAAAGGTGCAGCGGCATGCGAATCATCCAGAAGAGCAGCAGCGGAACAGCGGAGACAAGCTAGAAAGGACCGTGAAATAAAACCTTCACATGAAGCAAACATTCCCTGCCCACACTGCCCGAGATCTTTCCAGGCCCGCATCGGGCTCATCAGTCACCTTCGTACCCATAGACTAACCTAACATATTCCTAAATAATTGGATGAACAGAGTGGTCTTCATCACCCGTGAGGGGCAAAGTCTTTTACAGACAGGGGGTATGATGTGCTGGTGTTGTGGGTAGTGGGTTTCCCCCCTTGCTTCACCCTAGGCCTAGTGAATTCTTGTTCATGAAAGGAGCGACCATTGCGGTGTTAGTCTCTTGGCCTAGCAAAACCTCTCATACCCCAAGATCGTTGTGCGTGGTGAAGAGCCACACCCTCCTCGAGGTAGTCCTGGTAACTGAGGGTGCGAATCCTCAGGCTAAACACAACGGATCTAGAGGAGCAAACCTCGATAATAAAACCGGTGCACTACACCGTACATGCCCTCTGTGGGTGGGAAGGAGCCAGATGGATACTGAACAAGTCTTGGGAGTGGGAAAGAGTGTGGACTGCTCCCTGAAGATCGGAACCCATCGTACAGGCACAGAGACTCAGGACGTGACGATCCTATTGCCTTCAACTCTTGGTCACATGCCTAGAGCCTCGGAGAACTCGGCGTAACCAGCAGGCAATTTGGTGGCGGGGAAAGAGCACTGTGAGCCCTACCTTGGCTACGTATCACAAGGAGACGCAGAAACACCCCCTTTATCTCCCCCAGAGCTGGCACAGTACACTTCTGGCTTCTACCCGGGGCGTGAGGAAATCCACAGGCACCCCAGCATCACAATGCCAAGAAGATGACAAAGTTGGAATTTACTAACTCAAACCTGGCAGAGCAAGTCCTCCATCAGATGCGGCCGATGCTGGGCCCACTGGCACGTGGACACGTCCCGATCCCCATCGAGACTTGCCCGTGGAGCCCACCCCGGCTCAAAAAAGCAGAGAAGGCCACTCTCCAAACCTCCGATGTCTTGCGGGCAGTGTTAGGATGTGCAAGAACATGGACAGGAAGACTCCACAACTTCCCCACTGAAGACACGCCCACGGCGACCGTTGCCTCAATTGGCTGTGTGTGGTGTACCCGGAAACGGGGCCTCCCAGTACTGAGGCACAGTTAAGTCCCCGATGTCACTTATCGGTGCAGAGTTGAGAGAGATGGCTGAGCATCACAATCCCCCCTGTGTTGCATCTTGATGAGAACCCAGCATTGCACACTGAGCTTGGGGGGATCACTTGGGCATCAGACTTAATACTGGCTCTTGACTGGATGGCCGCATGCAGGAGATTTCTACAATGGAGGGTTGGCAGGTGGTGGGTATCTGGAAGTGGCTCTGTGCAGGACGTGAGGATTCCTTGGGAGAGCCCAGAACCAGAGCACAGCATTGTGCAAGCTCTGCATAGTTGGAGAGCCCCCTGGATGACGGGGAATGCACAGTGTGCTACCCCACCTATCCCCAACTGCTAACTTAGAACCAGAAGTGGGGTCCTCTGTATGCGTGCCAGGCCAGGATAAAATGCCTGGGAAAGAGACTGGAGCTCAGAACTCCCTAACTCAAAGTTGCAGGATGGCAGAAAAGCCATGGGAAAGACAGGGCTATTTTGAAGATAACGCAACCATATTTTCACCATACGAGCTCGGACGCCGCCTCGGTAAACAAGGTCCGCGCAGAGCAGTGACACCCCCAGGCTGCTTGCGAATAGTCTACTACTGGGAACATAAACAGATTAGGGATGAGCCCACTCTCCCGTTGAACAGGTGCTAAAGTCATAGATACTGGGCCAGAAGGCGCACCGGAAACCACAGTATCACGCAACTCGCTTTTTTTTTTTCTATGGAGAGTACACCGTCATCACCCGTGATGGACGAACAACCAAACCAGTCTGTTTTACATTTATTTTTTACATCATGTTCTGCTATAATATTATGTTTTTAATTTATTATTTACGTCATTTTCTGTATACATTGTCTGTTTTACATTTATTTTTTACATCATGTTCTGCTATAATATTATGTTTTAAATTGATTTTTTACATCATTTTTCTGTATAAATAGTCTGTTTTACATTTATTTTTTACATTGTGTTCTGTTATAATAGTCTGTTTTACACTTTTTTTTTTACATGATGTTCTGTTATATTTATCATGTTATCGCTAAAGCTGTCTGTTTTAAATGTTTGGGTGTAATTTCGTGTTTAAAACCTAACATGGTGATAACTTTTGGTTGCCTCAAACAGGTGAAAGTTCTAAAACTAAAAAAATGCAGGCTCCTACCCTGGGAAGAGTGTTTTCTCTTCTGAAAGAGGAGAATGATATTAGGCAAAGTACACGACAAAATAGAGTGAGAAAAAGACCATTTGAGGTTTGTAACATGTTAATAAAACATTGCTTCAGTACTTTGTGCTTGTGTTTTCTGTAAGTGTGAAATTTAACTTACAAGTTACTTGCATTTCAGAAAAAATATTTTTCTACATACAATGCTGTTTGCCACGCTACGCTAGTTTTTGGTGACCATCAATGAACACTGTGAAGTTAATTGTCTGTGATGTTGGGGTCAGCCGCTAGACCCATTACGGGAAATCCTGGTTGATCAGGATCATCATCATCATTATCTTTCAACTTCCTGTAGAGCACAGGCCTTCAAAATTCATGCCAAACCTTCTTGTCCTGTGCCATCCATTTAAGGTGTTTCCATGTCTTCTTGATCTCTTTCATCAATAAATTAATCAATACCCTTCAGCTCCCCAAGGAGCATAAGCCTTTAGCAAAACACTCTTCAAGTCCTCATGTTCTGTGCTTTCTGCTCAAGGTCTTTCTATGTCCTCCTCATTATTTTCACTTCTGTCTCCAGTTCTCTTCTTTATGTGTTTTTCTGTCTACCTTTACTTCCCTTACCCCGGGGATTTCAGAATAAGGACTGCCTTGTAATGCTGTCAACAAGTTTTCTCAGTGTGTGTCCTACCCAATGCCTCACCTCTTGTTCCATTGGTATTTCCTGGTTCTTTCCATCGGTTCCCAATTAGTGATCTTGTCATAGTATTTTAATCTCACTATTCAGCACAAGCAGCCATTTATGATTCTTAGTTGTTGTATTTTTAATTGTTCTGAGAGACATGCAGTAGGACTGCTTCCACTTTTGAATTGAAGATTCTGAATTTTTTGTGTGCTGGAACTGATTTCTTTTGATTTCCATATGCTTCTTAGTGCAGTGAAAGTTCCTCTCACTTTTTGTATTCCTTGATATCATGATCTATTCCTCCAACTTTGTCTGTATTGTGGCAGTGATGTATGGTATATATGGGTCCACATCTTGAAGGAATGTTCCTTAAAGTGCAACCTGGCTATCATTTGCTGCATTTATTCTCATAACCTTTACCTTTTCATTTTCTCCATGTATTTTTGTGCCTTATTGCTGTGACCTGTCATCAAGTAATCTCATTTTAACTTGTCAGGTTATGGGACAGAAGAACCAGGTCACCGGCAACATCTTGATCGTTAAGCTGTTTTGCCAGAGTTCACTGAACTCCATTTCTGTTGGTTGATGTCATTTTTTTTTCATAATCCAGTGGGTAGCCAGTAAGAAGAGAAATGGTGACAACAGGCATCCCTGCTGCACTCTAATTCTTATCTGCAATGATTCTCTATTTTGTCCTTCATTAAGAAATGTGCACACAGTGTCTTCATATGTTGTCTTTATTAGGTTAATGAGCTTCATGGAGACTCTATAATGCATTATTAGTTTCCAAAGTGATTCTCTGTGTACACTTACTTTAAATAAAATAAATAAATTGAATTAATTTGCAGTTTATTAAAATGAGCAGTGGCAACTACAATCTCAACAACAACAACAAAGAAAAATGCTAATTATTTTCTCTTCAGTACATACAGATTCAGAAGTGTTGCTGTAGTGGGAAGTCATGTCCGGTGACCAGTCCCCATTAACTTCAGATATCAAACCAAAGATCAAATGCTGAAATATGAACAGCACATAATTCAAATCAGTTTATAAGTAATTTTTCAGATATTTTAGACTATTTTGTCACCTATTGTTTCATAAATGCTAAAAATGGAAGAGTTACTGGTTTTGTTTTTGATATACCTTGTTTGTACCTCTCTTTCAGGGGCTGTGTACAGATACTGATGTTTCACCCAGGAAGGCAGCAAGGAAAGAAGATGAGAAAGGTTAGAGAACACATTTTTCCATGTTTTATATTATATAGAAAAATTATAGCCTAGAATATTGATTTTTCAGAAAGCAGATCAAGGAGCTCAGGAGCTTAATTTAATTCCCTGTGTGCACGAGCAAAGAGGATTATCAAATCACTTTCTAAAACAGGGTTTATATGTCACCGGAGAAAAAAAATATTACCTGTGATTTGACTTTCTCAGATAATGTCTGTGGTTCATATATTGCAGGACTATAGACAGCTACCCTAACACTGCAGTACATGCATACTCAGATGCCTCTGCCTTCAATGCCACCATAAGTGCTGGATGAAGCTTATGTGAAGTACCCAGATGGCAACACATAAGAAATTTATGAACCATATGGAGAATTCTGTACTAATTACCAAGCAGAAATTACAGCAATAAACTCAACCCTCACAGCAATATCCAGCCAGTTCAAGCAAAAAGAATATAAGCCCTCAGATATCATAATCTTCAATGATTCAGAATCAACACTTCAGGCTTTGGAAGAATACCTCCAAACTGAAAATAAAGAAATAATGCAGCTGGCCAAAACAGTTGACAGCCTGCTAACAACATACAACACCAGGGTCACTCTTCATTGGATACCAGGACAGACAGACATACCAGGCAATAAAAAGACAGACGGCTAGCATAACTTGGAGCAATCATGGTTCAGACAAACACTCCAGCTAACATGCAGACGGCTAAACAAATACACTAAAACAACTTCAAAGAGGAATGGCTGAACCAATGGGCAAAAGGGTCTACTGAACGTGCCTTGTATAAAGAAATGACCCAACCCAACACAAAAGGACAACATCAACAACCTACGACGTGTGGAGCAGAACACAATCTTCCAGCTTAGAACAGAACACACCAGACCCAGCAAGCACTTAAATTAAACTCCACACATGAGCCTTATTGCCATAACTGTACCCGTCCATATGAGACAGTTCAGCATGTGCTTCTGACCTGCCCCTGGACTCTGCACAGAAAGAAGAAAGCTGTTGCCAGGCTCCCCAACAATCACAAACACTCTATACAACACCATTCAACAGCTACTGAACACATGCACTTTCTTCAACTTATTTATTATCTGAATCTAAGGATTACCAGTAATTTACGAGAAAGCTGGCATTGGATCCTAAAGAAGGACAAGCTCAGCAACCCTAGTTAATAGACAACAATATATTGCAGGAGGAAAAAAAAACCTGTTATCTCACTTTTAAGACAGTGCCTGTGGTCTTTATGTTGCAGGAGAAATATTTTTACCTCTTATCTCACTTTCTCAGATATTATCTGTGACTTCTGTCACAGGAAAACAACAAATATTACCTGTAATCTTTTCAGTTGGTGATATATAACTAATAAAAATGCAGTGCTGGCATTGGTTTCCATTTGACACGGTGAGGCACTAGTTTAATGCCTCATATAGGACTTGGCCGAATACCATCTCCAACCAGGAACTGCTTACACAGTGCAGTCGAAAAGGCTTGCACACCACCATTGCAGGCGGACACTGGAACTGGTTTGGCCATGTCCTCTGAAGGGACCCTGACACCATCGCCAGAACTGCTATGCTATGGACACCAGAAGGACGGCGAAAGAGAGGCAGACCGAAGACAGCCTGGCAGAGATGCAAAGCATGAACCAGAGTTGGGCTCGGCATGAAGGATGGCCACCGACCGAGCAAAATGGGGACAGTCAGTCAGGGGCTAAGAATCCAAGAAGAAGATAGGACTTGGAAAATGAAACTAAAGAAATTTAAAAACTTTGAATGCCCTTAGCCAGCAGAGGTTCTGTTAGTTGTTTTTGTGTTCTGTACTGTTGCACTTTCCTGAGGAGCTGAATTTTAGGTGTATTTTTAGCTTTCAGGTTGCGTAATTTGGTTTTACTTAGTAATTCTTGAGTACTATTTATGTACACAAAATTGACAAAATTTCAGTAAATGTTCATTTGCAGAAATGGCTGTCACTTCTCCCAAAGTGTCATATGCGTAACACTGGTGATACACATAGTTTTATATGATTCTAAGCAAATAATAGTATGAGTGGCGTGTGGATATGGACAGTTGTTAAGGTTTCAGTGTTATGTAGTCACCTTTTTTTCAGTGAGTTTACTATCTGGACTTTGTGTGTTGTTCCACTGAAATTAAAATACTGGACTTTGTATCTGATACTTACACCTGAGAATTTTTCACAAGTTTTCTTGTATTAAATTGAGCATGCAAATGGCAGAGTAATTAGAGCAATTGCCTCTTGAGGCAAAGGGATGGAGTTCAAATCCAGGTCGCATCATACTCCAATCTATCCAGCTGTAAAAATGTGTACCTAACTCTGCTCTTGAGTTAAGCAAGGCAAAGGCAGCAAGGAAGAGAACTAGTCACCTCACACATAATGTTGAGAACAGTAGGTGAAGTTTTTAACACATCAATCCTCTATGGTAGTATTTGCTATTGGACTATCTTTACTCTTGTTTTAAAAATTCTATATTTATTATCTGAATCTAATGATTACCAGTAATTTACGAGAAAGCTTCTAATTTTGTAATTCTTTGTTTAAAAAATAAATTTTGACCATTAACAGATGTTGACTCTTTGGAGACGACAGATTTCGAAATATATCAGGTATCAGCCTTTTTTTCTTTTCTAATTCACAGAGTACAATATTGCAAACATTATATTAATCAACCATTGTTCTGATGTAATGGACAGATGGTTATTTGTATATTGATAAACTAATTTACTGGTATACTAATGTAATGTAGTAGTAGTAATCCCTTCAATCATGACTAACTATGGAAATGTACTCCTGAGGTGATAGCCCTCAGCTATTTTTTTCCTGGTGTTCCTTTTCTCTTCTGCTTGTTGTGAGAGCCTCTTTTTACCAAATCTGAGGTGGCGCCGTAGGGAGCATTGCCACTTGATGCGATCAGCAGCTTCATCCTCCCAGGTTGCTGGATTTATGTCCAGTACCTTTATGTCTCTCTTGCACACATATTTGAAAGTAAGCTGTGGTTACCCAGCTGTTCTTTTGCCATCTACCACTTTTCCATAGAATATATCTTTAGGGATGCAACAATCTTCCATGCGGCGGACATGGCCAAGTAACGTAGTCTGCTATGTCTAAGCAGTGTATACATGCTTTGTGGGCCAGAACATGACAACACCTCAACATTTTTCATTTTGTCCTTCCACGAAATGCCAAGGATGTGGCGTAGACACTGTAGATGGAAGGTATCAAGCCTTCTTTCTTGCTTAGCATAGGTTGTCCATATCTCATTGCCATATAGAAGTGTGCTGGTAACAGAGGTATCGCAGCTATGGTCTTCATTGTGAGTTTTCAATTTCCCCAGACATACTAATGTAATGTTCTGACTCACAAAAACCTATTGCCTATTTACGTATGTGAGTAGTTTAACCCCGTTAAGGCCTTCTTCTTCTTTGATCCATAACCACCAACCGTCAAAGCAGTCAGCGGCCATCACGCCTGGTGGCGTCTTGTAGGGCAGCAACAAATTGATTCCACTTTGCTCGGTCAGCGGCCATCCTTCGTACAGTGCCCCAACTCTGGTTCATTCTTTGCATCTCAGCTTCCACAGTTCTCCGCCAAGTTGTTTTTTGTCGGCCTCTCTTTCGCTTTCCCTCGGGGGTCCATAGCATAGCTGTTCTTGTGATGGTATCAGGGTCCCTTCTGAGGATGTGGCCAACCCAACTCCAGCGTCTGCCAGCTATGATGGTGTGCATGTCCTCCTGGTTACTCCGAATAAGTAGTTCTTGGTTACTGATGGTGTTTGGCCAAAAGATTCGGAGAATTTTCCTTAGGCAGATTGTGTGGAAGGAGGACAGTTTCGACATTTCCTTCTCTGTTACTCTCCAACATTCCGCACCATAGAGAAGCACAGAAAGTACACAGCTCTCATACAGTCTTAATTTGGTGTTTGTGCTGTACTGGGAAGAATTCCAAATGTTATTGAGAACAGCAAAGGCTGTTCTCGCTTTATTCATTCTGTTGTTAATGTCCTTGCTTGTTCCGCCGTCAGGTGTTACTATGCTTCCTAGGTAAGTAAATGTGTCTGTCTGTTCTAACTTCTGGTTCCTTACTGTTATTGGCTCAGGATTGCCCACATTTAGTGTCATGACCTCTGTCTTCTTCAAATTGATGTTCAGGCCAACCTGCTGGCCATACTTATTCAGTCTATCGGTTTTGTCTTGAATGTGTTGATGTGAATGCGCGAGTAGTGCAGTGTCATCTGCATATTCCAAATCTTCCAGTGTAGAAAACGTTGTCCATCTAATTCCTCTTGGACTGCCCTCTGTTGTCTGGCGCATCACCCAATCTATGACTGTTCAAAAATAATGTTGTTGATAAGGGGCATCCCTGTCGTACCCCTGTTTTCACTTCGAAAGTTACATTACTCAATCCAACACTACATGTAAAGTTGGAATAGAGACTTTTTATGATGGAAACGATGCGGCTGGGAATTCCATAAGCCCTCAGAATTTTCCATAGGCTGTCCCTGTGTATGCTGTCAAAAGCCTTTTCAAAATCAACAAAGTTAATGTACAGCTGTCTCTGTCATTCTGAGCACTGCTCTATAATGTTCCTGAGCGCAAATATATGATCTGCACATCTTCTGTTCTTTCTAAAGCCCGCTTGTTCTTTCCTCAGTTTATGGTCAACTGCTTTTGAAATTCTCGGGATGATTATCCTGCCTAGTATTTTGCTGGGAACTGAGAGGAGGGTAATTCCTCTCCAGTTGTTGCAGTCTGCAAGGTCGCCTTTCTAGGGCAATTTGACAATTATTCCTTTACTCCACTCTGTTGGTGTTGTCTCAGTTTCCCAGACTTGTGAAAATAGTGGTTCTAATAGTTCTGCTGCTAGTTCAGGGTCTGTCTTGAATAGCTCAGCATTTAGATTGTCGTGACCAGGCGCTTTTCCATTTTTTAGCCCTTTGATAGCTGTGATGATTTCTTTTCGTGGAATGTCTGTATTTACGTCTAAGTCACTTTCAGCCTCAGGAACATTCAGCTGAGTCTCTGGTGGTTCCTTATTCAGTGTTTCTCTGAAGTGCTCTGCCCATCTTGTTTCCTGCCCCTGTGCTGTGGTGATGAGATTTCCTTGCTTGTCTGGTAACGTTATGTTGTTTGCACCTCGTTTTCCACTGATAGTTTTAGTTATTTTATAAACTGTGCTTTGTTCATTTCTCAGTGCTGCCTCTTCTGCCTGTCTAGCAAGGTCATCCAGAAATGTCCTTTTGTTAGCACGGGTTTGACGTTTTACTTCCTTGTCCAGCTGACTGTACTGTTCACTATATATTGCCTTTAACCTGGGAGACTTAGCTTCTGTTTTCTTTCTTTTCATTTCCTTTCTCTTCGCTATGGTGTTTAGCGTTTCTGGTGTTATCCAGTCTTGGCTCTTTCTTTCCTGGAATCCCAAGCATGACTTGCTGCTTTCTTTGTATATTGTTGAGATGGTGTTGAATTTCTGGTCGACATCGTCGGTCTCTGTTCTTTCCTGGCTTTTGGTAATCAGATATCGTCTCTTTACGTTGACCACGAACGCTTTTCTGGTGAGGGGGTCCTTAAGTTTCGTGATGTTATATCTTTTCTGTTTGACTGCAACTGGTCTAGCAGCTCTGAGTTTCACCTTCAGTCTTGCTACTACTAGGTGATGATCACTTCCCACATCTGCGCCTCTTCTTACTTTCACGTCTTGTAGTGCATGTCTCCATCTGCCATTGATCATTATGGAATCTATCTGGTTTTTGTCTTGTCCGTTTGGTGATTCCCATGTTAACTTGTGCACTTCTTTGTGTTGAAAAAGTGTTCCTCCAATGACCAGGTTGTTAATACTGCAGAAGCTTATTAATTTGTCCCCATTCTCATTTACTGTTCCACTGCCGCATTTCCCCATTACTCTTTCGTTATAGTTATTGTGTGTTCCAACTTTCGCATTTAGGTCTCCCATTACTATAATAAGATTGTATCTGGGTACAGTTTCCATTTCCTTTTGTACCTGTTGATAGAACTCGTCCTTGATCTCTTCATCGCTGTCGTTTGTTGGTGCATAGCATTGTATAATTGTGGTGTTGGTGAATCTCCCTCTCAGTCTTGCTCTTATTCTTCTTCTTCTTCTTCTTCCGTCCTTAGCCACCGACCGTCAAAGCAGTCAGTGGCCATTACGCCTAATGGCGTCTTAGGGCAACAGCAGATAGGTTTTCTTTGCCATTGTTTCCCATCACGCCTATTGGCGTCTTTAGGGCAACGGCAAATCAATCCATTTGCTGTTGTTTCCGTAATCGAAGTGACTGGCAAACGGGTGATCAGCCCGTTGGTCTTGCTCTTATTAGTCTGTTGTTAATGGGTTTCCATTCCAGTAGAGACCTTTCCATTCCTTTCTTAAGGATAATGGCTACACCTTCGTTGTGCTGACCATCCTCTCTACCAGAATAAAGTACTGTTTCCCCTGTAGCTGTTTTTATTCTCCCCATCCCTGTCCATCTGCTCTCGCTTATTCCCAGGATATGTAGTTTGTAATTCCTCATCTCTGCTGTGATCTGTCTCAGCTTTCCTGCCTCATTCATAGTTCTGACATTCCAAAAACCAATTCTGGATGGCAGCGTTAAGGCCTAGCTGCCCATATATGACCTGTTATATATATATCTCATTGATCATTTTATAATAAAACACGTATTAATGCCCATTGGATCAGATATGGGTCATTTCAAAAGCAAGTTAACAGCTTTCAAGTTTATAAAGTTACATTCTAAAATACATATTTCATCTTTGAAAGGTGAGTAAAGTATACAGTTTAGTGTTCTGTTCTAGAAGCTCTTGTCCCTTTAGGAATTAGATAAGTAGAAATCTTTAGAACTGTTTACATCACTTCTGCTTAACAAAATTTTTGCTTGATGTTTTTGTTGAGTGGTGGGCATTTTAGAGCCAGAAATAAAACACATAGTAAGTATAGCAATGTATTATGTATTCACTCATTATCCCTCAGTTCCCCAAGGAGCAAAAGTATTCAGTGAATTCATGCCAAGTCCTCCTGTCTTGTATTCTGCTCAAGGTCTTTCCACATTCTCTTTATCCATTCAATCATTTGTGTCTCAGTTCTCTTCTATGCATGTTTATTTGGTCTGTATCTCTACCTCTGATTTGTATGACTTGTTCATATTTGTTGGCATTTTTTTTGGCTTGAAGTTTCTTCAGGAGGGTTTAGCTGGTCCAGTGCCAAACCTTCCTTAGTCACCTTATATGACATGCTTGGTAGGTTACAGTGTGACTTCTTTCGGGCCGCAGTAACACATAGGTGCAGATGCTTTACTTATTTTATATTTTAATTTAAAATGTTCACATCATTTCCCACTTTCAAGAAACAATTTAACTAAACATCACACATACTATTATGTTCATGTTATTACCAGAGTTACAAGTGCCAAATATTAAAATTGTATCTCATGAACAGACTCTCTGTGCATGCATATAATCCATAGCAACGTGAGACTTTGTCACCTATGCATTACTGGGGCCCGAAGGGGGACGCAAAAAAATAGAAACCCAGGGTTAGGGAAGTAGAGGTAGACTGAAAAACACACGGAGAAGAGAACTGGAGACAGAAATGAAAATGATGTGGAAGACAGAGAAAGACCTTGAGCTGATGGCATGTAACGGGAAGGCTTGGCATGTGTTTGTTGAAGGATTATGCAATTTGGGTAGCTGTAGGATATTGATTGATTGATTTATGAGACATTGTACATCAACATTTTTTAAATCTCTCCATGTCTCCCTTGTCCTTCCTATTTGCAGTTTTCATGGCTTCATGTGTGTTTGGGCTGTTCTGTGTTTTCTTCTACCTTTGGGATTTGATAACGGTGACTGCATTGTGATGCTAGCACTTTCGCAGTTATGTCATATCCACCTCCAGTGACTTCTTTTTCACCTTAAGTTCGACTAGTAATTTTTGTAGTTCTTTCCCTCAGTTTCGTATTTATGATAATGACATACTATTTTAGTTTCTCTTTTCTTGATTTACGAATGTGATACTTCTTCAATGACTGAGTGTCACAGAATTGGATCGTTCTTTTTTTCGTATTTTCTCTCTCTCCCATTCTCTAACTATTTCTCATTTTCGCAGCCCAGAAATCCGTACTATGGTCACTGTTTACATTTTCACACTTCAAATCATGTCAGGTCAAGGCGTAATTGACCATCCTGAAAGATTAATTGAATCACTAAATGTGATAATAACCAGAATGACTCCAGGTAAGACAAACTTGATATACAGGTTTAGTTGCATAACCACGTCTGTCCAGACGGGCAAACAAATTTGTATATCTCCAGCGTTAAGCAAGCGATCAGGAGTGTCTGATAAGCTGTGTACTCAGACCTCCAAAATTACCTGTGATAATAAGTACAGATAATCTCAATCTTGGGAGACATTTAAAGAAGTGAGTTTAAAATGTGATAATAGTGAACATGACCGATAATCGATGGAAATAACAACTCCTTATATGAGAAAAGATTGTTTGAATTTCACAAACGCATGAGTCACACAGAAAATTCCATGAGGAGAGTTATCATAACACGCACTTTTGAATGCTATTGGCTGGCATTTTGGATGCGAATATACATTCATTCTGATTGGAAGTTTTGTCGGAAACACCACGCGGAAGCTTGGACGAAAGCTGCGATACAACGTAGCACATTTTAGACATACAACACAGCATTTCAGAATTAGACAGCTCTGACTAAAGTCAGGAAAGAATAGAAGTAAGGATTCTGACCTTATAGGACCGGGTGTATTGGAGCACATTTGTACACTACAGCAAGAAAACTCTACATGTTAATAAGGAAACTGGATTCCTACAGGACTTACACACAAGTCATAGATGGATTCTAAATATAAATAATACCCCTGACGCGTTTTCCAGGCATCTGCATCAAGTTGCGAAGACAATTCAATTTAGCAAGAAGTCTAGAGTTCCCAAAAGTTATTGGGGTGAGTTGTAACATATATTTTATACTTTGAATTTGACATGTTTGAACTTGCTGATGGTTATACAGGTCCTTACGAGGCTGGCAACCTCAGCATGTGAAAATGATATATTCATGAACCACCACAGCAAAGCGGTGGTGAATGCGTCGTGTTAGTTTTCACCGGGAACCAAAAGCAGAGGTAACCACAGACTACCAGTAGAGGAAGGAGTGGATGATGATGACATCATATGTATATATTTACTATCATTTGTAATAAGTTGTATGTATACTTGAACATGTTCACCCAGGCACAAGCCATTGCACTTGCCGCTGTCCAGTCGCAATTTTTCCATTAAATTAACTAAAAGAATGGTGATTTTCATCATATCCCCTGAGTTATATGATGTTCGCTCAGGGTGATTAAAAATTCAGAAGAAAAAAATCAGTGAACGGGACAGCAGTAAAGGTGCCTGATTAATATCAGGAAGACTTAGCAGAGGATTTTGTTCTTTTATTCCCTCTAAAGACTGTGGTACCGATAGAAGAGACCATTTCAGGTACAACTCGACGATACCAGTTGTACTACTATTCTGTGGTTCAAAGCTTGCGATCGACACTTGAAACCTATGTGCCTCGGGTTGTGAAGATACCTGCCTTGACCAGGAGAGGTTACCTCATGAACTAATCTGGATACGTGCCCTCATCATGGAGACGAACTGACGGAAACAGCAGAATCAGCACTTCAGTGTTTTGGCAGCTAAGTTACATTTCTAGCAGGCCAAATACAACAGAACTCTATCTATGTTTCAAAATTAAACCTCATAAAGCCGACATATTTTCAGTGAAGACACTTCTTCTTTGATCCTTAGCCGCTGACCGTCAAAGCAATCAGTGGCCATCACACCTGGTGGCGTCTTATAGGGCGGCAACAAACTGCTTCCACCTTGCTCGGTTGGCAGCCATCTTTCATGCAGTGCCCGAGCTCAGATTCATTCTTTGCATCTCAGCCTCCACAGTTCTCCGCCAAGTTATTTTTGGTCGGCCTCTCTTTCATTTTCCTTCCAGGGTCCATAGCACAGCTGTTCTTGTGATGGCATCGGGGTCTTTTCCGAGGACATGGCCAACCCAGCTCCAGCGTCTGCCAGTTATGATGGTGTGCATGTCCTCTTGGTTGCTCCGAGTAAGCAGTTCTTGGTTGGTGATGGTATTCGGCCAAAAGATTCAGAGAATTTTTCTTAGGAGATTGTGTGGAAAGAGGACAATATCAACATTTCCTTCTCTGTTACTCTTCAGCATTCTGCACCATTGAGAAGCACAGAAAGCACACAGCTCTCCTATAATCTTAATTTTGTGTTTGTGCTGTACTGAGAGGACTTCTAGATGTTGCTTAGACTTCCAAAGGCTGTTCTTGCTTTGTTCATTCTGTTCTTGATGTCTTTGCTTGCTCCGCCATCTGGTGTTACTATGCATCCTAGGTATGTGAAGGTGTCTGTCTGTTCCAGTTTCTGATTCCTTACTGTTATGGGCTCAGGGTTGCCCACATTGAGTGTCATGACCTCTGTCTTTTTTAAATTGATGTTCAGACCCGCCTACTGGCTATACTTATTAAGTCTATCCTTTTTTTCCTGGATGTGTTGATAAGAATGTGCAAGTAGTGCATTGTCATATGAAGACACTTACTTTTTATTAATTGCCAGCTCTTATTTATTCACATTTGTTCAAGAGTAATTGATCATTAAATTTGTTATATGTTATTTTTACAAATTCATAGTTGATTTAGTTATTACAGAGAGAAGTGCACACACATGAATCAGTAATTTAATATATATCTATATATAGCAAATAAGGAGAATTTTACTGTAAAACCAGTTGGGGGCTTGTATGGGCTAATAATAAATTACAGAATAATCCTTCACAAAAGGCAGAGGGCAGATAGAAAGTTAATATTGCTAAGATTCATTCAGCATTGTTCTTGATTTCTGAATATCTTGTGAATACTCCATCGAGGTAGAAGCATCATCATCCTTCTATCTTCATCTCTGCCAAGAGTAATCTTGTGCAGAGGCAGATATCTTTGATGACCCACAATCGATACTCTGGGTTTTGGCCATTGTTGGACCATCACTGCAGAGCTAGGGGAGGTAACGCGTGACACTGAGGACATCATCTTCTTTGCTGGAAAAAAAGTTCTTGTCTTTTCTTCTTGTTCTTGATGGTAGTTGCCCAGCTTTGAAGTCCCATTTCTTTTCCTTGCATATCATTTCATCTCGGGTGCACTCATGTTATTTTGTCTAGAATATGTTCGTGCAGGTAATAACTGCGTGTATGTGTATATACATATGCATAGATGCACACACATACATTCTCTTATAAACAAAACTCTCCACAGAGGGGAAGAGAAAAGATGAGGGAATATCGTCACTGGTTAGCAGGGAAGCTGAACACTCCTACACAAGATCTGCAGATGCTGAAGTGTCTAAAAGCTAAAGAGGAACTCATAGCTGGCTTGGAACTGAGGATTACTGAACTGGAGGGTATCTCCAAAAGTGAGTAGTTTATATCATCACATTTAACGTGTTTCTGCCATGCCAGTCTTCATCCGGAAACAAGATGCACAAAAACAAAACAAATACAGGGCGATTGAAAAATCACTTCTTATGTCTTTAATATTTATACCCTCACTTGTATCCATTGAATATACATGAAACAGTTGTCAAAACAATAAGTAATAACAGCCATTTGACAAATAAGTTTAATTATTTTTTTTTAATCCCCAGAAACAAAATTAAATCTAAAATGGCCAATAAATAAACTCACATTACAAAAGACAGCAAAAATTGCTGCCCATAATGAAATCATGTGTTGAGAGAAAAAAAACTGGATCTCATGTTGAGTCACAATGTTAATGTGGCATTGCATTTTATGTAATAAAATTACTTTTAATTTTCCTGATTTTGATGTTTGTTTCATGTAAATTAGTTGGATAAGACTGAAGAAATAACAATTTAAATATACGTAGTGACCTTTCTATCACCCTGTAGAAAATGGACAAATGAAATAGGTGTTGGTGAGAAGAAATTAATTAAACATTAATTGTGAAAAAAAAAATTAAAATTAATTTTAGAAATAAGTTGGGAGAATATAAGACTCAGTGAATGTATTAGTTAATTAATGAAACATCTGGCTCAGAATTCTTGACACGGCAGGAGAATAGTACTAAAAATATTTCAATCATGCATGACACAAAAATAATGCCTTTGTGTCACGCAGTCCTGTGCACTTTTGGCTGATCTGTTGGAGAAAGGCATTTACAGACCTCATATGTGGTTTTTGCTTGTTTTTACGTTCATGTACATCCTTGTTGAAATCACATATGGTACAGTGATATGGTGCAAAAAACTGCGGGTTTGTTAAGAGTGCAGTGAAGAGGATTCTGAACCACAATAACATTAACATATGGTGCAATATAACACAGCAGGAAAAGGAACAGTTGTGACCGTTGCTGGTTCACAAAATGTAGTTTGACTACATGTGATTGAGTATAGGTAGATTCGTCTTCTAAACCTTTAAAACCAAGACCAACTTGCTACCTTCTATCTTCATGTCATCAAAGGGACATTACTGTACACGGATAACATACATAGTTAACTCTCGATGGTTATCAATAATTTTATTAGTTCTCCCATTATTCAACGTTTGTACAGTCAGTGATGTGTGAAACATAGACATCTGCATTCAGCCTTCACTAGTAAATCAGCTTCATTCAGTCTACAGCATTCTCATTGATTAATTCAATGGTCATAGGTGATTTTCTTAACTAATATTTTTCTTCATTGTACCTTGTTTTGTCTTCTTTGCGGCTTACTGTTTTCTTTATAAGTTGTAGCAAAAATTGTTCAGTGTTCTTCTGTGGTGCTTGAAGTTACATGTCGACGGATGTTCTACATGTAACCGGTCATCACGGGAGAATATTCCTTCTTTCAAGACTGACACACTTCTGCAGTCCCTAACACTGTCATTTCTGCTGGTCACGAATGTCTATCTCTGCTAACACGTGGCATAAAAGTTTGTAAGTATTTCAACGTGAACCTTCAATTTTGGACATCCCTGTTCAAGAAATATTACACAATAAACTTCTGCTGCACAATAAATAACTTCATCTTGCTGCTGAATACTTCTTGAAGAAGAGCTATTGAGCCTGCACAAGAAATGCAAGGCATCAGGTCTTTCATGCACAATCACTAAGTTACATCCTTTTCACTCGTGGATGACCTGAGAAGTAAGAGAGGTTGCACACTAGTTATGAGCTCTTTTTGTTAACTCACTCACGTGACCTTTCTACCGAATTGTCATCTCTAATACAAGGGGATTAAGTCTAACATAATTCCTAAGTCTTTACATCAGTAGAAGTAACTCTTGTCCTACCTATTTAATATTTAGTGTCACCTCTCTTAGACTATCTCTTAACATCTCTCTCATCTGATATCACATTATCTACCACCTTCTCTCGTTATCTGCCACACAGTTTTAGAACTACAAGAACAAAAAGGTCTTTGTATCTGCACATAAGGCCATTCTCAGGGCTAAGCAGCATGAAAACAGAGTAATAAAAATAGTGTAAGTATTGAAAACTTAGCTGACTTGCAGGTTTTATAATGTATAGGAATCAAGTAGTTATTATGGGTGATACAGTTGTAAGTAAAAGTGATGTTTTTCAGTTTCAAAATTATGTTTTTGTTAAATTCTGAAGAAACTGAGTTTAACTATCTTTCTCATAGATGATGACATTAGCACTTGCGGTGCAGCCAGTGATGATGGCAAGTTAACCTCCACTCAGCAGTTGCTAAATATCATTAAAAGATTAGAAGTAGAAAATGCAGAGCTGAGAGTAAAGGTAAGAAATATTGTTACTTGCTGGTAGTGCGTGTCCATCATTCATATTTATTTGTAAAGAACTCCACCAACCAGTTGACTTTAGGCAGAATATTTTGCAAGTGAGCCTTAATTCAAATTACAGGCCATATCCTTTTATCTGAACGCCTGAAAACCAAAATATTCTGAAAATTGGAAGTTACTTTGGGCTACTTTTAAAAAAAAATCAATTTTGACGATTTCTGAGTAATTTGGCAGATTTTGTGCTATTTTTTTATCACATTTTGGGTGAATTAGGGCTACTTTTCAAATGTGATTTGGGTTACATCTGAAAACCAAAAAAAAACCAGTTTCCGAAACAAAGCGGCCTCTGAGGATTTCGGTGAAAAAAATACAGACCTGCCAGTAAGTCATTTTTGTGTTTTATCTGTCTAAGCTTTGAGAACCAGGTAAGTATTGTTCATCCATTTTCTTTGTTCTTATCTCTTCAAGTTTCATATCCATGATCTCCATTCTTCATTCTGCTTTTCTCTTATCTTCCAGAATCAAATTAGAGTCCCCCATCTATCTGCTTTTGTGGTTATATCTAAAATTTTATATTCAAATCAGTGTTGTGTGTCCTATCTGATAGATTCAAATCAGTGTTGTGTGTCCTATCTGATAGATTCAAATCAGTGTTGTGTATTCTATCTGATAGATTTCAGAATGTGATGACTGTTCATTTTCTCATGTTTATAACCCTGAGCTGGTGCTCTTCATTTGATTTCAGCATGCTAACTTTGTCTTTTCTGTGTCAGTTATTCATTCCACATTATCTAGCCATTTGGGCCTATAGCTTTAAAATTCATTGTTTCATTTCAGGATTGATATTGTTGTTGTTGAACAGAACTGGCATCGTTGCACTCCGGGCAAACCCATAGTTTGAGAGAGGAATTACCACACATACAAACCAGCAAAGAATAAAAAGAGAGAGAGAGAGACCTATGTTATACAGCAGTAGCCAAATCTTAACAGCAGTAACCACATTTTAACAGCAGTAGCCAAATCTTAGCAGTAGCCACATGTTAGCAGCAGTAGCCACATTTTAGCAGTAGCCACATTTTAGCAGCAGTAGCCAAATCTTAATTCTGCTATGCAATATTGCACAGGTGTCAGATTTAGAAGCAAGCATTGTTGCCCAGAAGAATGGAAATAAAGAAACAGAAGCTCACCTGACAAGAAAATGGTCGGGAGACCTTACTAAATTAAGCATCATGGTAAGAAAGCTTTAGCATTTCATTTGGATATAAATAGCAGATTCTGTATTCCTAACTGTTGACAGAGAGGCAGCAAGATATATTGAAATGACAGAATACACATTGAGAGAACGATCTATAAAAATTGTGAGGCAGTCATTGTTCTTTAACCCCCAGCATATGCGTGGAGGCATATCTGGAGTCATCCATAACCCTTTGAACCCTGGCCACCCATCCCGTAAAATCCCATTCCCCTGGGCTCCTGAGCAAAAAATGCACAAAAAAGACACATAAAGAAAACTAGTTACTGTGACACAACCATATGGTCAGTTTTAACTATTCTATCTCAAATTGACTGACCTGATCATCTCCAATATTCCTGCTTATTGTGCCAGTCCTCCCAGCATGTAGACCCTTCCTTTAGGTACAATATTTGCACCAGAATTTAGTCTTCACTTTTTTGAATGGTCTGTCTTTGTAGGCCATGTCTGGGAAGTCACTGACATGTTTGTTAAATTTGTATGCACACACAACACAAATGTTATTGCCTGTAGCTCGGGGAGACACTTGAGGATGATGCAAACCCACATTTTGCAGCCTCTGATGTGCATCAACACGGTTGTGAAGCTTCATTGCCGCTGTTCTGTAATCACCAATGAGTGATAAACAGATGTCATTCATGAACATACCAGTTACATTGTGGGGATTGTATTTATTCATTAATATATAGGCATTATTGCATTCCCACATGAAAAATTTCACTATGAGCTGTCGAGGCCAGCGATAATGCCGGCGTGTTTTATTGAGACAACAAACTTGGTCGTTGACATTGCAGCCACCCATGAAAGTATTGTAGTCAATACAAAGTTGTGGAGTTTGAACATCCACAGTTGTTCCATCCTTGTTTCTCCTTCTAACAGTTCCCATTTCTGTTGGGTTATGATAATTAGATATAAAATTGACGGGTCTTTGGTCCATCCATACAAGGCAAACAATGAAACAGACAAATTCTGATTGCCCCCTGCACATTTTCTTCTTTCCTGCCAGTTCTTTTGGATAATATTTCTGATTTGTCATTGCTGTCCCTACTGCAAGTGTTCCATAATCACTGTATAACTTGTCAAAGAGAGTTACACTATTATAAAATCTGTCCATGACAAGAATATGGTTTTTGTTTGCCAAATCACCTGAAGTCAAAATCCTGATGACGACACTACCAACAACACCGAGTTCTGGAATAACATCCTCTGTTTTTCCAGTGTAAATTTCCAAATTCAGAATATAGCCTGAGCTCGCTTCACATGCCATGTAAGCCTTTATTCCCCACTTTATGGGCTTTGATTTTATGTATTGTTTGAAGGCAAGTCTGCTTTTAGTGGGGACCATACCCTCATCTAAACTCAAGTGCTGTGAGGGTGAATAATAATACCGAAATCTTGGAAGCAACAAATTCAGCATGGGCCTTACTTTGTACAGTTTATCTGCTTTATCCAGAGCAGGGTCCTCTTCATCTACAAGATGAAGAAACGTCCATACAGCAAGAAAGCGATCGCGTTCCATTACAGTGCAAAATCCATGAGTTTGGGAAATGAAGTTCAAAGACGAGCTGGACCAGTAATCTTCGTAACGTGGTTTACTCACACTATGCTCCATTTGAAGACGCAGTCCAAAGAATGCTTTTATCTCTGGCACTGTTACATTTTTATAATTTTTAGCATAGTAGCTGGTTGGCTTTTTGCTTTTTACTTGCTCAGCACGTCTGTTTGTCTGCTCACAAAAATTGTGCCAGAAATTACTGTCGAGGAAAAGTTCCAAAAATTCAATGGCTTTACTCTCAGGAGAAATGGAATCTGGAATATTCTTGGGGCCTATCTGTTCACTAATGCTGTGTCTACGGTAGATGAAGGTCTGAATATATTTGCGGGAGACCAACCTGTATCAAACTTACTTGATACATTATGTGGGATACGCCCCTTTCCACGCCCCTGTACCGTAGCCCGATCCCCTGAGGGGCCAGGAACAGAACTAGAACTAGCTTGATCATAATCTGATTCACAAGTTCCGTCACTCGATTCAATTTCGATGTCACTTTCAGAATAATCACTATCTAAATCTAATTCATCAGCCTCCGAATCATTGAGCACAAGTTCAACAGCTTGTTCCGTTGTTCTTTACCCTTCGAAAATAAAGTTCATTCGTTCGTTCGTTCGTTAGCCTTTTAGAACGGCTATTTCCTGGATTTTCAACACGCCTTTTCATCATGAAAACAATAAAAAAATTGAAAAATATTATCACTTCGTGGGCGCCGCCATTTTAGTGTAACATTCCACAAGACGTGTGTACTTCCTGACGTCATTATTTTTTCACACATTTCCATTCCAGCCCCACATTGCAAAGCTAGGTGTGCCAGACTGAGATAGCGGTCGCTTGGGGAATGGATTATTACACACGGACCAAAATTTCGGGACCTCGGGTTCAAAAGGTTAAATGACCACCAGCTATGCACAATGCTACAATATGCATATGTTGAAGTGAACCTCTGTCTGTGAGGCTAATTACGATCCTCTTTGACTCATGAAATCATCCACACACTTCCAGGGAGAACCCAGCATTGCCCACTAAACTTGGAAAAGTCACTTGAGCCCCAGATGTGATTCTTTGGCTTTGACCTTGTTGACTGCATGCAGGAAGATCTCACTATGGACCCAGTGATAGGCAGGGGGAGCTGAGAAGTGGCTCTGTGCAGGACGTGACTATTCCTTGGGAGAGCCCAGAACCAGAGCACAGTATTTTAGCTCTGCATAGTTGGAGAGCCCCTTTGGATGGTGGGGAATTCACAGTATGCCACACGCTTCTTACTCCTAGCGTGGGACGATCCTTTAAATGCAAGCCAAGCTGGAGAAACTGCAACTCATGACTTCAACTCAGCACGTTTCAGAATGGCAGAAAAGCCACAGGAAAAGCCTAGATCTACAGTGTAGATAATACCAAGAAATCTTCAACTTGGTATTGACTGCAAAAGAGCGAGAAGCTCAGCAGCCCTAGTTAAACAACAACAAACAACCCCCTGCATAGAAGAAGAGAGAAGATAATCTTAAATACATGGAGAAGAAAACCAGAAGCAGAAATAAGGACATGGTAAGAACTGAAGCAGATTGTCCAGGGCAGGGCTTGAAGAGATCTGATTGAAAGCCTGTGGGCTCTGCAGGGAGTTGATTGGCCAATAAGAAGAACATTTAATGAGAAGAACGTTTTGAGCATTTGTTAAAACAGTGTGTTAACTGCATTTCAGAATGACTGATATTGTCCTTAGAAAGCTTTTCTAATTGGCTAAAACTAGTGAAAACATGTCTCCAACCAATGCTAATTTTTGTGCTGTGCACTTGACTGCATTGGAATTGTATAAAAATGAACATTGCTCAAACAGGAAGTAATTGTGTTATAAGTTTAAGAAGTAATTGTGTTATAAGTTTCAAGCGGAATGTTCTAACATTATGTTTTATTACACCAATATTGGAATTAATGTGTATATAAGGTAGTTAAATCTTGTATTCGAAAATGAATGATTTTATTTCAGTATACTTTGACAAATTGTACATTTATATTGCAGAATTGTAACCAGTCGAGCCATACAGAACAAAAGCTTGTGGAATTGAAATACTTAGTTTCAGAGCAAGAGAGACAAATACAGGTGAAGCATTTTGCCTTGAACATTCTGTGATACATTTTCTCAAAATGAAGCTTGTGTCAAGATCTGAAGATCTTAAAATATTGGTATCATAAGAAAGGTTATTCTGAGACCTTTCTATTGGTACAAACATTTTTTATATTATAATTTGATTAAGAGTGTCTGACTGGCTAAGCTATTAGAGTGCTTGCCTCTCATGGCAAAGTTACCGGATCCTGGGATCAAAATCTGGTAGTGTCACGGCCCAGTCTACCCAGCTGTAAATGGGTACCTGACTTTGCTCTTGACATGGAAGATGAAGGCGACGAGGAAGGGAACTGGTCATTCCAAATCATAAAGCTGGTATGGTGAAGTCTCTGACACTTCATTCCTCTGTAGCAGTATCTGCTATAGTGCTACCGTTACCTTTTAATTTGATTAAAAGTTATGTGTGTACCAGAGTAGTTCTGCAGTGTTAGGCTCTGAGAAAAACAGGTTTCAGGTTTAGTAGTTGAGTGATGTTTCAGAACAAAGCATCACTATTGAATATATATAAGGGACCCAAAGATGCAGCAATAGAGAATGTAGTCAGCGACCCATAGCTTGACTGCTTGCGTCAGGGTCAGCGAACCAGAGCTGACCAAGACCCTACTCCACCTCCACGTGGTGGTCCTGGAAACAGGCTGCATCACTGCAGTCTGGCGGGAGCCGCGCTAGCGTAGTGGTTACAACACCGCTCTGGCGACCGGGTGATACAGGATCAAACCCGGGCGACGGCATTTGAGGATTTTTCGTCAACCGGGATTTGGACTGGATTAACTCGAGACCTGGAGACGACATTTGAAGGAGTGTCGTCGACCAGGGACTGGCGGCTCCTGAGCCGACCCAGCTGCAATGGGTACCTCCGAAATCGGCGAGTATTTGCCTGAATGGCGAGGGACACCTGTCTCTGTACAAGAAATAAAGGGATACTCACGTAAAATCAATGTCAGGTTAGACATAAAAATAATAACCTGAGATTTCGCCTCGAGTATTAGCGGGCGAACGCAGCAAAAAAAAAAAAAACTGCAGTCTGGCTTAGAGAGTAGGGATTGAAGAGGGAAGGCAAACCCGGTCCCAAAAAATGCCGTGCTGAAGTCGGATGTGTCGGCAGAAAGGCGCAGATATCGCAGCTCCGGTGTAAACAGATACAACGCAACCAACGTCCTTTTCAGGACGAACGAGGAAGAAGAAGAAGAAGAATATATTTAAGATCATTTTTGATTCCTGTGACCAATGATGCCGGATAGCAGAGAAGATGAACATTGTGTTCTAAAATCTCAATATAAATGTTTTAAAATAGTGCATTGCAGAAATGTTAGATACATCAGATCTAGCTCATGAGTGGGCATTGAACTAGCTTGGCAAATCGAAAACATCAGAAGTAGACCTTCTTCTTCTTTGATCCTTAGCCGCTGACTGTCATAGCAGTCAGTGTCCATTGTCACGAAGTGGTTTTAAGTTTATAGTTTTCCTGAATGAAAACAAGACCCTAGTATGAGAAAGTCTGAGAAGATAGAATTTAGATGGAAAATGACATGCCTGTGGACAGATGAGACTATTGGCTCAAGGGATAGAACCAGGTTTTGACTCGCCCTTGCCGCTTCGTGACTTCAGAAAGGCTATAATCTCACCTTCCTCTGACTTCCTTTAAATACAAGGAGATAAGGTGTATAAAACGACCACAGACACCACTATACAGACAACATAAAGTAAGTATAGTAAGGAGTAGAAGCTGATCCAGTATACAGTAAATATATATATTTTTATTTACAGAATGGAAAAAAACATTAAAAATACCATCAAAACATCAGTCAAGAAGTGGCCTGCACTGTTGCACGGCCTGAAAACAAGTAACGATTAAATTAATAGACACAAAAAAAAACCCCAAATCACATTCACTCTTTCTGTCACCCTGCTGAGGAACAAAAAATTTGGTTAGTGATTTAAACACCTCTAATCTTGTGGAGCTGTCGACTTTAGCCTCCACTCTCTAATAAAATAAGATTCTACTGTCTCAGTCCTGTTGACTCTTCCTCAACGAACCGTCTACACAGCTTCCAACTTGGTAGGCGATATGCGCCACTATCTAACACCACTGGAAATGCTAAAATAATAGACTTGGAGTAACACAATGGCTCAGTGTCTATCCGTCGAATGGATACTGAACAGATCCTACTGGTCCTGTCTATTTTCTCCCTCCTCTCTATCTCTCTCTCTCTCCCTTGGTCTCAGTGTCTCTCTAACACTCGACGACTGATGATGCGGCGTCTCCATTACGCTCTTCTCTCGTTACTTTCAAGACCCAGGTGTTACAGACTGTGTTCATGTAGAGGCGTAACGTATATTAAGGCCCTGGTTAGCCGGCCCAATCATTAAAGTAATAACTCATGATCTGGTGTCTCTGATTCGTTCCTTGAACTTCATGCTTGTGCCTTAATGTTATAATTTCTGCCTTTTTAAGCATCTGTGCTGATATATTACGCGAATGATGAGTGTAGAATAATATCAACCTTAATTCACAAAGGTGACAACTCGTTCCGTGTGAGAGTCCATCACACATTCAATATTTAATGACGATATACAAACAGTTCATAGACAAGTCATCTCATGATTAAAATACACACGAAAGTGCAGTCTGACTACGGTCTCCCTATACGTTCATCAATCATCAAGAGTCAACGTTTTTACACGCAATGTCGACTGGCGAACATTCGGTAGTGATCATTGACGTTTGAAGATATAATATTAATAATTTCAGGAATTCATCACAAAATACTTATCCAGCTCCAGATGACTTATTCTTTCATCACTACATAATGAAGGCTGACCCATGCCTTATAATCCCAGAGGAAACACTGCGTAGAATGCATAAACTTCGACCGCGAAGTGAAACACATCTGACTTCTTCAAAGTCAGTCTAATCAAGGGTAAAGGAATCGCGTTGCCATGCCCCAGCCTATCAACTAACTACGTCATGACTATCCCTAGTCAACCCTATAACATCGCGGTCAATATAATTGCTTTAAGTGCTAGGCACCTTACATTGGTGGCATCTCAATATGTTCACGCGTAATAAATTCAAAGTGGGTTACCATCACCCAAATACCCGTATCAACTCCCCTGACAGCCCCGGTTTAAAAATCTGTTATACAGATTTTTACAAAATTTTAACATTAATCTTACCATTGCAATTAATTATATCAATTAAAATTGAATTATGGACCTACGACCAGTGATGTTTTTAATAAAACAGTGTCAGTGGTCGTTGTCAATACATTATAATGTCACATACGTCATAGAAATAGTACATAAGTGAAAGAAAAGAAATGTCAATCGTCAAGACAGAAGAAGAGATTACCATCTAATGTCTTAAATAATATACGAGTTAGTTAACTACGAACTAAAATTATTTAAGTAATCAACGTATTAGTGTGTCGATGTCATGTGTGTGTAATATTCTAGACATGAATCTATTTAAATAAACTAATTACATGTCATAAAAGAATTAAAATAAAGAATATAGCAGAAATACATTAGAACATAGTATTAAGAACAAATAATGAAACGAAAATAGTAAATAATAAAGGAATAGAGTAAATCTACCAATGTTATCAATAAAATTATCTATAAAAAATTTATATAATCTATCGCTAAGTTACCCTATATAACATAAAGATACACTATTATAATAAACTCATGTGTACTAGTTAAACTAATTAAAATCTAATTATCCTACAATTTTAAGTGTTTTATTTCATAGTATTAAAAATGCTTAATAGTTCTGAAAAATTTCAACGTGTGAAGCATGATATACGTAATATCATTGTTCGTATATACGTTCTCGAAAGTGAAGACCGCTGTCCCGTTAAGTTAAAGTGTTCATTCCGATGAAGGAAATATAATACCAATCGAATAATTGCTAGTCTTCATTTATGTATGCGTTTGTTCAAACGGATAGTTTTTAAACTTCATACTGTATTGGTTGATTGGAGTTTGGACACTAACCAAAGTCCACCGCCAAATGAATGCGGCAATGTAAAGTGAAACAATCCGGTGTAACGATCAATGTGAATCTCCGGAAGATTAAAAGTCAAATAAAGCTCGCAAGTGTCTCTGAGCACAAAACCGCTGCAATCCCATCGATGTCATATCAAAAGACTTAGATTACGTTTAATGTTCTGACTTGAGACGGAATATATATAATCCTTTTCGAGATATCGACATATGTTGAAACGGTCAGCATGAAAGTCATCACATTTGTGCAATTGACTCCTTGATTTCATCGTCTAGAAGCCTTGAACTCATATATGTTAGTTCGTTGATTGAAGTTGAAGCCCATCGTAAGTTCAATTTTTGAAAACGTGAGAATTCACCACTTTGATCAATGTTGCCGCTCTGTCACTTTTGATCCCTGCAACTAGGTTTAATATAGAAATGTATTCGTTATTCGTTTGAAATATGTTGTCACGAATCATCTGATGAAGATTTTGGGTTTCTTGACATTTTCCGCTCCTGTGATCGACTGGATCTCGAATTGAAACGACTGTAAGATGATGGAGAAATGTACCAATGGCATTTGAGGTACAAATTTCGACGTTATTACAAAGCGTTAGATGTACAAGAAGAACTTGACTTGTTGAGTTCTGCTCGCCTGAATCAAAATATGTCATCTGGTGTCGACAACAATGAGTAAGCCGTCACATTGATCGATCTTGAAGTATTTTTCCAATGTAAAATTGGTCCTAGAGGAGACCAACATCGAAGTATAAATTGCCCGCATCTGACGAAGGAGAGCAACACTGGTAAAATATGTTGACCTCAAAATAGGAGGATTCAATTAAAATTTTCCTAAAAATTTACTAATCGCGATGTTAGAACTGTCAGTCCAATGTAATATGCAGACATCTTTTTCCTTAACAGGGAAAACAATACAATAATTATGCTGCATGGGCTGAGCATAGTTAGAACAATCAACCACGTTACTGTCTGTCGTTGGCATGGTAAAACAAATAAAGACAGAAAACATGTGTACAAAAATAGAGGTGTCAACAAAAATGTTTTCTCCAAGAAAAGTCACTAACCGATCTGTATAGAATAGATGACTATGAAAGAAAATAACTGATGACTGACTATGCTGAGTCATCATAAAATGTGACTAAAATTGTACATGTAAAGTTTTATCTATGAGAAATAAAATCAGGTACTAATTGCAACCTGAGAGAACGATGGTGAAAATACGCACCATTGTCATGCTCGACTACCATGCGAGCATCCCCATTGTTATAGAATGTCACTAATGCTTCATCATACCTGATATCGGTAGATGGCAATATACACACAAACTTAACGTCTGCCGTATAATTAAAGAAATTCCCAAGTGTCTGCCATGTAGTGCCTTGTGGCAGATTGCGTACTAATACAGTGCGAGAATATGCACTTTTACCAATATATGTAGTATCGCTGTCACTAAAATGTGAGCAAGAGTAAAGTGTCTGGTTAGTTATATGAGGAACATTTAATTTTTTCATTCTCATATATGTATCATCTTTATTCAGTGGTGTATCATACTGATGGACCTTAGTACGATACCCATCAGTATTCAAAGCAGTAGGTTTGAAGCATGTTGAGGACCCCAGCTTGCTCGGCAAAGTAAAAACTTTGCCGACAGACTTATTTGTCTGAACTTTATTATGATGGTTCATGTGAACCCTAGCATTATTTTTCAACACATTACTCTTTTCATTACAATCCATTCCCCTGTTGACAACGTCAACAGTTTTCTTAAGATCAGTTGCCAGCTGATCCTGTCGCCAAGACTTGTTCATTCAATTGGCAGTATTTTGTCGAGGGAAGGTGTACTTGCCTCGAAATGATTTGATAATCTTCACTGGGTGTGTATATAATTTATTATCACACTTAGTACTTGAGGCATGTCGTACAGTAGAGTTATTATGTCTGTTGTCCAGCAATATCTTCCTGCTCAACACGACGTCTAGCAGACCATCTACTCTTTTTCTTTCCTTCGTACCCTCTAAATTCAGGAGTGTAATCTCCTGTCTCTGCCTCTTATTTATTTTCTCCAAGTTAGTAGTTTTCTTCCTCTCGTTAATAAGTAAGGAATCAACTGCCTTCAGCTTAGTTGAGAGTGCATTAATCTGCTGTTGCATTCTCTTTTCTAGTTCAGAAAATTTATTATTCTCCTTAAGGAGCAATGTATCGAGGTTAGCAAAATTGTCATTAGTCAACTTTTCATGTTGACTTATACTTCGTCTGAATTGCTGATTCTCGAGTTCAATTCTTTCCACTTTATTCTCCAACAGAATGTAAGAACTCTTCATATCCCGGAGTATTACTTCTTGTGTATCAACCTTTAATCTCAAACTTAACACCTCAGATTTCAGTTCCTGAATCTGAACAATATGAGATATGTCTTTTGCCGTGGATAATTTTATTTGTCAAAATTATGCTCCCCACTGTTTCGCCGTGACTCGCTGAAATTAAAAGGAAATGCGTCTATTGTATAACAACTCCAACATAACGCATCTCTAACCCATTAATCTTTATAACTCCCTTACTCAGTACTTCACTCGTCATGTACAACAATACAAAAAATAATATTACCCACGTGGCACTTAAATCTCTCTCCTCCCTCTCCCCTTCTCTCGTTCTGAAAAAACCGATACATAAAATATTCCTACTCACGTGTCTCTTCATTCTCACTCCTTCCCCCTCTCTCCCTCAACTATAATCTGCCAGGTAAGTAACCAGAAACCTCCCGACCTGTCTGCCTCTTATCTATTTGTTACGCGTGGCTACCCACGTGTTCAAACTAGGGAATTCCTTTAACGTTACCCATGAGGTTTCCCACTTACTCCAGAATTAAATGAAATCTCGCTATAGGAATAGTTTACTCCTCTAAGCAGTATAATTCACTTATAACGTACATCTTTACTCTCCGACTGCATTTCTTACATTAAGGCAAAAAATTAAAATTTAGTACACACAATCGATTCCCACTAAAATTATATTTGTAAATACACAGAAATAAATGGTGGTTTTACATAACATTCTACAACTATGAGCACACGTGTAGCTTATAACTTCCCACGTTCCTATCTACTGCCAAAATCATAGAAAGAATAAGCACACTGTTGCATTTACATCGTTCGTCAAAGATGATAATGAATGGCACTATCCTTTAGAACTAAAAAGTTAATGTCCCCGAAGAAATTAACTACGGGCGAAATTCTAGAAACCCCACTAATAAGTAAAAACGATAATAAAACTACTACATACCAATTATCGCTGTTGTTCCCCGCAATGGAGACGATAAATACGCAGTCATACGGCGGGCAATATTTCTTCAGAGAGACTTGGCCGCCGTTTAACTGGCTATTTATACACACCGGGGCCACCCCCGCGTGTTCATTAATCTACGCACTCGGGCCAATGGAAATGCTTAGAAAATTAAACATAACTATGAGCTGCGCCAATCAGATTTGAAAACAACGTGAAAACCGCGTGTCCAAAATTGCGTCACATTACGTGACGGCCGCGTGTTCTGACTTGCGTGCATGAAATGGTGATTTCCGTAAACAACGAAAAATCGCGTGATCAGAAGAAAGTAAAACTGGTCGAGTGTAAAATAAATCTACCGTCATAAAACGACCCCATTTAATTACTTACATAAACATACCAAACACGATATATATACCAATGAGAAGAAAAAAAAAATGTGAAAATACAAAATAGACGACAGAATCGGGCCGGTTGAAAGACAGAATTACAGTGCAGCGTCACATCCATCATGCCTGGTGGCTTCTTGTAGGGCAGCAACAAACTGCTTCCACTTTGCTCAGTTGGCAGCCATCCTTCATGCAGTGACCCAGCTCTGGTTCATTCTTTGCATCTCAGCCGCCACAGTTCTCTGCCAAGTTGTTTTTGGTCAGCCTCTCTTTCACTTTCCTTCTGGGGTCCATAGTATAGCTGTTCTTGTGATGGCATCGGGGTCTCTTCTGAGGACATGGCCAACCCAACTCCAGCATCTGCCAGCAATGATGGTGCGCATGTCCTCTTGGTTGCTCTGAGTAAGCAGTTCTTGATTGGTGATGGTATTCAGCAAAAAGATTCGGAGAATTTTAAGTAGACCTACAGGTACATCTAATGACTAGTCACAGGTAGAAAAACGAAGTTACAGAAATTGTTCATTGTTCACACCTCAAACACCTGTCAAATGTTTTTTATGTGATATTATTCTAATTTATTTGTTGGAAAGTTACATAATGCATTATTTTTTTTACATGTGACCATTGTAGCAATGGTGTGAATTCACTAAATATGGCCACATTCAATGGGTCAGTATACATTTTTGAAAGGATGCTGTCATGATATGCTCCATGGAGAGCTTGGTTTTGGTGTTGGTGAACACAAGATGAGTTGAGTGAGGTTTAAATTGTTTGCCACATTATATTTTATGTATAGTGAAATATTTTCGGTGTATGAATGTTTCACAAGCATTTATGTTGTGATTTTTTTACGCCGTTTGATGAAACAAGAGTTGGTGATTGGCTAGTGAGACTCCTGGGTGTGAGAAGTGAATAGTCAAGGGCTTTTGAGTAACGCAGAGGTATGCCAGTGCTGAAAGTAATCAGACTTATTCAGCAAGGCTGTCTGTCGTGTGGAAGACAGCTGTACACAGAGCCCACAGTCATTCTTTTTGTCTGTGGTGGGGTTGAAGTAGGTTTAGTTTTTTCATCCTGGTTTTATGATGTAGGAAGCTGCTAAGTTTGTTATATGAGGTATATTTTGTTCTGCTGGAAGACTGTCATATTTTGTTTGTGCATGGTATGAATCACACTAACCTGTAAGCTGTGCCCAACACTGGAGTCACAGAAGTGATGTTTTCATTTAGTGGTAATGTTTGCAAAGCAGTAGTATGCTGTACCTGTTTTAGTATCTTGAAATATGTATTTTTGAAGCAGTCAGTACATTGAATTATACTAACAGAGAAGACAATTTTGATATTGTCCTCTTTCTACACAATCTACCTAAGGAAAATTCTCTGAATCTTTTGGCCGAATATCATCACCAACCAAGAACTGCTTACTCTGAGCAACCAAGAGGACATGCACACCATCACAGCTGGCAGACGCTGTAGTTAGGTTGGCAACATCCTCAGAAGAGACCCTGATGCCATCACAAAAACAGCTATGCTATGGACCCTTAAAGGAAAACGAAAGAGAGGCCGACCAAAAACAACTTGGCGGAGAACTGTGTACGCCGAGATGCAAAGAATGAACCAGAGCTGGGTCACTGCACGAAGGATGGCCGTCGACTGAGCAAAGTGGAAGCAGTTTGTTGCTGCCCTACAAGATGCCACCAGGTGTGATGGCCAGTGACTGCTTTGACAGTCGGCGGCTAAGGATAAAGGAGAAGAGACGTTGAATTATGATATTGGAAAGCCATTCAAATTTTGAGTTGTTCTTTGTATTGCGTGTGCAGTATTTGTCTCTAGACAATGTTTGTGGATGTATCACCCTGTGATAGTGTTAACAGTGAGGTTGGAGTTGCTGTTGTCCATGGGAGAGGGGCGTTGGTTTGTTATCAACCCATTCCTTGTGTGTCAAATGTTATATTACTTTGTAAATGGGTTGCCTTGATGTTTTAAGACTGAAAAGCAAGTTTTATTAACTGCAACAATAAATTGCCTTTGGTGGTAGTATTCTACTGTTAACTTTGTTGGTGTCTTTCAGATATTCTTGCAACATGTTTTTATGTATATCAATTGTCCTGGTGTTAATGGATATAAAGACACTGCACATTATAACTGTCAATTTCCATGCACTTTGATATATACTACTGGACAAAAGTTAAGGGCCGCCATTCAATTTAGACAAGGTTTATATAATTCTTCGTGAGGAGGGTCGATTTTCCAAATGTCCTGTAGCTTGAAATCTCTCAAGAAGTCTGAATGGTAGAGTGGGACACTGCTAAACGTCTTGCAACATGACGAACAGATTGACCATCCTGAATCCATGCCATGGCTCGACCACGGTCTACAGTGCTGAGACTTCTCCTTGGTGGCATGGCTAATGCAGTGATCATTTCGACCACTTATCATACTGATTTATTGCATACCAACGGTGAACACTCTTAACCGATGATCATTTTCCATGTGCATTCAAATTCAACTCACTTTTTCATCTTTTGAACTAGTGGAGCGTGTTGCAAAAACCACGAGTTTTTGCAGCAACAATGGCAGTTTTCACGTGCAGGTTAAAGTGACCCAGTTTTTGGGCATTAAAAAAAAAATTAACCTAGTGCACACAGAAATGTATACAGATTTCTCTGAGCTCAGTTTTAATGACATTTTCACTTGTCTTTACAGTTTCTTCTTCTTCTTCTTCTTCCGTCCTTAGCCAAAGACCGACCAAGCAGTCAGAGGCCATCACGCCTTGTGGCGTCTTAAGGGCAACAGCAGATTGATTTTCTCTGTTGTAGTTTCCCATCACGCCTATTATATAAACCTTGTCTAAACTGAATGGCGGCCCCTAACTTTTGTCCAGTAGTATATAATATGTGCATGTTCACAGAAACTATTGACATAAACTTTACACAAAATTTACACAAAAAGATGTTATATTTCACTATTTAGAATTCTTTTAACAACAATGCAGGCACCATGTGAATCATAATTATGGAATCAGTGTTAAATATTCTAGTTTTCCGTTTTCCTACAAGTTAACCCTTTTGTTTTTTGCCTTATATGTGCCAGAAATAGCATTTGTACAAAACTAACAGCCATGACAAGTAACTTGTGTCTATTAAATATTAAAAATCAGTAAGAAAATAAAGTACTTCAATATGCCCTTTTGTTCATTCTGGGGAGAAAAAAAAAATTTTGTTATAATATGTTTATTTTTTTTCAGCTTTTGAAATCGGAGAAAGACTCTCTCAGTCAGCAGTTAAATCAGTCACAAGAGATTGAAGGTAATGGAAGAAATATTTGTGGTAAAACATGCCATCACTGTTGTAAAAGTTTATGTGGGCTAATTGCTGTAAAACCGATTTCTTGTGAGAGTGAAACAAGATATTTTTCTTGTG
This sequence comes from Oreohelix idahoensis, assembly GCA_024509875.1. Taxonomy (NCBI): domain Eukaryota; kingdom Metazoa; phylum Mollusca; class Gastropoda; order Stylommatophora; family Oreohelicidae; genus Oreohelix; species Oreohelix idahoensis. The sequence goes on from JAMPIV010009010.1 coordinate 158,552, forward strand.
AATGTTAAATTTGACTGTTGTGGAAGCTGAAGTAGACTAAATTGTAGGAGTGAAGCAAGTTATTTTTGGTGAATGTTGAATTGGACTGTTGGGAAAACTGAAGTAGACTATTTCTTGTAGAAGTTGAAGTAATCTTTATTGTGGCAGTCTTATGAATGTTGAAATTTTTGTTTCAGTTGAAGAGGAATATTTTTTGTTGTTGCAGGATAAATATAAATTCTCTTTTGCACTGTCACAGTTTTATATATATATAAATATGATAATGCCACGCCACACACCGCTAAACGCACCATTGATGCGATTGCAGAATTTGGCTGGACATTATTACCCCATTCCCCTTACAGTCCCGATCTTGCACCTTCTGACTTCCATCTGTTTGGACCACTGAAAGAAGATCTTCGCGGACATCACTTTGAGGACACCGAGACCCTTAAACGCGCCGTACGCCAGTGGTTTAGGAAAAAGGACACAAATTTTTACCGTGCGGGGATACATGCCCTTGTGAGAAGATGGACAAAAACTGTAACAAATAACGGAGACTACATTGAGAAATAGATTTTTAAAGTTCAGACTTGGGGCTACATTTCAATGTGAATTTTATCTGTTTTCTTGCTGATTGAATGAAATTAAAAATTACGAGGCATTACTTTTTGACCGTCCCTCGTATATGAGTATAAGCTGTGAAATTTATTGCCATTTTGGACATTTAAAAACGTACCGCTGACTTATAGCCGAGTCCCAAAAAAATAGTTGAATGAAACTTGCCGCATACTGGTATCTTTCAGATATAAACTTGCTGCTTCATTAAATGTTTTTATCAAAATATCTCAAGTAATACATGCTTGAATCAATTTTAGGCTGTTAGTTGTGGTAATTATTAAAATAAAAACATACACTCAATCCAAATGATATAAATAAAAAATGTCCATCATGCTTTCACACTTCATGCTGTCGTGTGTACACCAGAATGCAAAGCTGTTTAAATCATTTGTTGTAAACACATCAGCATTTAGTAGGAAAAAAAATTTTGTCCTGAGGTTTTTCTTTATATTGAGCGCATTTGCTAAAATTCTTTAATTGTAAATAAACTGAAGTAATCATAAGATGCAGCATCTAGATCTAGAATGTGTTTAAGTCCAGGGTTTCTTATAGTCACAAATTTCAACTGGAGTGTGCTTTGTTGACCAGCCTCCTTCGTTTGATCTTTTATCAATAACATTACTTCTTTCACTAGATTCACTTTTGTCAGGGTCTGAATTGGACCCTTATTCAATATTCACATCTGATTCAGCAGCACAGTTAACGTCCTGCTCAAATAACAAGTCAATTCTCAGATCCCAGTGCAAATATTCAACCACCCAGAAAACCATGGTTTTAAAAAATCACAAAAAAATCATAATATCGATCGATTCTAAAAAAAATTTCAGACAACGGAAGCTTACAAGTACCTGAAATCTATTTATAGCTCATCTCACTAAATACAGAGATGTCATAGTTACTTGGCAACGACCGACAACTGTAGGTTATTCAGCAAGTGGTTTTGATTGGGACGTTAGACTTTCTAGCTGGGCGATTTCAGCTGCTTTAAACAGGAAATGGTTGAGATGGAAGTGATAGAATTTGCAGAAAGCCAGGAAAATTCCAGTGCAATGCAGGAATTTGGAATCAGCGAAAAACTTGTTCAACATAATCAGGTCATTCATTTTGGAAGCTTTTTAAGTCCTAAAGTCTTGGGGGTCGACTTATAGTCGGATCGACATATACTCGAGTATATACAGTATATAGTTATGGAACTTCACTTAACCAATTTTATGTCAGTAAAGAAAGAAGTGAGAAATTATTGAAAACAATAACTGAGTTTACAAAATGCGTTTCAGATTATTAAATCATTAGCAGATTTAGTGGGAGGTTCACATGAACCATGTGATTCTTGGTTGCCTCTGAGGAGATAAAGAATAGTAAGCTTGCTCCCATGAGGCTTGTTGTAAGAGGGAACCAAGGTGAGGTGGCCTTGGGATTAACAACCTCATCATGTAAAAAAAAAATTGCTTCAGAAATCGATACTGCGAGAACACAATAAGTGTTTTAGCACAGGATACCAGTATGGGGCACAGTGGCTACTTGCTGCTTAAGAAATGAGAAAAAGAGTATTTAATCATTAAGGTCCAGTTGTACCCAAGTAGTCGTCATGCCAGATGAGCCATGAGCAAAGCATAGTTATATTTGTCCACTTAGACACTTAGTGTCAATGAAACCTGTATATGAACCAGAAACGTCACTATCCTTCAGCTCCCCAAGGAACTTAGGCCTGCATCAAACTCATGCCAAGTCTTCCTGTCCCATGTCATCTGCTCAAGCTCTTTTTATGTCTACCTCATTTCTTTCACTTCTGCCTCCATTTCTCTTCTCCACGAGTTTTTAGTCCCCCTGTACCTCTCTTCAATTGGGGATTCCAGAAAAAAGGTTATAATGTTATGATATTAGCAAGTTTCCAATCTCTAATATGCAGTACCTATAAATCCCACAAGCTCATATGTTGTAGGTTGTAAGCATTAGATGCTGTCTATATGAATAAAATAGGAAATATTTGTGTAGTCCTTTAATTTATCGTTCTAGTTTTTTTTTTATGGCTCACCTGATATAATTTCATGCCACCCAAGGAAAGATATTGTACATCTTTTTCCAGTGAACCACTTGGTCGAGGAGAAAAGACTTCACCAGAAGATAAATGAGCTGCAGCTGAAGCTGATTGATGCAGAAGTGGAGTGTATGAACGAGCAGATTGAGTTCACAGAACACCTGGCTAGCACACCATCTGTAAGATATCACTCTTTACCAATGTTTTCTGTGTTCTGTTACTATCATCAGCATATTTTCCTCGTTGTTCATGAAGGAAACTAGTTGGGAAGTATACCTGTTTGATTCTCTATCTGTTTATATGTGTGACTGAAAATCTTATATAAAGTAGTTCAAAGCTGTGTTCAGCAGTTATGTGCAGTATCTGTACAAGGTCTGTTGTGTTGAAAACCTGCCTGTTCTTCTCTCAGCTGTCTGTGGCCTCCTTTAATCTCTCAAAGTTGATTCTGCTTAATATTTTTCCTGTCACTGATACTATCATTATTCCATAGTAATTTGTGTACTCGTGCAAATCTGTCTTCTTTGCCAACTTGACTAGATATTTTTCATTGCATTCTGCTGGTATTTCTTCTCGTTACCAGACTTTACCAAGCAATTTGTATAATATCTCTGTAGCAATGTCAATATCTGCTTTGATTACCTCAACTTGAATGTCGTCTGAACAAGCAGCTTTTTCTTCTCTTAGAAGTTGAATGGTGTTCTATATTTCTTCCTTGTTTAGTTTTTCACAGTTAACTTATAACTCTGTTTCTACTGGCTGAATGTACAGGGGAGTTTGTGAAGCTGGTCTGTTTAAAAGTTCTTCAAAATGTTCTGTCCATTTGTTCATTTGCTGTTTTGTGTTGCTAAGCTAATTTCCATTCTTCTCCCTTGTAAGGCCATTTGATGGCTTATGTTTCCCTGCTAGCTCTTTTTACTTTTGTAAATGTTCTTTGTGTTTCCTCTGGCTGCAGTTTCCCTACCTCTTATGTCAGCTGATCAATATATTAACTATAGTCTCATCTGATATTTTTCCTTACTCCATTTTTTTTTTTTTCTTGCGTTTGGCCATAGCCAAGATTAAGGTCAAATCAAAATATGTGACTGGGGAAATCCGTGCAGCGATCTTGGACGACCCTATTTATCCCTTGATCTTAGGGTGTAGGTATGTGTTCTTGGGAGAACCCATTCACCCTCTGGTTGTGGCGGCTGTCACCACTAGACTACTCAAAGATGGACGCTAACCCGCAATTAGACACGTGGCTTCAGTGCTTTTAATGCGAGAATTCGCCGATAATTGGGTTAGACCTAGCTGTCTCAAGGGTTCCGGGCAAGTGAAGATTGCCCGTGTTTGGCGCACTTTTAGCGGGACATTTCCGCTTGGACACGTGATCCATAGCGTGCATCATGTGACATTAGCGTCAAATAAACGCTCCAATCAATAGCGTTAAAAGTCACGTGGGGTCTTCCTAAAGTGGCATAAACTGGTTTTATCAGCTTAAGCAGTCTTAAATTAAAACAGGTTCCTAGCTACCGAGGTCATTGGTCAACAATGACGTCGTATCTAAAAATAGCGAGGAGAAAATACTGAATACTAGGAGAATTTCCGCAAGTGACACTTCCCGGGACTTTGCGATCATGCATTGAGGATGAGAAAAAAACGATGTCACGTAAATAATAAAAAAATGAAGAGAAGATTGGGCAAGTTGTCACATCCATTTTTTTTTTTTTCTTCTATGTATATTTCTTGAGCCTTGGGTCTGGAACTTCTGATTTTGCTTCTGTTTAAATCTGATTTTGTATTTTGGCCCTTTATCTTATTGACAGTTTCTGTTGACAGCATGCTTTGTGCTTACGTTCTCTTTTTTTCCCAGAAAACTTTTCCACATCTCATTCCGTATAGTTTTGTTCTGTTGCCAGTGATCTTCTGCATTTGCTACACTTCTGGTTGTTGGAGCACTAGGTACTTATTAGATAATGTAACCTGTAACTGTCAAATTTAATTTTGTTTCTTTATTTTTGAGATATCCCACATTTTACTGTTGTCTGTTTTGAGTTTATTTTTTGGTAACAAGCTGGTGATCTGATGCCACATCTGCTCATGTACATACTTTTACGTCGTGTAATTATGATCTAAACATATTGTTTATGCATACATGATCAGTCTGATATTTTGCCTTGTGGCCTGGGGACATCCATGCTGCTTTATATATTCTTTTATATGGAAACATGCGTCCACCTAAAGAAAGTTGATCCGAAGCACAGATGGTCATGAATATTCCTCCGTTTTTGTTAATAATTAGGATATATAGTGTCTATTACTTTAGAAAACATATTTGAACACGAAGTGACATTTGATTTTTCACAGATGATTGTTGTGGAAAGCAAAGCTCCCATGCAGTGGAACACTGAATCACTGCATATTGTGCAAGACAAGCTGAAGAATGTGACCACATATTTTGCTGTACTGAAGAAACACATCTCAGAGTTTCCAAAACTTATCCCATCTGTTGTTGGAGACACCTTGTTTAAGGTAGATCCAATTAATTTCAGGGAATTTGTGTATTCAGTTTTTAAAAAAAATATAGGCTATCATAACTTTCCACGTGACATAACTCTGATAGTGTAATTTATGATAATGGTGAAAAGCAGAATTGTTTGAATATCAATTTTGTGTATGCACAAGAAAAAAAAACTGAACAACTCTGTGAAACACCTTCACTGGCCTTATTATTTTACCAAATATTATGAAAACCACAGAACTGGATAAATTTTAAAAAAAACGTGAACACTTAGGAAACTGTAAAAACGACGAGAAATCAGGGTGCGGCTTTTCTGCTAGAGTAAAGGGCAGAATGATCGTTGAACAGAACGAGGCTGACATGATAACAACCTCCAGCATGAGAATGGAGGTAGAGGCAGCTACTGCAGCCTTAAGGTGGCTGTCTGAAACTTCATTAACAAGGGCAGTTATTGTATCAGACTCACAATCCATGCTTCGGAATGGTCAAAGTGGATGGCTCCGGTATGAATGGAAAACCTCCATAGAAGCCTTGAATCTTGTGGAACTGCCCAGTTCATGCAGGAGTATCTGACAATGAAAGAGCTGACAGACTAGCTTCAAGAGCACCCACAGGAGGTGCATTGGATATGGATAAGGGAGAGTTACTGAGGGCAGTTAATGATCGCCTATTAGAGACTGACGCTGCAATAGATGAATCATCAAGGTTAAGATTGCTGGAATTTGGCATCATAGGTAAGACCAGCAGGGATGGGTGTATTAGAGGATGTATCGGACGTGTATACAACTAGCGCGTTGCCTGGAGTGCAATGATCTCGATTCTCATCAACAATAACAATCTGATGATTTTATATTTTGTACAACAATTGTATGATATACAAAAAATAATAAATCATTTTTTTCTAAGTCTTTCTAGAACATTGTTACGAGAAATAATTGAACAATGTTAGTTGCTTATCCTTTACAGGACGTGGCAATCAACCCCAGCTTTTATTGGCTGTTTGTGATTTTTCTAGGCAATTTTTTCATTCAGTAGTTTGCCATTGCTTTCTGAACGGTACAGCGCTTATACCATTGTTAAAAATCCACACAGAGCGATCTGCTACCAAACCGCCTGCAGCAGGTTTCGAACCTGGTATATCTGGATTATGAAACTGCGTTCATATCCATTAGGCCACAGACAATACCCAGTCATTTATCCCGGAAAGGAGTTAAAACTTCCAGTAATAAAAACCACAATCATGGATAGCACACTAACAAGAGACACGAACCGAACAATACTTAAAACAGCTACTTTAGAACCCTAGCACTGCAGTGCATGCATACACAGATGGCTCAGCATTCAAGGCCACCATAAATGCTGGACTTGGAGCGTATGTGAAATACCCAAATGGCAGCACACTAGAAATATATGAACCGTGCTGAGAATTCTGTACTAATTACCAAGCAGAGATTACAGCAATAAACACCACACTCACAGCAATAGACAGCCAATTCAAACAAGAAATCCATATGCCCTCAGATATCATAATTTTCACTGATTCAAAATCAACACTTCAGGCTTCAGAAGAATACCTTCAAACTGAAAATAAAGAAATAATACAGCTGGCCGAAACAATTGAAAACCTGCTGACAGAATACGACATCAGAGTCACCCTGCAGTGGATACCAAGGCACACAGACATACCAGGCAACGATAAAGCAGACAGACTAGCAAAACTCAAAGCAAGCATGGTTCAGACAAACCCTCCAGCAAACACACAGACAGCTAAACGAATACTCCAAAACAACTTCAAAGAAGAATGGCTAAACTGATGGACAAAAGGGTTTACTGGACGTGCCTTGTATAAAGAAATGTCCCATCCCGACATAAATGACAACATTAAAACCAACGACGTAAGGAGCAGAGCACAATCTTCCAACTAAGAACAGAACACACCAGACTCAACAAGCACTTAAACAAATTAAACCCCACACATGAGCCTAATTGCCACAACTGTACACATCCGAATGAGACAGTTCAGCATATGCTGCTCACTTGCCCAGGACTCTCCACAGAGAGACGACAGCTATTGCCCGGCTCCCCAACAATCACAAACACTCTATACAGCACCACTCAACAGCTACAGAACACATGCAAATTCTTCAGCTTGGCATTGACTGCTAAAGAGTGACGAGCTCAGCAGCCCTAGTTAATCAACAACAACAACAACATAGAACATTGTTTTCCAAACTGGAATTGGAAGCATGAAGAAATTTCACGGAGCGAGAAACAAAGGTGGGGGACGGGAGGGACGTGAAGACTGGGGCCAGAAAGAGAAAAAAAATTATTTGACAACAGGAATATTTTAAAATTTCACATCATGAATTCAAAATGCCTTCTCTTTTAATTTGTATTCCATTTGAAAACTGCATTCATAAGTTTTAAAATAGGCAAGTACGTCTAGCGACAACATTATAGTTAGTGTGCGCAGTTGATATGCCAAGATACTAGAAGATATCATACTGTCATGTAATGCTAAGGAATTCACAAAATAGCACACTAGTTCACTAGACAAGACTGTAAAGAACCTTCACGCGGCACATCCTGGAAACAGGCAATGTTCAACTTCTCGAGTTGCCTGGCTGATGCTTATGGGTTGAGTGGCTGCATTATAGCAGCCCATCTCCATTATTTCCTACTGTAGTATAACGTTGAGAACCCCGCATTGCACACTAAGCTTGGGAGAATCACTTGAACCCCAGACTTAACTCTAACTTTCACCTGGTAAGCTGCATGCAAGAAGTCATCAAAATTCATAGAAGTGAAGAGAGCTGGGAAGTGGCTGTGAACAAGACGTGACAATTCCTTGGGAGAGCCTGAATCGGAGCACAGTATTTGGGCTCTGCATATTAGGAAGCCACCTTGAATGGTGGACAATGCACAACATGCCTCCTCCTTTCCCCCCTACTAGCTTAAAACCAGATGTGTGGAGCCAGCCAAGCTCCAGGATAAAACACATGGGAAAGAAATTGGAGATCAAGGCTCTACACAACTCAATAAGCTGCGGAATATCAAAAGAGCCCAGATCTATCATCATCATCCTCACTTTTCAACTTCCCAGGCAGCGAGCATAGGCCTTCAACAAACGTCTGCCAAATCTTCCTTTCTCGTGCCATCAGCTCAAGGCCTTCTTCATCCTCTTCATGCCTGTCTCCAGTTCTCTTCTCCATGTGTTCTCTATTCTTCCTGTACCTCTCTAAATTTATAACATAGATAATGCCTAGGAAAGCCACTGTTTCACCAAACGAACTTGGGCATTACCTTGCTAAACAAAGTCTGTGCAGAGCATTGACACTCCAGGTTGCTAGTGAAAAGCCTTCTACTGGAGACATGAACATACTACAAATCAACACTGTAGGCATACAGAACAAAGAAAGAACACTCAAACATTAAATAATAACGAGATCCATATTACAGTCCTCCAGGAAATTATTCACATCACTGGAGACGCTCAGTACCATGTGACTGCAGGAAATGCCAAAGGCTCATGACACTCATAAGAAATTATATTCAAGCAGAAGTATAAAATAATGATGGGGACATATACATACAACAGATCACCTGCTGGTTTAAGGGAAGCAAATATGCAATTTATAATATTTACTTCTGCCAGCATTTACAGGAAACATCAACTTCCAGAATACTGCATACCAGAAGACTATAATAGCTGGAGACTTCAATGCCAATTCATTGTCATGGTGATATGAAGCATACAATAAATGACGCGAAGAGGAAGAGAATATCTGCAAATTATCCAACCTGATCCTAATACAGAACACAAGGACAGAACCCACCCTTTTGCACAGAGCTAAAGTCATAGCCAGCAGACTAGACTGTACCATGGTATCAGCTAACATTGCAGAAACTTCCACCAAGTTTTATGATATTCCAGTTCTGCATGTGTATCAAGTTATATGTTGTCCCATGTCTACATGTGTATCAAGCTATATGTTGTCCCATGTCTACATGTGTACCAAGTTAAATTTTATCCCATGTCTACATGTGTACCAAGTTAAATGTTATCCCATGTCTACGTGTGTATCAAGTTATATGTTGTCCCATGTCTACATGTGTATAAAGTTATATGTTGTCTACATGTGTATCAGGTTATATATTGTCCCATGTCTACATGTGTATCAAGTTCTATGTTGTCCCATGTCTACATGTGTATCAAGTTATATGTTGTCCCATGTCTACATGTGTATCAAGTTATATGTTGTCCCATGTCTACATTTGTATCAAGTAAATAGTAGTCCCATGTCTACATGTGTATCAAGTTATATGATGTCTACATGTGTATCAAGTTATATATTGTCCCATGTCTACATGTGTATTAAGTTATATGTTGTCCCATGTCTACATGTGTATCAAGTTCTATGTTGTCCCATGTCTACATGTGTATAAAGTTATATGTTGTCTACATGTGTATCAGGTTATATATTGTCCCATGTCTACATGTGTATCAAGTTCTATGTTGTCCCATGTCTACATGTGTATCAAGTTATATGTTGTCCCATGTCTACATGTGTATCAAGTTCTATGTTGTCCCATGTCTACATTTGTATCAAGTTATATGTTGTCCCATGTCTACATGTGTATCAAGTTATATGTTGTCCCATGTCTACATGTGTATCAAGTTCTATGTTGTCCTATGTCTACATGTGTATCAAGTTATATGTTGTCCCATGTCTACATTTGTATCAAGTTAATAGTAGTCCCATGTCTACATATGTATCAAGTTATATGTTGTCTCAAGTCTACATGTGTATCAAGGTATATGTTATTCCAGTTCTGCATGTGTGTCAAGCCATATGTTATTCCAGTTCTGAAGGTTTATCAAGTTATACATAGTTCAAGTTCTTCATGAGAACCCAGTTGTGTTATTCCAGTTCTGCATGTGCACTTTCATTCATTCATAACCCTCCACTCCCAAAGGAGCATAGGCCTTCAACAAACACATGCCAAGTCCTCCTGTCACGTGCCATCATCTCAAGTTCTTTCCACGTTCTCCTTATCATTTTCACCTCTGTTTCCAGCTCTCTTCTCCATGTGCTTCTTGGTCTACCTCTGCTTTTCTTGCCCTGGGGATTCCAGAACAAGGACTGCCTTGTAATGCTATCAACAGGTTTCCTCAGTGTGTGTCCTATCCATCGCCATTGTCTTCTTCTCATCTCTTGTTCCACTGGCACTTGTCTAGTTCTTGTCATCAGTTCCACGTTGGTAACCTTGTCATACCATTTTAATCCCTCTATTCTACACAAGCACCCATTTATGAGAGTCTGTAGCTTTTTGGTAGTTGTCTTTGTTGTTCTCCATGTCTCAGAGCCATACAATAGGACTGACTTCACATTTGAGTTGAAGACTTTGGGAGTGGAGGGTTATGAATGAATGTGTATAAAGTTATACATATTTCATGTTCTACATGAGTACAAAGTTTTGTTATTTCAGAATCTGCATGTGTTAAAAGTTGTACGTTATTCCAGTTCTGCACGTGTACTAAGTTATGTATTGTTACATGTCAACATGTGTACTAAATTATATGTTATTCCAGACCCTTATCAGTTGATAGTACTGAAGGATAGAAATGATATAATTATTTGCACTGCCACAGATACAAGAGGCCATCAGGACAACCGATGAGAAGAACAAAGAGCTGGTGGGTAAATACACTCATGAAATACAGCTAAGAAAACATTACCACAACCAGTTAGTGGAGCTAAGAGGTGAGGTTTTCAGATTTGTCTTTTTTTGTTATAATATTGTTTGCATTTATTTTTCTGATTTATAAAAAAATATTGTGATGACTTAACTCTTTCATTCCAGAGTTATTTTGCACGCTGTGCCAGACTTTTTTTGTGGACAGAATTTTATAGAATGAAGTGTTCATCTTTCAGTCTAAATTTGTTTGTGAATTTTCCTTTGAACATGTACTTATTATATACCAAACTGTAGGGAAATTGATAGAGAATTCAAATATATAATGTCTTTGGTAGTATTAACACAAGTATGTTCGGTATACTTAAAACATTTTGCATGTAAAATTGAAAAACGCTAAAAAGTTGACTGTAGAATACGATCTAACCAAAGACAAATTAATGTTGTAGACAATAAAACTTTCTTTTTAGTCTTCAAACATCAAGTTAATCCATATACAAGTAAAAGAAAACATGCTTATGGCCACAATTAGTACATTTAGTGTTATTCACACCAGTTTTTCCGTGGTCCTTTGTAAGAAAAATACAAATTATGCAATCATGCATTACATAATTTTCAAACAAATAAAGAAGAATAACGTTATATAAAAACTTTTTTACTCTTGTTTAATGTTTTAATAGTATCCCTAGCTTCATCTTCTACCAAGAACTAGTGATTAGATGTTACGGTAGGTCTAGTTTTGTTGCTTTTTGATCGGCCAGAATACGACTACGCCAACTCATCAACTAAACCTAGTGTGTCTAGCTTTTCTGCACAGATTCCGTATTTTGACAACAAACTGTGACTACCAAACAATCATCATCAATGTCAGCAATGTTTCAAAGTAGTTTGACACAATTATTTGCTTAGGAGACTTAGAAAATGTAAATATAAAGCGTGACATATTTCTCTAGCAATAACGACGAAAAATGCAAACACGCAAATCTTCACAAAAATTGTGATAATAACATCAAAACACGCACACGTGCTGATTAACTACAGTCAAATTAGTTGTTTAGATAGTAGCGGAAGTCATTCTATGAATTTCAATATATGAACTGCATTAAACGGACGATTTTTAAGGTTTATGCGTGATAAACTAAAACCCACGCTGTGAGCGTTGCTGTGGCACGGCGTGTTAAATTTTGCAACGTTCAGAGCGTTGCTGTGGAGTCAAAGAGTTAAAAATGAATATGGAACTTTAAAAAAATTATTATTTTAGAAATGAGATTATGGTGGGTCAGTCTCCAATCCACAACTTTTTTGTGTGGAAAAAAATAGGAAAATAATGTAGTATGGCAATCATGGAATCTCTAGAAAAATTAAATTCTTATGAGTGCATGCAGATGGAAAAAAAAATAAAACTTTAATTTAAAGTTAATCTTAAAAGAAAGAAAGGGACCCAAAGATGCAGCAATAGAGAATGCAGTCAGCGACCCATAGCTTGACTGCTTGTGTCAGGGTCAGCGAACCAGAGCTGACCAAGACCCTACTCCACCTCCATGTGGTGGTTCTGGAAACAGGCTGCATCACTGCAGTCTGGCTGAGAGAGTAGGGATCGAAGAGGGAAGGCAAACCCGGTCCCAAAAAATGCCGTGCTGAAGTCGGATGTGTCGGCCGAAAGGCGCAGATATCGCAGCTCCGGTGTAAACAGACACAACGCAACCAACGTCCTTTTCAGAACGAACGAGGAAGAAGAAAAAAAAGAAAGAAAGATTTGAAACAAATAATACAGGATGGCAACACTGCCAGATACTCCTTGTTCTGGTATCCCCATGGTAAGAGAAGTAGACCAAGGAACAACATGGAGAAGAGAATTAGAGACAGATATGAGGGGGAACAAAGAAAGACCTTGAGCTGATGGCACAAGACAGGAAGACGTAGCAGAAGTTTGTTGAAGGCTTATGCTTCTTTGGGAGCTGAAGAATAATGATGATCAGGTCCAGGAATAAATGACTAATGTGATTATAGCGGATGTGATATGATTACTGGTTTACAGGATACATCCATGTATTTTGTTGAGTGATGAATGAATGAATAGAGGATGAATTATTTTCTTTAGCAGACTTGTCCATATTGTTCAGATTTTTGTGGCTTAATGTTTCTGCTGGATAGAATAGTCAGCCCACATGCTGAACTCTTCTTAATCACCTGGCAGGTTACAGTGTTACTGCTCTTTGCTCTCTGTTTGGGCCCTATAGCATATAGCAAACATGGCGGATAATAGAAGTGACAACCAGAATGATGCATTAAAGGATACTTGCATAAGATTGAAATCATGTGACGAGACCAATAACACTGACTAACAAAAAAAAACTTTTTTTTTCTTTCTCTAACATTTCTATGTTTTTCTGGTCAATTTTAATGCGCTGTTTTTAAATCTGCAAACCGTTTTTCTCTATCAGGTCGGGATCTCTAGAAATACGCAATTGAAGTTTTTTAACAAGGCATAAAGTATTATAACATCATTCATACAAGAAGTGTAACAGTTATGTAGGCTTGAATTTCTTTGCAGTCGACTTTCGTCGGTGAATGGCATGTGGTACATCGCGATGAAGCATCCAACAATAATCGGCAAGCATGGTCACACTCCACCGTCCTTGATAGCGTGATTCCATTACGGCGATATCTTGATGGAATCGTTCTCCATGTTCATCGCTGACTTCGCCAAGTTTGTCAGGGAAAAAGTCAAGATGCGAATCAAGCAAATGGATTTTGAGGGACATGTTACAGCCCATAATTCTGTATGCATCTATGCACTGCTTAACAATATGCACATAGTCGACAGATTTGTGATTTCACAGAAAGTTATCGACGATCGATTTGAATGCCATCCATGCGCGAAGTTCACTACCATGTAACAAGTTCTCGAATTGTTTGTCTGCAATAACTTTCCTAATCTGAGGTCCTACAAAGATACCTTCCTTTATCTTTGCATCGCTAACTTGCGGAAACTTTTCTCGAAGATAAGTGAAAGCTTTTCTCGTTTTATCTAACGCTTTTACGAAATTCTTCATGAGCCCCATTTTTATATGTAACGGTGGTAAAATGATGCCGTCTTTGTTAACTAATGGCTCATGTATTACATTTTTATGCCAGAGCTGCATACGATCCCTGATAGGCCACACCTTTCTTGCATAATGTTCCTGTCTGTTGCGGCTGTCCCATTCACATAGGAAGCAACCAAATTTAATATACCCAGTCTGCATGCCCGTGAGAATTGCAATGACCTTTAGGTCTCCACAAATCCGCCATTGGTAGTCATTGTACTTTATTTTTGCCAAAAGTATAGCCATATTGTCATAAGTTTCTTTCATATGAACAGAGTAGGCGACTGGAATTGATGAAAATAAATTTCCGTTATGCAATAACACGGCTTTTAGACTAGTCTTGGAAGAATCGATGAAAAGTCGCCATTCGTTGACTATGTGCTCACGACCGAGGTGCACCATTAGACCGTTTACATCTTTGCAATAGCAAATGCCATCATCCATCTCAAAGTATTGAACAAGTTCTCTGTGTCTATGACGAAATTTAGATATCGGAGTATTGGGCGCTAAAAGATTCCATTCTTTGAGTCGCGAACCGAGTAATTCCGCTTGTTCTTTGGTAAGAGCGAGATCACGTATTAGATCTGAAAGTTCTGAATGGTTAATTAAGTGAACACCATCATTCACCGGTATATAATCCGAGTCAGAATTAGTTTCTAAAGCAGGTAAACTATCACTTTCTGATGGTTCATTCACGTCCAGATATTTGTTATGGTGGAACTGGGATCGGACACGTGATTGGATCATGAGGCACTGGTTTCGATACCGATTCTACAACTTCTAGAAGCCATATTTCGCTCAGAATTATTTCAAAATACAGTAACTATTTGAAAAATAGCGTAACATATGTCATGCATCTTTTAGCAGTATAAAAGTAGAATTATTTTGCATTTTATTAATTTTTAATAAGTTATATAGTAAAAATGAAACGGAGCAAATAACGGTTTCCCAAAAATATATTTATTCACAAATATCTTAAGAACCCGACGTGATAGAGATAAACGGATTTCAGATTTGAAATCAGCGCAAGAAACTGACCTAAGAACACTTATTCTTATATAAGAAAGAAAAATGTTGTTTGTCAGTGTAATTTGAAGCCGATGGAAAGAACCAGACAAGCAGCATTGGAACATGAGGTGAGGATAAAGCTCTGGCTCAGGACACATATTAAAAAAATTATTTGAAAGCATTACAAAGCAGTCCCTGATCTGGAATCCAAAGGGTAAGAGAAATAATGGAGACCAAAAAAAAAAAGACATGGAGAAGAGAGTTGGAGACAGAAATGAAAGACATAAAGACGTGAAGATCTTGAGCAGATGACAAAGGACAGGAAAGCTTGGCATGTGTTTGTTGAAGACTTGTGCACCATTGGGAGCTGAAAGGTACTGATGATGATGAATAGAGGATGAAATGTTAGCTAGTGGACAGAGCTAAACTGTGAACTTTTCATAGGTTCTAAAATGAATTAGATCCTTGTGGTTATCCTCATGGACAGAGCTAAACTGTGAACTTTTCATAGGTTCTAAAATGAATTAGATCATTGTGGTTATCCTCGTGGACAGAGCTAAACTGTGAACTTTTCATAGGTTCTAAAATGAATTAGATCCTTGTGGTTATCCTCATGGACAGAGCTAAACTGTGAACTTTTCATAGGTTCTAAAATGAATTAGATCCTTGTGGTTATCCTCATGGACAGAGCTAAACTGTGAACTTTTCATAGGTTCTAAAATGAATTAGATCCTTGTGGTTATCCTCATGGACAGAAATAAAATGAAATACCAGTATTGTCTCACAACACAGTTATCTCATTTTATATAAAATACTTTAATGCAGTCAAGGAAATGAAGGTTTTGTTAGCAATGTTTCCCCTGTCTTTCAGTTGTCCGATATTCTTAACTACATAAAAATCATAAGAGCTTATTATTTGGCTGGCTTTCATTTCATTAGGAAATATATGGTTATCAGTGAAATCAGGTCCAACATGAAAATCAGAATTTTCAATTCAAATGTTAAGTCAGTCCTATTGTATGGCTCTGAAACATGGAGAAAAACAACAATCAAAAAGCTACAGACTTTCATAAATGGATGCTTGGGCAGAATAGAAGGATTGAAGTGGTATGACAAGATCACTAATTACGGAACTGATGACAAGATTGAAACAAGCACCAGTGGAAGAAGAGATGAAAATATGCTGGAGATGGATAGGACACACACTGAGGAAACCTGTTGATAGCATTACAAGGCTGTCCCTGTTCTGAAATCCACTGGATAAGTGAGGCAGAGAAAGACTAAAGAATACATGCAGAAGAGAACTGGAGACAGACATGAAAGGGATAAAGAGGACATGAAAGACCATGAGCTGATGGCACGTGACAGGAAGTCTTGGCATAAATTTGTTGAAGGCCTATGTTCTTTGGGGAGTTGAAAGGTTATGATGGTCAGGTCCAGGAATAAATTACGAATGTGATTATAACGGATGTGATGTCATTACTGGTTTACAGGCAACATCCGTGTATTTTGTCGAGTGAGACCTTGTATAGCAGACGAAGGACTTACGGAGCCAGTAATGAGCTTTGACGCCTTTGATGATGGAGTCATTGTGGTCAACAACAAAGGCAGACATCAAAAGTTTCACATGGACAAGGTTTTTGATATGAATGTCAGCCAATCACAGGTATGTAGTCTGTTTCAAGCCCTGATCTCTTGTCATCAATAACCTTGTTGTCATAGAAATGCGGAGATTGCATTAGCAATTCTGTTTGACTGTGTGAAAAGAGTTCATGAGTGAGGGATGGTTTCAAATTTGTGGCAGTGTTTCCAGCAAGTCATGTTTCTAGCAAATCTCTTTTAAGCCAGTTTTCCCCATCTCTTTTTAAAAATATATATTACTAAATGAGTTAACATGAAGACATGAAATGCAGAATTTTTCATGGAGGAAAACTTACAGAACCCTTTTAGGTATGAACTTGGGTGTCACTGCGCTATTTGGCAGTGCATCTTTTGTACGAAAAGTCAGCTGGGCAACGCTGGGTATAGCAAAACCGGTGAGTCAGGTGACTACCGAAAGCCGGGAAATCAGGCACGAAAGGGGTCAGTCAGAATCTAGCCATTGTCCTGGTAGGATGGATATTTTCCCCTTTGCCAGCAAGTTAGCTGTGAAGTTCATGTTATGGACTATGTGTTCCAAGTGCTTGCCATATTTCGGTCCTGGTATATTATTACGTTGTTATTCTAGTACAGTGTAGTGTCTAGATTGGATTTGCTACAGGCCGTAGATTTATAAGGTGTCAATGAGTTGAGTGTACCATTGTCACAGTTTTGCCGCTCAATGTGAGCGATAGTCATTGCAGTGTTTTTTCAGTGTAAGTCGTACTGTCGTGTATGATGCTGATAGATTAAGCTGTTACGGCAAGTTACATTGGCATTTCATTATTATATTGTATTTTATGCGTTTGTTGGCCGTGCGAGGCCTGATTGCGTTGTGCATAGATATTAAAGGGAAGTACCTGTAGAAGGTGTTGATTACTAATGTCAGCCATTGTTGTGTGGTCATACTTCTAGAATAACGAGCTTATGACTGTTATTATAAATCTTCACTACAGTGGTGCAACCATAGTAAATTGGTTCTTGACAACTGGGGACACTTGTCACCATTTCTCTTTTTACTGATTATAGATTGGATTATGAAAACAATTATATAAACCAACAGAAGTGGAGTTCGGTGACCTCCGACTAAACAGTGTGACGACCTAGATTATGCTCATGATCTGGCTCATCTATCGCAAACTGCAACCTGATGCAAGACAGTATGAGAATATTTTATGAGAGGTCACAGTAATTGGATCTGAAAATACACAGAGGAAAGACAAAGGTTATGAGAATAAATGTGGCAAGCTGTAGCCAGATTTAACTTTGAGAAATATGCCTATAAGATGTGGACTCATACAGATATCTTGGCAGCAGTGTAGACTTTGTTTTGCCTTGCAAAAATAAGAATCTTCATCTGAACTGTCAAAGCAGTCTTGTTGTATGGCTCTGAAACATGGAGGCTAAAAATTACAACCAAGAAGTACACGTATTTTCATAAATAGATGCGTGCAAAGAATAGAAGGACAACGGTGATATGAAATGATCACTTATGTAGAACTTACTTAAAGAACCTGACAAATACACATGGAACAAGAGGTGAGGAAAAGATGCTGACATTTAATAGGACATACATTGAGGAAATCAGTTGGTAGCATTACAAGGCAGCCCTTAGTCTGGAATTCCTAGGATGAGAGAAATAGAGGGAGACCTGAAACACACAGAGAAGGAGATAGGTGACAGACTTCTTCTTCTTTGATCCTTAGCCGCCGACCGTCAAAGCAGTCAGTGGCCATCACGCCTAGTGGCGTCTTGTAGGGCAGCAACAAATTGATTCCACTTTGCTCGGTCGGTGGCCATCCTTTGTACAGTGCCCCAACTCTGGTTCATTCTTTGCATCTCAGCCTCCACAGTCCTCCGCCAGGTTGTTTTTGGTCGGTTGTTTATGCGTCACAAAATAAAATTAATTTCATTGCATGCACAATTATGAGAATCTGAGACTTTTACACCAGACTACAAAATGTCTTGGACAAAAAAGAATAAAGGACATCACAATTTTGATAGGGGACGTCCTTAAAAGGGAATAAAAAGGATGTGGGAAGTTCTTAATGAATGGTGCAGGATCGGAAGTCTCAGTGAGGACATGCCGAAAGCCTACGCTTCACAGGAAGTTGAAGTGTAATGATTGAATGAAATAAGTTAACACAATCAACTGTGATCATTAGTTTAAAACTCCACCTACGTATGCGGTGTCAATGTGTGTATGCACATACCTTCAGGCTTTTTTTAGCAGGTGATTTTGTTTCATCTGTTTGTATTTTTCTTCTTCAAGTACCATGCCTGGTGGCGTAGGGGATCATGTCTCTCCACAGTTTCCTGCCCCAGTACTATTTATTAGTTCTGTTGTTGACTTCTTTCCGTGCCATGATGTCATATATCTTCTTATTTTGTTGTCTTCTGTCCCTTTTTTCCTTCAATCTTTTCTGATGTCATGATACTATATAAATCCCAGACCTAAGGTTCTTTTATGTTTGGACATGCGCCCTAATATAACCGACTAGGTTGAACGGGACGCGCCTCGCCAAAACGAGGCAAAACTTTATAAATAAATAAAAAATGTCATGATACATTTCACATTTCCTCTTCTCATAACATGCCCAAAGAAAATGGATTGATTCCTTCTAACATGACAAATAAACTTCCTTTGCACATTGTATATCTATTAGAATTTTAAAAATTTAGTTTGATTTAAAAAAAAACTAGTTTATAATATGCGTGATATTTGACTTATAGCAAATTAATGTCACAAGGTTTGCTCTCTTGTTTTGACCTGAGGAGGAACTTAACATCTTTCCAAATGTAATTTTAGGTGTTTGATGAAGTTTCCTCTCTTGTGCGGTCAGCCATTGATGGTTTCAATGTTTGCATTTTTGCGTATGGACAGACAGGCTCAGGGAAAACCCACACAATGGAGGTAAAGTTGTTTTTTTTTTACAGTATAGATACAAGTTTTTCAACATTTTATTTTTGCAGTACTAATATTCATGTACAGATGTACATTTTGTGAACCTGTGGTTAATTATGTGTTATTTAATTAAAGTCTCGCAACAGCTGGCAAATAACAGAAAAATTGTAATGTCCCATAATCCAAGACAAAAAAGAACTGTCTCAGAATGGGAAGAATATTCAGACAGAAGCAACAAATAAATGCCATTATAGTAAAATATACAGAGGAACATTACCTAAGCATTTGCCCTGCATAAACAGATAAATTAGCAGCTAATGCAACAGAAAACCGGGGTTCTAGTATCTTTCCCATACTAAGCAATCAGTACACAAAATATAAATTGTCAGCAGCTGCAAGTAAGTTTTCAAGCAACTTCAGAGCCATCACTGCAGTAGATGGTTTCTGGAGCAGTTTGCTTCATTTGATGAGGTTAACAGCCCCATACACAACAATCAATTTAGTCACCTCTTACAACGTGCCTGAGGGAGCAATAGTTCCCAGAGACACCAGGAAATAATGAGGCAAAAACTATTGGCTCTTAAATAACATGATATACTTGCTGTTAATGTTAAACCTAGCATGATAATGATTGGTCAGATTATCATAAATCATTGGAATCGGATTATTTAAAAAAAAGTTGCTTGTTATTTTAGGGGTAATGGGTGTTTAAAAATTAGCCCATTTAATTCTTTAATGTGACCATTTAGGGGTATCAAGATTTTGTAAAACTGTCATTTAAAAATACATACATTTAACTTTTCACTAGTTTGACTTTAAGAAGGGGTCGGAGTGTTCACCTTGAGTACTAGAAGTACCAGGTTCGATTCCCAGTTGAGGGAATATAATTTATGGAAATTTTTTTCAGAACCAGTGGTCCTAATGAGGTCATACTCCCCCCTGGTCTCCTGGGAAGTGAGATCGGATACCTAGCCTTCTCGGATAAGGGCGAAAAAATAGGAGGTCCCGTGTGCAAGTTGTGCATGTTAAAAATTCCTCGGCAGTTGAAAATAGTAAAGAGTAGGCATATCAGGCCGCTGCCCTGGCAAAATTTAAAAATTAGAATCCTACCCACCACAAAAATATTTATAGAATGTGTGATTCCTATATACACACATTGAGATTCTCGCCGGTGCTATGGAGTTCGTGCACTGTGCTGAGATCCTCCTTGTGTGATCTAAAGGAGATCGGAGCACTGATGGAGTAGTCCGTGTGCAATGAAGATAGTCCTTCAAACCAAACCAAACCAGACTTTAAGAACTAACTTTGTGAATGCTACAAAGTGCATAAATATTGTACTTGCTTATTGCCCATTATGCTGCTGGTGTCTCAGAAATGGTTAATCCAATTTAGCACCATATCTACTGTCCTCCATGTTATCTTGGTTTACCAACACAGTCTATCCTCCTCGCATCTGCATTACATAGCTGTTGTTTGATGTTGTCTTACAGTGTTTACTTTTTTGTCTCAGGGCGTTCCTGATGATCCAGGAGTAAACCAAAGGGCACTGCAGCTCTTGTATGAGGAGACAAAAACTTCAAGCTGGCAGTACGACATAGAAGCCAGTATGTTGGAGATTTACAATGAGACTTTGAGGTAAGGGTATTACTCTGTGTTTGCATGTCTTCTATATAGTCCTGGTAGGAAGGTCCTTGAGGTATGGATATTTAGAAGAATGGGGCACATCTCATGGATAGAGAAGAAAACAAATGAAAAGGTCATAGAAAAGCTAGGAATTAAATGAGAAATAATGAAGATCAAAGTCAGACATAAAATGTTTAGGTCATCTAAAAGGACATCACCTTGCGGAAAAACCATAATGGAAGGAAGAGTTTAAGACAAAAATGCAAGTGGAAGACTATATGTGGGAAGATAACATCAAGAAATGGGAGCCGCGGTAGCATAGTGGTTAGTGCACTGGCTTCCTAGCTCAGTGGTCTATGGTTCGATCCCCAGATGAGGTGGGATTTTTTTAGGCCGCAAACGGCTCCTGGGTCGACCCAGCCCCAACTGGGTACCAGAGCAACTCTGGGAAGGTTAAGGCGGCCGGCGTAATGTTGACCACGTCACCCCTAGTATGCCGATGGTCAAGAAAATATGGGCCTAACACCATATTCCCAATATGCCTCAATGGGCGTGTAACGGGATCCTTTACCTTTTACCTAACATCAAGAAATGGAGTCAATCAGAGTACACCATCAATACACGAGACAGAAAATGTTGGAGATCCACATACCTTCCAGGCATGTTTGTCAGAAGCATATATGGAAAAGGTCAAGATAAGCCAGCCACCATAAAAGTGAAGATGGCTTCAGAAACATTGAACAAAGACTGACAAGACTGCAGAATGGAGGATACACCTGGAAAGAGTTTGAAAGTGTGACGGAGAGACAGTCTGAAGGGACCTTTGTGCTCATTGGCCTATGCCCCAGAACAGCCAAGGGTATTCACTGGCTGATGTTTTGTGGAAACTGGTACTCAGAATAAGAGAAGAGAATTTCTTAGTCTCATAGTCTTTCATGGGGTGTATGTATATACAAAGTTATGTACTCCCAGAAAGAACATGATGATTGAGGTTCAGGAGCAGATGTTGTACTACAGAAGTACAGTAAAACTTTATTAGTTTAGACAATTGTGTCCTGTGGATCTTAGACCTGGCCTATTTAGAAGTTACTCAGAATGTTCCGTCCATCTCTTCATTTGCTTTGTTACATGACTGCACAATTTTCCATTCTTATCCTTGATAAGATCATTTAATTGCTTGTTATGCCAGAGATTTGTTGAATCCTGACCCAAACACCAACAAACTGGAGGTGAAGATGAAACAGGAGGGAGGTTTTCATGTGCCTGGTCTTGTAACAGTTCCAGTCAATTCTTTGTATGAAGTAAACAAGGTAAATTTAGCTGAGTGCACACCATATACTCACCGTTACGACTGCGCGCGCGCACACACACACACACGCACGCACGCACGCACGCACGCACGCACGCACACACACACACACACACACACACACACACACACACACATATATATGAAACAATAGGACTACACACACATGGAGGGGGAGAGATTGTGTGTTTAGAGATAAAAGTATCTCTAAAACGGGCATGATTTTATCAATGCTGATTTTTAGAGAGCGCAGTGTTTCTAAAGTTGATCCCAATAGCGCCTGGGTTGTTTACTGCTATTCTATCTGAAAATTTGTCTCCCTTTGTTTTACTTGATTACTGAGATAACCTACATTAAACTGTTGTCTGTAGCTAAGTGTTGCATTTTTTTTCTTGAGTTTCATCTTTATTTTGGCTAGCAGAAGATGGTCACGTCACATCTGCTCCTCTACTTACTTGTATTTCATGTAACGAGGATCTGAATTTCTTGTTCAAGCTACAAAAACAACAGTCAACAATGTGGAACTGATGACAAGAACCCATTCAAGACAGTCTAACTTCTTGGTTGTTGTTTGTGTTGTTGTCCATGTTTCAGAGCCATACAATAGGACTGACTTCACATTTGAGTTGAAGATTCTGATTTTTGTGTTGGACTTGATTACTTTTGATTTCCATATATTTCCCAATGCAGTGAAGGCACCTCTTGCCTTTCTGTTCTTATTTTGATAACATAGTTTGTATCCAACTTTCTGCTTTGCTGCCAAGATATATGTATGAATCTGCTTCTTGTAGGGGTGTTTCATCAAGTGCAGTCTTATTGTTTCCTATATTCATTATCCATATTTGTGTGGACATTTTGTGGCTTAAAATATCTATATTGTGGGGTAGTCTGCCCCATGCCTAGCCTTTCTCCCCCCCTTTGTTTTTTTAGATCAGGTGTTCTGAACCTGTTTTGGTTCCTAAACCCCATTGGCTTTTAGTAAACCTTCCCGTACTCCATGTTAAATATTAGAGGACATAAATTGTAGAGTTTGCCATGCATATGCATATAGACAAAATAAATAAACGTTAATTTATTTTCTTGAAGAAAACTACGAGGGGCGTTCAGAAAATAATGCACCACATCGTTTTTCTCAGCTAATAATGAAGATAGAAGCATGAAATTTTGCACAATTTAAATATTGCATGTGCCAATTGTGTGCACCAAATTGCACCGCAACCGGCCAAATAATACGGCTGCCCTAAACCATTGAAATGGAGCGTGTTAGCAACTTGCGTTATAAACAGCGAATTGTGATAGAATTTCTCGTTGCAGAGAAGGAAACTGTTGTGAATATTCACAAGCGTCTATGTGATGTGTATGGAAGTTTTACAGTCAACAGGAGTACAGTCAGTTGCTGGGTTCAGAGAATCAAAGAATCAGGAAGTGGGGATACGGAGCTGCTTGATCGTCCGCACCGTGGATATCCTGCCACAGCCACCAACGCAGAAATGTTGAAATGCGGTGAGGGCATTATTCTTACTGATAGGCGAATCACTACTCAACAATTGGCCTTACAGCTGTCAGTCAGCATGGGTAGTGCAAATGCAGTTATAAAAACTCTAGGATTTTCTAAGGTTTGCGCAAGATGGGTTCCTCGAAGTCTCACAAATGACCACCGATTGCAAAGGAAAGCAATTTCTTCTGAATTGTTGGAGCGTTTCAATGCTGATGGAGAGAACTTTTTGGCTAAGATCGTTACAGGTGACGAAACCTGGGCACATCATTTTGAACCTGAGACAAAATGACAGTCAATGGAGTGGCGTCATCCGCAATCACCAAGAAGAAAGAAATTCAAGACAATTCCTTCAGCTGGAAAGGTCATGATCACTGTCTTTTGGGACATTGAAGGTGTGATTCTTGTGGACGTTATGCCAAGAGGAGAGACAATCAATTCGCAAGCTTACATTAAGACATTGAAAAAACTCAATCAACGTTTTTTAGAGTTCGGCCGCACAAGAATCCAGCAGACCTGCTTCTCCTTCACGACAATGCGCGCCCTCACACAAGTCTGGCAACACAGGAAGCAATCACCAAATTGGGTTGGACTGTACTACCCCATCCACCCTATAGTCCCGATTTGGCACCCTCTGATTTTCATCTATTTGGTCCCCTTAAAGATGCACTCCGTGGGACAAGGTTTGAAGATGATGAAGGAGTGATTCATGCAGCGAAGAAATGGCTACATGTTCAAGACAAAATCTGGTGCGGGCTAGGAATACATGCACTTGTTTCGCGCTGGCATAAAGCCGTACAAGTTGATGGGAATTATGTTGAATAATACTGATGTTTACATAACATATCCATGTATCTTCTTCTTCGATCCTTAACCACCGACCGTCAAAGCAGTCAGTGGCCATCACGCCTAGTGGCGTCTTGTAGGGCAACAACAAATTGATTCCACTTTGCACGGTCGGTGGCCATCCTTCGTACAGTGCCCCAACTCTGGTTCATTCTTTGCATCTCAGCCTCCACAGTCCTCCGCCAAGTTGTTTTTGGTCGGCCTCTCTTTCGCTTTCCTTCAGGGGTCCAAAACATAGCTGTTTTTGTGATGGCATCGGGGTCTCTTCTGAGGACATGACCAACCCAGCTCCAGCGTCTGCCAGCTATGATGGTGTGCATGTCCTCTTGCTTGCTACGAGTAAGCAGATCTTGGTTGGTGATGGTATTCGGCCAAAAGATGCGGTGAATTTTTCTTAGGCATGTTGTGTGAAAAGAGGACAATTTTGACATTTCCTTCTCTGTGACTCTCCAGCATTCCGCGCCATAGAGAAGCACAGAAAGCACGCAACTCTGGTATAATCTTAATTTTGTGCTTGTGCTGTATTGGGAGGACTTCCAGATGTTATTTAGGCTAAAGAAGGCTGTTCTTGCCTTATTCATTCTGATGTTGATGTCTTTGCCTGCCCCACCATCTGGTGTTACTATGCTTCCTAGATATCCATGTATATTGTGTATAAATTTCATGCTTTTTGAATAAACAGTTCCTGCGAAAAACGATGTGGAGCATTACTTTCTGAACGCCCCTCGTATATTCATTCAATGCATGACATTTTTTTTTGGTATCATACAGTTGTTAAATGTTTATCCAGAACACAGTCAAATAGTGGGACTCTTGATTCTATTTCTTGTAAACCAACAGTTTTATTCTTGGTACAGATTTTGAAAGAAATGCAACCACCATTTTGTAGCTTCTTTTGGATTTGACTGAAAAGAGCACTTACCGTTCACTCTCCAATCCACAACTTTTTTTTTTCACCAACATTTCTATCTTTGGAAGATTTCAGTAGGATTAAGTAGTTATTTACCAATATTCCTTGTACACCCTTGGCAAGCTACACGTACCATCTGGGTACCCCAGGTTGGAACCCTGATTTAGAGATACTCTTACTTACTTACTTAGTCGTTCCCCTTCTACCGTGAGGTGTAGAGGTTTGGAAGAGAGAGCGCCAGACCATTCTATCAGCTGTCTTCTTCCTGGCCTGGTTCAATTCTAGTCCTCGGTCCTTCAAAGATTGTCTAATGTTGTCCTCCCAGCAGACTCTGGGTCGTCCTGGAGGTCTGGATCCCTGGCTCTTTGTTTCCCATGCTTGTCGTGGTAGCCGATCTTCTCCCATTCTGCAGACATGGCCAAACTATCTTAGTTGGGACTGTTCTATTTGGGTCTGCAGCAGATGGGATTTTAGGCCTTGACGGATCGTCTGGTTGCGGACCATGTCTCTTCTTGTTACTTCAACCACTTTCCTCAGATACCTCATTTCTGAGGTTTGGATCTGGCTTTTGTGGGTTGTAGTCATTGCCCACGACTCGCATCCATATGTCAAGACTGGGACATAGGTGGAGCGGTATACAGCCATCTTCGTTTTCTTACCAACCTCTTTCTTGCTGAGGAATCCACGATTTATGGCCTGAAAAAGTCTCCCAGCCGCTGCTTTTCGAGTGGCCAACTCTTCTTTGATGCCTCCCTTTCGGTCTATAATAGCTCCGAGATATTTAAAGTGGTCGACCTGCTCCAGGACCTGTTCTCCCAACTTAATCTGATGTTTTCTTTCTTCTCGTGATATCACCATGGATTTTGTTTTAGAGCTGCTTATGACCATCCCTCTCTTCTCCAGCTCTTCCTTCCAGACTTGCAGGTTGGATTGGAGATGTGCCTCTGATTTAGCAATCAGGGCAACATCATCAGCAAATGCCAGCTCCGAAATATAGACCTGTCTCATCTTCCAGTACCCCACTGAATACTTTCTTGTTCTCTCCTTACATGCCTTGATGACATCGTCCATAAGGAGTATGAAGAGGTAAGGTGATAGGATATCACCTTGTCTTACACCAGTGGTGGTCCTGAACTCTTCTGACTTATGGTTTGCTGTCCTCACATAATTTCTGCAAGACTTGTAGAAGCTCTGTATAGCATGAATCAGAGGTGCTGGAATATTCTTCCTTGCCAAACAGTCCCAAAGTTTGCTCCAGGGGACCCTGTCAAACGCCTTTTCCAGATCTATGAAACAAAGATGGATCTCACTCTTATACTCAAGGGCCTTTTCACTCAGCTGTCTGAGTGTGAAGATTAGGTCTTGAGTACTTCGATTTGCTCGGAATCCGCACTGGACCTCATCCAATTGTGGCTCAGCTAGGCGTCGGAGTCTCTGCTCTAGGATTCTAGAGTAGATTTTACCAGGGACACTGAGAAGGGATATGCCTCTGTGGTTTCCACATTGTCGATTGTCACCCTTTTTGAAAATTGGTGTTATGATGGCAATCTCCCAATCCTTTGGTATGGTCTTGTTGCACCATGCTGCCTGTAGGACCTTTAGGAGTAATAGGTCGCCTGATGCTCCCATGTACTTAACCATTTCTGGTGTTATACCATCATGCCCTGCTGCTTTGCCCATCTTGATTTTCTCTAGTGCTGCCCTCAGTTCTTCCATCTTTATGTCATCTTCACCATCATTGGTTTTCTCTTCTGTGCTAGTGGTTATCATTTCTGATGCTTCACCATGCTCACCATCCAGGAGTTCTGAGAAATATTCTTTCCATCTTTCCATTACTTCCTTCGGGGCAGTAAGCAATTTGCCTTGCTTGTCCTTTATAAATTTGAGAGGGCATTGTTTTTCCTTCCTCATGTTCTTTAGGGTATATTCTCTATATTTTTCCATTTGTCCTATTGTGTTTTTAGCTCCTAAGTATTGTTTCCATGCCATTTTCTTTTCTCTTATTTTCTCTTTGACTTCCTCTGTCCACCAAGGTGTCCTCTTTCTCTGGTTCCCAAGTCGGACTTCACCGCATGCTTCTGCAGCAGCTGTCTTTATGATATCCTTGAATTTATTCCAGAGGGTTTCCAAGTCATCAGGTCGTTCTTCTGTGTTGCTCACTGCTGTAGCAATAAGCCCCTGATATCTGGTCTTAATTTCTGGCTCTCTCAGCTTGTAGGTCCTAATGCTCATTTCTCCTGCTCGTTTACTTGGTTTCTTGCGTGATGTTGGGCAGTTCCTAGGCTGAGCAACTCTTTCAGTTGTTCGTTTGATTGTTAGCAGGTAGTGATCACTTCCAATCTCTGGCCCCCTCCAGACTCTTGCATCTCGGACATATCTGAATGAGCTTCTCCGAACAATGGCATAGTCGATCACTGACTTCTCATTCTTGGTTGGTTCACATCTAGTGTATGCATGTATGCGCTTATGGGGGAACTTTGTGTTTGTAATGATCAGATTCTGCTCACTGCAGAATCTAAGGAGTCGCTTTCCATTGTCATTGAGAGTATCTTCTCCATATCTTCCGATAACTCCACCCCATCTAGCATGGTCATTTCCAACTCTGGCATTAAAATCTCCGAGCATGATAACTTCATCTAGGCAGTCATCCACTGTCCTTTGAAGCAGCTCGAAGAATTCCTCCTTGACCTCTGCTCTCTCATCCTCATATGGCCCATACACTATGACCAGGTTGACTATGGTTTCTCCTTCTTTTAGTTTTACAACCATAATGCGCTCCGAGACAAAGTTCCATCCCTTGATACTATCTTTTTGATTTTGGGCCACAATGCAACCCACGCCCCCTTTAGCTCTTTCAGATATGGGTACACCACTGTAGAGCAACGTGTTGCCATCAAGATCCATGACTCCTTGTCCTTTTTTCTTTGTTTCCGTTATAGCCAGGATTTCTAGTTTTGCTTTCCTCATCTCTTCCACCAGCTCCTCTTCCTTCCCATTTATACTTCTTGTGTTCCAAGTTCCATAAGTCGTAGTCCGTAGTCCGTTCCAGTTCGTCGCCTTTAGAATCAGTCCGGTTTTCTCTCTTGTATTGCTCGTAATCATAGTTTAAGACAAACAGGTGATTGGCCTGTTGTGCCTTTGCATGATGGAGGGGCTGCCTCCTTACGGCCTCCATGCAGGCCGCCCTCCTCCTTTTTCATCCGGGCTTGGGACCAGCATTGGCGGAGTTTAGAGATACTCTTGGAATAAAAATAGCAATATTGGTGTTTGAGACTACATAATAGTTGGACATTTATAGCAATATGTTGCTGAGAATACAGACGATAACTGCTGTGATAATCTATAATAAAAGAGAAACAGATAATGGCTGTACAGCTGGAAAACTGGAGATTGGCCTAAAACAAATGAAATTTTATTTGACAAGACATGGTAACAAACCAAACCAGACAATGTAGCCAGAATGCCTTCAGCAGTCAGTCACACATTTCATTCATTCATTTTTCTTTGTGCACCTTACGGAGCTTGGAGCCACCACTGCACCCGATTCCTTTGCAGGAAGCCTGTACCAAGCAGTCACGTGCTCTTGTGGCAGTGGTTTCTGTGGCAATTTGTTTTACATTATGACGTTGCCAGCCCCATGTACAACCTTGTAAGTGGTCTTCTACGATATGCCTGAGAGTGCAGTAGTTCTATTATTTTTTGTCTTTTCAGTGAGCCCCGGGAATTACATGGGGATTAGTGTCATGACGTGGATTTAAGTTTAGAGTTTGGCCGAGAATATAGACAAGCCACTAGTATGAGAAAGTCTGAGAAGGTAGATTTAGATGAGAATACAGTGAGTGTGGAAGGATGAGACTTATAGCTTCGAGGGTGAGAACCGAGATTGACTCTCCCTCGCCACTCGCAACTTAGTTAAGAGCTATGAACTCGCCACCTCTGACTACCATTTAAAGGAGATAAGGTTTCACTAAATTTCCACAGACACAACTATACAGACAAGCATATATGTACAGTATAGTTATAGAGAAACTGATCCAGTATACAGTTTATAGTTTATTATACAACAAAATCAAATAACACAGAAAAATAAATAACGTGCAAGGTCGCACTAACCTGGAAAAATAAACAGAACAATTAAAATAACAGACACTATAACCCTACACTTTCACCCTCTCTTTCAACCTGCATGGAAGAAAATTAAGGATTAACAAAATCTACTTGGTGGGGTCTCTAACTTAAGAGCCACCACTCCTGACTATCCTATTATAATTATTAAATATAACCCACTGTCCTGCTGCAGACGTATACCCAAATGTCTACACAAATCTGAATGCACTATCTGATGTCCTACACAGCTAACAACAATACCACAAGCACTGCTCCACCAACTGCCCTTTTCAGTGCTAACTCAAAGGCTGTCCCTTAAGTCGGTATAGCTGACTCTCTAACTTCTTTCTCCCTCTCTTCTGATTTGGTGTCTCTCTGACACTACCGGCTTCTGCTGAGTGGCGTCTCCGTTTACACCCCTCCTCTCATTAGCTTTCTGGAAAGGAATGATGACCCTCTCTCCTTTCTTGACTACTGCTGCTGATGACTTTGGTAATAATGACTATGTACTTGACTTGGGATGTATATGCTTCACTACTGCTGACAATTCTTTAACGGCCGATTTAACCCTCTTAGCGTTTAGGGACAAACGGCTTATTATGGCAGTATGTACATAAAACCAACCTCCAGGCCACGCGCCTCTTTGGAGTGGTATAATGATGAGTCTCGCCTTCTTCACCTATGGCGATGCCTTGAGCCTTCTACTCCTGAGAGGCCCTATAACGTGATGAGTTTTTAAGGGCAGTCTACAACAGCCTCCCTTCTGAGCCGTGAAAATGCTGTAGAACAAAAAATTAACAACAGCTATACAACACGTCAACATATATTTTCATCCCTAACACATAAACACCCTAAATTAATACCTCTCCCATCTTTCCCCTAAATTAATACCTCTCCCCTACACAAATCTACACACACGCGATAACCAAATATTCCTACCCAAGGGTCGAACTAATTTACAATCTCCTTCCAGCCCCAACTTACTATCTGACTGTTAGGAAAACCCCCAGACACAGGCTGACCTAAATCTTAGGTATGCGTTTCTAGGATTTTGGCGTCACAACAGTCTTTTCACTGAGGGAAATCCCCTGTACTGAATAAGTTGCTAGCCGTAACTACTTATAACCGACTGACCCGGGCAGGTTATCAATTAGCACAATATATATATATATACCATCTAGGAATTATTAAATCCCATCTCAACCCTTTGCTTCTGACTACAAGAGGTTATTAATTAAACACAAGTAGTAAATACACAAATTCCTACACCCTCTTAGTAATGTTAATTTCACCCCTTGTCATCCGACTACATTACCAAAATAGCACAACTAATGAATCCACATAATACGCTCGCGTATATACACTACAAATTATCAATAATTCACATTGAGGTTATATTGGACCTCAGAATTACATTATTGGTATAACCTTAGGACTTAACCTTATACAGTTAAATTATCTCAAAAACCCTGCTACACACATCCTAGATACTGCTACTATTTATAGAAAAATTATAGGCCCCCTTCTAGTTTTATTATAAGATAGCAATTGATGGCACTTCTGTCTAATAAAATTAAATTACTCCCAGAAAAACTTACTTTAACGTGCTAAGATCTTATATAAACTATCTACTCGCTACTAAGTTATGAACATACCCAATTATCGAATTTCTCCCGCTGAGCACCTCGTAACTCGCTGAGCAGACGATAAGGCGTGGATTTCACAGCAGGAAAATTTCTTTTGACTCACGCGCTAAAACTTTTGACGCCGTTATTTATAATAGAAATATTGATGCCGAAACCCATGCTATGAGTCATCACATAGTGTCGCTTTGGGTCGACCTTTAACCAATGAAATTGCTGCAATAAAATGAAATCTGACCTCCGCCAATGATATCGTAAACTAACTTATGACTCATGTTTATCAAGCCAATCGCGAAGTAATTTCTGCTCCCGCGCGAAAGAATTCCCTAACATTAGATAATAATTCTTGCCATTCTAGTACCCGAATAAATTCATTGGTTGCAGCGCTGAAACCTGGGTCGTGTTTCCCCCATCCCTACAATTAAACATAGTAAGTATGGGAGTTACGGAATTTCTCCTAACGTCGGGAGAATTTACCCCGCCAAATAATAACTACACGCTCAACTGCCTAATAAAAATAAAAATGAACGCAATTACTTACAGAGAGAAGAGGACTGGGGCAAAACTGAAATTAAAACCCACAGTAACTCCTCATAAATAAACGCAAATAATACCTGGAGAAGAAAAATGGGGCCCGTTGAAAACAAAATCACAGTAAATCCTCACAATTAGTCACACATGAATGACAAAAATGAATAAACTAAAAAGATAAAAACAATGTAGGATGCAAATAAGACTGAATGAAGGGAAACTCTATAACAGTTGTAAACATATGCTATGATAATTTTTTCCTACATTTCATTAGTCTTGTATCATGCTCTAAATTCCAGTATGTCTACAGTTAATTAGGTCTGTATCGCACTGCTTAGTTGTTCATACAGATGCTATATTTGCTTTTATATTTCTTTATCTTTTCTCCTATTTTTATGTTTGTTTTAAACTGATAAAGTACTGAAAAACTGGCACAAAAAAAGGAGCAAGTATTCCACAACAACACAATGGATGGACAACTGGGCTATTGACATGACTACAAGGGCACTAGATGAAGAGATCTCTCAGCCTAAGCCCAGAGATATAGTTGTATTTTAAGGTTGTGAACAAGGCATGTATCCCTCAATAAACAGCTGCACAGAGTGACCTCAGACCATTCACCATACTGCAAGCACTGCAAAAGACAAGAGGAAAGAACAGTAGAACACCACCTCCTCGAATGCTTGGCACTAGCAGATCTTCGGATGACCAAACCCCTTCATCTTTAACACCCTATATGGAGACACCAGCATGTTGAAAAAGACATGAGCATTTCATTACCTCGCTTGGGGAAAAAAAATAATGAAAACTCATAACCCCTGAGATCAGAAAGAGTCAAAAGTCAAGGCCAACCTGGTGGTCTTGTTTTTGGCAGAGTGTTTGCCAGTTTTGTTCTTGTGCTTCTTTATAACGTCTTACATTTGTGTGTGTGTGTGTTGAATGTTTTCATCATTCCACTATACTCATCTGTTGAAACATAACCTCCATACAGATTATTGAGACAGGCCACCAATATAGAGCAACATCTTCCACCTGCATGAATGAGAGGTCATCAAGGTCACATTGTTTACTGTATGTAAATGTTACTGGTGTCAATCTTATAACTGGCAGCAAAACTTTTGGTGAGGCATCATGTTGTTTGTGCTTTCTGTTTTAGTTTGTTAGTTTGTTTGTTTTTTTTTTTTTGAGTAATAAGAAAACCATCTGATCTGTCTTAGTTTGCTGGCATTAGTTTATGTCATTATTTGAGAACTAAGATTGGAAAGGAGTATGGCACTGAGGCCTTTTGAAAGGAAGAGCATTTTCTATGTGTTGTAGTAATGTTTGATTTTGGGCCAAAGGTTTTTTTTTTTTTGTCGCCCAAGGCCATAATGAATAATACTGTTTGGTTTTATTTGTTAGGCACTTGTACATGTATTTATGTATTTCCATATTGTTACCAGGGCCCAAGAGTGGAGCAAAGAATAGTAACACTGTAACCTACCTCACATCTCATAAGAAGCGACTAAGGAGGGTGGGGCTTATCCTGTAGTAATTTTAAGCCACACAAAACTTTAACAAAACAATATGGACAAGTCTACTGAAGATGTGCAGGATACACAATGAGGAAACCTGTCAATAGCATTACAAGGCAGTCCTTGTTCTGAAATCCTCAGGGTAAGTGAGGTGATGGAAGAGCAAAAACACACGGAGAAGAGAACTGGAGATAGACATGAAGGTATGAAGAAGATATTAATAGCCTCTTCAGTCATAACTGACTATAGGAATGCGCCACTGAGGTGACAGCCCTCGGCTGCTTATTTTCCTGGTGTTCCTTTCTATGTTTTCTCCTCTCTTATGTGAGCTTCTTTTCGCCCAGACTGAGGTGGCGTCGCAGATAGCATCACCACTTCGTGCGATCAGCAGCTTCAACCTCCTAGATTGCTGGATTTATGTCCAGTGCCTTCATGTCTCTCTTGCACACATCTTTGAATCTCTGCTGCACTTGCCCAACTGTTCTTTTGCCATCTGCCAGTTGTCCGTAGAAGATATCTTTCGGGATGCGACCATCTTCCATGCAACGGACATGGCCAAGCCAGTGTAGTGTGTGCTGTCTAAGCTGTGTATATATGCTTTGAAGGCCAGCACGTGACAACACCTCGACATTTGTCACTTTATCTTTCCATAAAATGCAGAGGATGTGGCGTAGACACCGTAGATGGAAGGTATTGAGCCTTTCTTGTTTAGCATAGGTTGTCCATATCTCGCTACCATATAAAAGTGTGCTAGTGACGCAGGCGTATATACTGCAGCTTTGGTCTTCATTGTGAGTTTGGAGTTTCCCCAAACACGCGATGTGAAGCGGGCAAAGGTAGCTGCAGCTTTACCAATGTGACTGTCAATTTCTGTGTCCAGAGAGAGTTTGTCATTGAAGATAGACCCCAGGTATGTGAAGTGGTGCACCACTGCCAATTCATAGTTATCGATAGTGATAACTGGTGCAGCACCCACATCCTGACTCAGCACATTTGTTTTCTTTAGACTTACTGTGAGGCCAAAGTCCTTGCATGCTTGGGTGAAGCAATTCATCAAGCTCTGAAGCTCCTGTTGGCTTCGAGTGACGACTGCAGCGTCATCAGCGAATAGCAAATCTCTTATAGTGACCCTTCTGATTTTTGTTTTTGCCTTCAGCCTTGCGAGATTAAACAGACGGTCATCTGACCTAGTGTGAAGGCATATTCCTTCAGTTGCATCTCCGAATGCATGTTTCAAGAGTAAGGCAAAGAAGATCCTGAAGAGGCTTGGAGCCAGAACACAGCCTTGTTTAATGTCACTGCGTATGTCAAAGGGCTGTGATGTGCTTCCAGCATACTGGACTGTTCCCTTCATGTCCTCATGGAATGACTTTATCATTTCCAGCAGTTTAGCAGGGCAGCCTATTTTCAGGAGGATTTTGAAGAGTCCATCCCTACTAACCAGGTCAAATGCCTTTGTGAGGTCTATAAAGGCAATATATAACGGTTTTTTCTGCTCTCTTGATTTTTCCTGAAGCTGGCGGAGAGAAAAGATCATGTCTGTTGTTGATCTACCAGCTCGGAATCCACAGTGACTCTGGATATATGCGCTTAGCTAACTTGTGTAGTCGCATTAAGATGACTGGCAAAAATCTTACCAACAATACTAAGAAGAGAGATTCCTCTGTAGTTATTGCAATCACTTCTGTCTCCTTTATTTTTATACAGTGTTACAATCTTGGCATCTCGCATGTCTTGAGAAATAGTTGTCTCTTCCGAGCACTGGCGCAGCACCTTGTGCAGGGGATGTAATAGTGTGCTCTGAAAGCATTTGATTAAATCGGGAGGAATCCCATCACTGCCTGGTGCTTTGCCAGAGGCCAAGCTATCAATGGCCTTGCTGAGTTCTTCTAATGCTGGTTCAGCATCCAGCTCCTCCATAGTTGGCAGACATTTGACAGCATCAAGGGTTGCAGGCGTGACGGTATTTTCTCTAGCGTAAAGCTCAGAGTAGTGCTCGACCCACCTCTCCATCTGCTTACCCTTATCGGTTAGCTTCTATCTGCTGATGATTTTTAGCGGTGCTGTCTTACTATTTTGGGGACCAAGGGCTTTCTTTATACCATCATACATTTGTCTAGCTGTTTGCGCCGCGGTCTGGATGCTCTCAATGAGCTAGAGCCAATATTTATTTGCACAACGTCGAGCAGTTTGTTGAACTTTGCTTCTCGTAGCCTTCAGGATCTGTAGGGTTGTAGCACTCAGTGAACGTTTGTATTCAGTCGCAGCACTGTGCTTATCTTCAATGACAGGTGTCATCACATCTGATGAAGCATCAAACCAGTCGTTTAACTTCGCTGTTTTCTTACCAAAGGTGGCAAGTGCAGTACTTTGAATGGTGTTCCACAAGTGCTCCCAGTTCTCTGTAACAGTATGACCATGCTGTGGGCTACTGAGCACTTTCTTGAAGGTCGTGGTAAATTGAGTGATCATGAAGGGTTTGACATCTTGCAGGTATCGATGCATGGTTTCCCTTCATGTCTGTCATGATGGAGTTTTCTTGGTTGTGCTCTGATTTTGCAGCAAACCAAGGAGTGATCTGTATAACAGTCTGCACTATGGTATGAGAGTGTGGAGAGCACAAACCTAAGAAGTGGCCTTCTGATGAGAATCAGATCCAGTTAGTGTCAGTGCTTGGATCATGGGTGTCTCCATAACACCTGGGGTTTTGTCTGAAAGTAGGTGTTGGTCACGCAGAGGTCATGATGGACACACAACTCCAAGAGCCGTTGTCCATTTTCATTCATCTTGCCAATACCAAACCTGCCCAGACTATAAGGCCGTGAAACATTATCGGCACCCACTCTAGCGTTAAAGTCACCAAGGAGAACAAGCTGTTCTTGCCTAGGTGTGCTTTTGATGACTGCCGCTAGATTCTCGTAGAACTCATCTTTAGCTTCTGAGGCAGAGTACAGAGTAGGAGCATACACACTGACAAGGGTGATGGGACCTGCGCTAGTTTGCAGGCGGAGCATCAACAGGCATTCTGATCCATTCTTGCTTGGTTCAACCATTTTAGTTAGCGATTTTTTTTTACCTCCAAACCTACTCCGTGTACTTTAGTTTTATTAAGGTCTATCCCTTGCCAATAAAATGTGTAGTCCTTCTTGCTCACCATTCCTGAGCCTGAAGAAGATATGGAATGACTTTGAATTTTGCAATACTGTACTTAGGGTTACATTATTTGTGCAGTATACGAGAAATTTTGGAGTTCAGCATTTAGGGTTACATTATTTGTAACTTATAGGAAAAATTTCACAATACTGCACTTAGGGTTATATTTTTTGTACCGTCTAGATACATTTTGCAATACAACACTTAAGGTTGCATTATTTGTACTGTATCAGAAATTTTGCAGTACAGCACTTAGATTACATTATTAGAACTCCTAGGAAAACATTAGAGATTTTTGGTAGCAAGCATAGATCTATGGAAATTAACTTTCCAAAATCATGGGTAGTAAAACTGCATTGATCTATGTGGGCAAATCTTCAATAATCATGAGTGATCAAGTTCCATAAAAACTTGGACTAGTAATCTGGACAGATCTGTGGTAGTAGATCTCCCAGCAATCCCTAGTTGTAAATCTTCAATAATCATGAGTGGTCAAGTTCCATAAAAACTTACTTACTTACTTAGTCGTTCCTCTTCTACCGTGAGGTGTAGAGGTTTGGAAGAGAGAGCGCCAGACTATTCTATCAGCTGTCTTCTTCCTGGCCTGGTTCCATTCTAGTCCTCGGTCCTTCAAAGATTGTCTAATGTTGTCCTCCCAGCGGACTCTGGGTCGTCCTGGAGGTCTGGATCCCTGGCTCTTTGTTTCCCATGCCTGTCGTGGTAGCCGATCTTCTCCCATTCTGCAGACATGGCCAAACCATCTTAGTTGGGACTGTTCTATTTGGGTCTGCAGCGGGTGGGATTTTAGGCCTTGACGTA
This sequence comes from Oreohelix idahoensis, assembly GCA_024509875.1. NCBI lineage: Eukaryota > Metazoa > Mollusca > Gastropoda > Stylommatophora > Oreohelicidae > Oreohelix > Oreohelix idahoensis. The sequence continues at coordinate 195,977 of JAMPIV010009010.1, forward strand.
TCGTCCGGCTGCGGACCACGTCTCCTCCTGTCACCCCAACCACCTTCCTCAGATACCTCATTTCTGAGGTTTGGATCTGGCTTTTGTGGGTTGTAGTCACCGCCCATGACTCGCATCCATATGTCAAGACCGGGACATAGGTGGAGCGGCACACAGCCATCTTCGTTTTCTTACCAACCTCTTTCTTGCTGAGGAATCCTCGATTTATGGCCTGATAAAGTCTCCCAGCCGCTGCTTTTCGAGTGGCCAACTCCCCTCTGATGCCCCCCTTTCGGTCTATAATAGCTCCGAGATATTTAAAGTGGTCGACCTGCCCCAGGACCCGCTCTCCCAACCCAATCTGATGTTTTCTCTCTTCTCGTGATATCACCATGGATTTTGTTTTAGAGCTGCTTATGACCATCCCTCTCTTCCCCAGCCCCCCCCTCCAGACCCGCAGGCCGGACTGGAGATGTGTCTCTGATTTAGCAATCAGGACAACACCACCAGCAAACGCCAGCTCTGAAACACAGACCCGTCCCATCTTCCAGCACCCCACTGAATACTTTCTTGTTCTCTCCCTACATGCCCCGATGACATCGTCCATGAGAAGCATGAAAAGACAAGGTGACAGGACATCGCCCCGTCCCACACCAGTGGCGGCCCCGAACTCCTCTGACCCATAGTTTGCTGTCCTCACACAATTTCTGCAAGACTTGTAGAAGCTCTGTATAGCATGTATCAGAGGTGCTGGAATGTCCCTCCCTGCCAAACAGTCCCAAAGTTTGCTCCAGGGGACCCTGTCAAACGCCTTTTCCAGATCTATGAAACAAAGATGGATCTCACTCTTGTACTCAAGGGCCTTTTCACTCAGCTGCCTGAGTGTGAAGATTAGGTCTTGAGTACTTCGGTTTGCTCGGAATCCGCACTGGGCTTCATCCAATTGTGGCTCAGCTAGGCATCGGAGTCTCTGCTCTAGGATTCCAGAGTAGATTCCACCAGGGACACCGAGAAGGGATATGCCTCCGTGGTCTCCACATTGTCGATTGTCACCCTTTTTGAAAATCGGTGTTATGATGGCAATCTCCCAATCCCTTGGCATGGCCCTGTTGCACCACGCCGCTTGTAGGACCCTTAGGAGCAACAGGTCGCCTGATGCTCCCATGTACTTAACCATTTCTGGTGTTATACCATCATGCCCTGCTGCTTTGCCCATCTTGATTTTCTCCAGTGCTGCCTTCAGTTCTTCCATCTTTATGTCATCTTCATCACCATTTGTATCCTCTTCTGTGCTAGTGGTTATCATTTCTGATGCTCTACCTTGCTCACCATCAAGGAGTTCTGAGAAATATTCTTTCCATCTTTCCATTACTTCCTTCGGGGCAGTAAGCAATTTGCCTTGCTTGTCCTTTATAAATTTAAGAGGACATTGTTTTTCCTTCCTCATGTTCTTTAGGGTCTTATAGAACAATTTCTGGTTTTCTTGCGCATCCTTTTCTAGCTTTTCTCCAAATTCTTCCCAGGACTTCTGTTTTGCTGCTAGCACCTTGTTCTTTGCTTCTGTTCTGAGTATCACACACTCTCTATATTTCTCTATTTGTCCTGCTGTGTTTTTAGCTCCCAAGTATTGTTTCCATGCCATCTTCCTCTCTCCCATTTTCTCTTTGACTTCTTCCGTCCACCAAGGTGTCCTCCTTCTCCCGCTCCCAAGCCGGACTTCACCACACGCCTCCACAGCAGCTGTCCCCATGATGTCCTTGAATTTAAGCCACAGGGTTTCCAAGTCATCAGGTTGTCCCTCTGTGTCTCTCACCGCCGTAGCAACAAGCCCCTGACATCTGGTCTTAATTTCTGGATCTTTCAGCTTGTAGGTCTTAATGCTCATTTCTTCCGTTCGCTTACCTGGTCTCTTGCGTGGTGCTGGGCAGTTCCTAGGCTGAGCAACCCCCTCAGCCGTTCTTTTAACTGTAAGCAGGTAGTGATCACTTCCAATCCCCGGCCCCCTCCAGACTCCAGCATCCCGGACATACCCGAACGAGCTCCTCCCAACAACGGCACAGTCGACCACTGACCTCTCACCCTCCGTTGGCCCACACCTAGTATATGCATGCATGCGCCCATGGGGGAACCCCGTGTTGGCAATGATCAGACTCCGCTCACTGCAGAATCCGAGGAGTCGCCCTCCATTGTCACCGAGAGTATCCTCTCCATACCCTCCGACAACCCCACCCCATCCAGCACGGTCATCCCCAACTCTGGCACCGAAATCTCCGAGCATGACAATCCCACCCAGGCAGTCATCCACTGTCCTTTGAAGCAGCTCGAAGAATTCTTCCTTGACCTCTGCTCTCTCATCCTCATTTGGCCCATACACTATGACCAGGTTGACTATGGTTTCTCCTTCTTTTAGTTTTACAACCATAATGCGCTCCGAGACAAAGTTCCATCCCTTGATACTATCTTTCTGGTTTTTGGCCACAATGCAACCCACGCCCCCTTTAGCTCTTTCAGATGTGGGTACACCACTGTATAGCAGAGTGTTGCCATCGAGATCCATGACTCCTTGTCCCTTTTTCTTTGTTTCGGTAATAGCCAGGATTTCTAGTTTTGCTTTCCTCATCTCTTCCATCAGCTCCTCTTCTTTCCCATTTATACTTCTTGTGTTCCATGTTCCATAAGTCGTAGTCCGTAGTCCGTTCCAGTTCGTCGCCTTTAAAATCAGTCCGGTTTTCTCTCTTATATTGCTTGTAATCATAGTTTTAGACAAACAGGTGATTGGCCTGTTGTGCCTTTGCATGGTGGAGGGGCTGCCTCCTTACGGCCTCCATGTAGGCCGCCCTCCTCCTTTTTCATCCGGGCTTGGGACCGGCATAGGCGGAGTTTCCATAAAAACTTGGCCTAGTAATCTGGACAGATCTGTGGTAGTAGATCTCCCAGCAATCCCTAGTTGTAAATCTTCAATAATCATGAGTGGTCAAGTTCCATAAAAACTTGGCCTAGTAATCTGGACAGATCTGTGGTAGTAGATCTCCCAGCAATCCCTAGTTGTAAATCTTCAATAATCATGAGTGGTTAAGTTCCATAAAAACTTGGCCTAGTAATCTGGACATATCTGTGTTAGTAGATCTCCCAACAATCCCTAGTTGTAAATCTTCAGTGATATTTTGTAGTAAAGCTACAGATATCTTAGGTAGTAAACCTTCAGAAAAGAAAGGGCACTAAATGATTGGGGGTGGGGCAGCATGCAAGGACCTGCTGAGGCAGCACATAATGGACTCTTTTAAGTGAAAACTGTCGTGAATTATTCTGAATAAATTACGTGTTTTCAGGACGCCTTAATCTCGTGGATTTGGCAGGTTCAGAGAGAGTGAGCAAGTCACAGGCCGATGGGGCTCGTCTGAAGGAAGCCCAAAGTATCAACAGGTGAGGTTTGATCACCCCTTGTTTCTTGGTTATATTCTGTACATAAACTTGAGATAATTGAGAATGATAATTTTTTACATTACAACAGCTGTGTGACACATCTTCATTGTTCCAAGGCATAATAAGTAGACCATTATCTTAGGAAGAATGGGAAATGTTGATTTTTTTCTTTACAAATTATAGTTTTATTCCTCATAGATCAATATTCTTAATTTGCCGAAGTTCTGCAACTTAGATTATACACGGGACACGTGTGTCTTAATTTGATTAGTAAAATACTGTGATCATCATCTGAGTTTGAATTATAGTCAGCTTCTGTTATTTCAGCAATTACACGTTGTTGTGGTCTTACTGATTTGTTCCATGCAAGTTCCCCACAGTTCATCATATCATCTCAACCCGTAACCCGTCATGGGTCGTAGGGGTGCCATGGTGGAAGCATCAGCAGACAGGGTCCTCCACTGCTCTCTATCCTCAGCAATGCGTACAAGTGTGGAAAAACCGTGTCCTGCCCATTCTTTGATGTTATCAGCCCAGGATTTTCTTTGCCTTCCTCTTCTCCGTTTACCTTCGACTGTTCCCTGGAGGATCGTTTTCGAAAGGGAGTCATGACGAGTTACATGCCCAAATCAGGCAAGCTTTCGACGTTTCACTACTGACAAAAGTGGTTCTTGGTGGCCTGCATAGGTGTTTATCTTCTCTCCCCACAGTTACAGCCAGCTTAACTGATTCCGTACGCAAGATCTAATAATAGATGCAAAGGCCGAACGCTGTAGACGTAAGATCTTTTAAAAGACGCTGATTTATTTTGTTGTTTCTTTCTATTCTGATATTTTATACTGCCCGGAATTTATCTCGAACGGAAGTAAACACAAAACTGGGCACATTTCAACAAGCTTCAACGTCTTTTATTTGCGTTTGAAGGAATTTTTTCACATTTATCTTCATCTTTAATCGTGTTTTGTCGTATCGCCATAATGGCCGAAAAACACACAGGATATGTTACTAATATGTGAACAGTGAACAAACTGTGTGATCAACCATAACTTTCTTACTTTTTCTGTGTTTCTAAATGGATTACCTGCACAAAGAGAGCAGTGAAACTGTATTGTGATAACAATTTATGTTACAAGCCTTACGTAAGTCGAAAATTTTTGTTCAAAATTTCAAGTTATCTTTTTTCCGTGTACATGTTATCTGTTATAACATAAACATAACTTAAAATTAGCTAGAAAGGCATATGGATTTATATTGTTCATCCAATGTACTTTAATTTGATATATAATATGTTATACTTAACTCATGATTAGACACACATTGTCAGTAAACGTAAATTATGTATGTGTAAATTTTTGGGGCTTAAAAATAATTCCGTCCAGAGCTGAAAATAATTACGTACGGAAAGAGTTAATCCACATTTTAGTCAGTTTGTGGTGTTTCAGTGTAGTCAGTTCATTATATCCCACAGTAGTCACTTTATATATTCTGATAGATCCAATTAGCAGAATAATCAGCATCTAATATTCCCGTACTCCATTGTTACCTGTCATCAGATCTCTGTCCAGCCTTGGAAATGTCATCAGTGCTCTTAAGAACAAGCATTCTCATGTTCCATATCGCGATTCTAAGCTGACCTACTTATTGCAGGAGTCATTGGGTAAATATTGATTTACATCTTTACAGTTATGAGAGTTCAACAAATGCTGTACACAGTGTTGTTCCTTTGTGTGTACACCAATACCTCGCTCTTTCGACAGGTTAGGGACCAGAGCTATGACGAAAGTCGAAAATCGACGAAAGTCGAAGCATAGCCTTTATTTAGCTTACAAATGCATTAGGGCCGCCAAAAAACGAAAATAACTAACTATATAACACTTGCGAATGCGTGCAACACCTAGATAAACAGAAATAAACATAAGAGTAAAGAAAATACAGTAAAAAATACGTAAATAGCATCTTACCTTAAAATCATTCTTGAGCAAGTAGACGATGAATATATACAGTATGTACAGTTTTGAATGTTGGTAATTTAGGAGGATTCTAGACTTAGAAAACCAGATGGAGAAAATTGAGGTGGCTCATCTTCAGAACTGGAGGATTTCAATCTAATTCTTTTAGGAGAAGGGCACTTTGAAGGAGATCTGGCTGGGGCTGATGTTGATGGCTCGGAATCTGAAGGGTTAGAGGGAGGGGTGACTGAAGTTGGTTGTGGCGGTTGCGTCTTGAAAAAGGAGAGCAAAGACGTTTACCTCATTGATGTCTTCTTCCTTTCCCTAAGAAGTTCTCTGTAACAGGCTATTTGATGTTCTAGCCCACTATTTACTTTTGAACTTCTGTCGAAATTTATTCTACGTTGAAGATCTGCTGCTTTGTGTAGCCAACTTCTTCTATAATTGTTTCAAGCTTCACTTGAAAAGCTCCTGCAGCTGCGGTATCTGCGCTAGCTGATTCTCCCTTCACTGCTATATTATGCAAATTTGACCTTTTCTTAAATTTCTCAAACCAGCCCCTGCTAGCTCCAAATGTCTCTTCAGCTGATGTCTTTCCTTGTTCAGCCTTCATTGCATTAAATAAAGTTTCTGCTTTAGCCTGGATAAGATCTTGGCTTAGAGGAATGTTGTGGCTGACTTGGTCTTCAATCCACACATTTAACACTTTCTCCATCTCACCAATTAAATTGTGCCGCTTTCTAATAAGTTTGGTATGCAGTGGCGTAGCGTTTTTAATTTCCTCTAACACTTTAGCTCTGTTCTTTACAATTGTGCTAACTGTAGTGCTTGGTACACCTAGCCGGCGGCCTATTTCAGCATTTAAGATGCCTTGTTCATTAAGCTTAATTAGCTTAAGCTTTTCTTGCAAATTGAGAACCTTATGGGTTCTTTTAACTTTGTCACTACACTTAGGACCCATTATGAATATATTAAAGCAGAAAAATAAGTAGTACTGTATAAGGCCTAATCACACAAAAAAGTACAGTATGAAAACTGTATACGTGTCGTATAATCATGATATGAACACTGTCATTAGACTGTTATCACTAAAATAACTATGAACTGTTTACAGTATAATCACAAAAATAATATAGTATGAATAGTTTTGTTATTTTAATCACAAAAATAAGTAGTATTAATATGTTTAATGACAAATATAAGAGATTCAATGCGGACACACACAAAAAAACAGTGCACACCGAATGATTTCTGTTCAAAGACTGAACGACGAAAGAATCAAGATGACGCGCAGTTGTGACCAAATGCGACGAAAGAGCGAAGCGAGCGACGAAATTTGGAAACGTGGTTAGAATTGAAAACCGACGAAAGAGCGAAGCGACGAAAGTCAAAGCGACGAAAGTCGAGGTATTGGTGTATTCCAAACCCCAATATTGGGGAAATAATAGGACCACGATACCCTTCCATGAAGTTCCCAGAGGTCTCTGAGGAGAGAAAACAAGAAAAAGATTACTGATGTTAAGGCGGCTGGCGTGATGCTGACCACATCGCCCCATAGTGTGCCGATGGTCAAGAAAATACGGGCCTAGCACCGTATTCCCAATATGCCTCAATAGGCGTGTAATGGGATCCCTTCCTTGGGTATGTTGTAAAAGGCAACTCTTGTGAGGTTGTGGAGCCAGCAACCTCAGTACGTAAAACAAATTGCTACAGAACCCACCACTTCAGGAGCATGTGCTTTTAAACTGGCTTTCTGAGGTTGCCAGCTGCAATAATGGTTCCATATTCCATAAGGATTGAAAAAAATAGATGAATGAATACTCTTCAGGCTTGTAATGAAAGGAAAGTAAAGAAGTTACTGAATGGAACTAGTAACCTCAATAAGTAATTTAAAACAAATTTCCTACAGAAATTACTAGTGCATGAGCTCAAGAATTTGGTGCATTGATGCAAACGTCTGCAAAGAGGCCAGTTGCAGCGGTGGTTCCATGTTCAGCAACAAGTAACAAAGTGATAAGAAAGAAAAATATATTTATTGTTTACTTTGTTTTTATTTTTAATTGCAAATTTGGGAATGAATCAGTTAATGTCATTTAGTTTTCCTGCATGCCAGTGATCATGCTCTTCCATTCATTTAATCTCTCTCACGAGTGTATCTTTTGTGTCTGCTTTAGTGTCTCTCCACCATGTGTTTCGTAGTCTTCCTTCTTTTCACCTTCCCTGGCAGCGACATTAAAAATATGAATGCAGTAGGCAAGATGGATTTTTATTGCATTGGTAAATATGTGGAAATTACAATACATTTTTGGGAAATATGTGGAAATTACAAGAAACTAATGGAAAACGTGTGGAAATTTCAAGAAATTGATGGAAAATATGTGGAAGTCACAAGAAATTAAGTCCAACACAAAAATACATAGTTAGATCTAAATTTTGAAAGCAGTCCTATGTTATGGCTCTGAAATGGTGAAAAAAAAACAACAGTAACAAAGAAGTTACAGGCTTTCATAAATGGGGTCTATGCCCAGTACACTGGGGCTGGGTACCCTGTCCTGTAAAAAAAATTTTACCACAAAAACTTCAGAAGCGAAATGGATAAGCCAAATACAAAAAACACACAGAGAAGACAACTGGAGACAGAAGTGAAAATTATGAGGAAGACGTGGACAGAGCTTGCTGTGGCAAAGGGAACAAAGATTGGCATTGTGCCCTTCAGGCATGTTGAAAAAGTCGATGGGGGGCTAAGGAATGGGGTCCGGGGGGCTGGGTACCCTGTCCTGTAAAAAAAAATTTACCACAAAAACTTCAGAAGCGAAAGGGGGGGGGGGGGATAAAAGGAGAAGACAACTGGAATCCAGAAGTGGAGGGGACGTGGGGGGGGGGGGGGGCTTGGCTGATGGCACAGGACAGGAGGACTTGGCATGTGTTTGTTGAAGGACTATGTTCCTTGGGGGGGGGGGGGCTTTAGTGTATTGATTGATACTGACAGTGTAGGATCCCATTCTTACTTTGATTTTCATGACATAACATTTATTTCCGTCCAGGAGGAGACAGCAAAACACTGATGATTCTTCAAGTCTCACCAGGAGAAGAGAATGTCAATGAAAGCATCTGTACCCTTTCCTTTGGTCAGAGAGTTCAATCAGCTGAGCTAGGGACTGCCAAGAAGAAAGTTGAGGATGGCAATAAGGTCAGGACAATAGAACAAAAAAATGTTTCCCATAGGGGACATTTTTTTTGTTTCCTTGTAATTAAAAAGTTTGTATTAATGCTAGTGAGCTCTCAGGGATCTCATATGAGGCAGAGTAGGAATAGGACTACTCTACTCTCAGGCATGTTGTTCATTCATTCATTCATAACCCTCCACTCCCAAAGGAGCATAATACCATGAGTCCTCCTGAGAATGCCATCATCTCAATTCTTTCCATGTTCTCCTTTCATTTTCACCTCTGTTTCCAGCTCCTTCTCCATGCTCTGTTTTAGTTTTGTCTAGCTGAATCAAAAAGATATTTGTCTTATCCATTCATCAATCTCTTGTTCACTGGCACTTGTCTATCAGTTCCACATTGGGACATTAAATTGGAGGTAGCTTGAGCGCCTCAATGATCCCGGGAGCTATGCCGGCGGGAGTTTTACTCTGGCAGGGTGACCCAAGGCGGGCGGGTCCTGGGTGAGGGGCCAGACTAAATGGGCTGAGGAGTGGGTGGAACCCTATAGGTGTAGATGCAGAACCCACCGGCGAGTGGTACATGCTCTGGTCTGCACCAATCCACCCCCACTTCATGGGTTAAATGCTTTCTTGCCTCATTCTTCACTGTTTGTCGTCTATCACGCCCATGGCGACCGTTGCCTCAATTGGCTGTGTGTGGTGTACCCGGAAACGGGGCCTCCCAGTACTGAGGCAAAGTTAAGTCCCCGATGTCACTTATCGGTGCAGAATTGAGAGAGATGGCTGAGCATCACAATCCCTCCTGTGTTGCAGCATGATGAGAACCCAGCATTGCACACTGAGCTTGGGGGGATCACTTGGGCACCAGACTTAATACTGGCTCTTGACTGGATGGCCGCATGCAGGAGATTCTACAATGGAGGGTTGGCAGGTGGTGGGTATCGGGAAGTGGCTCTGTGCAGGACGTGAGGATTCCTTGGGAGAGCCCAGAACCAGAGCACAGCATTGTGCAAGCTCTGCATAGTTGGAGAGCCCCCTGGATGACGGGGAATGCACAGTGTGCTACCCCACCTATCCCCAACTGCTAACTTAGAACCAGAAGTGGGGTCCTCTGTATGCGTGCCAGGCCAGGATAAAATGCCTGGGAAAGAGACTGGAGCTCAGAACTCCCTAACTCAAAGTTGCAGGATGGCAGAAAAGCCACGGGAAAGACAGGGCTATTTTGAAGATAACGCAACCATATTTTCACCATACGAGCTCGGACGCCGCCTCGGTAAACAAGGTCCGCGCAGAGCAGTGACACCCCCAGGCTGCTTGCGAATAGTCTACTACTGGGAACATAAACAGATTAGGGATGAGCCCACTCTCCCGTTGAACAGGTGCTAAAGTCGTAGATACTGGGCCAGAAGGCGCACCGGAAACCACAGTTATGGAGAGTACACCGTCAAATAAATCTCGTTCTGGTGCTCGCCCTGTGGAGCTCCACCAGGCAGGTGCAGTGCCGGGCTCTGAGCCTCGACAGAGCCCACCCTCAGCTACTGGAGGACCCTCTAGACCGTCTTGTGGAGTCAACAGACGGCGGAGGAGAACTACTGACCAAAACAAAACAGAAAAAGAGAAACCCAGAGTGCCACTTGTCATGATGCACTGGAATGCAGAGGGAGTGAACAGCAAGCAGGCTGGATACAGCAAAAAGACAGAGCTGGAAAACATCTTGTATGAGAAGCAAGTCAGTGTTTGCTGTATCCAAGAGACTCACTTGAAAGCAGATCAAACCTTTAAAATAAGGGGATATCAATGCTTCAGATCCGACAGACAAGATAGACGAAAAGGAGGAGTACTTACTCTTGTAAGGAATAACATTCCTGCACACGAAAGGAAAACCTTCATGGATGGAGCAGAATATCAGCTGCTGCAGATAAAGGTAGACAAGATGGAAATAGAACTCCTGAACTATTACTGTCCGAACAACAAACCCCTGAGTCTCAGCTCTATACAGGTACCAGCCACCAACTTTATAGCAGTTGGAGACTTTAATAGCCACTCCCAGAGCTGGGGCTATAACCATCTGGATCACAGAGGTGAAGAGGTTGAAACTTGGCAAGATGATCACTCCCTAATCCTAGTCAATAATGCCACAGATACTCCTACCTTCTACTCCAGAGGATGGCACACAACCTCAACACCAGATCTTGCCTTCTCCACACCAGATATAGCTGGATCTATTAGTAGAGAAGTAGGAGACCAACTAGGGGGAAGCGACCATCGCCCAATCTTTCTTACTGTCCAGAGTGCAACTCTCAGTACAGGCCCAGCCATTACAAGATGGAACTACAAAAAAGCCAACTGGGGTTTATTCAGGCATCAGGTGAACACGCTGCTGTCTACCCTCAAGGTACAGAACAGAGACATTAATGAAGTGGTAAAAGACTTCAACAGATGCATACTACAAGCTGCAAAAGAAACCATTCCCAAAGGATGCCGGCGTAACTACATACCATACTGGTCCAGCACACTCCAAGAACGTCAGGAAGCTATGGACAAGGCTAGAAAGGACGCAGAGTCTCAGCCTTCACTTGAAACTCACAACAAATGGAAAAAGGCTGTAGCAGAGTTTCAGAGAACAAAGCTAGAAGAAAAGCGGAAAAGCTGGAGAACTAAAACGGCATCGCTGAACCTTGAGAAAGACGGCAGGAAACTTTGGAGATTAGTCAAGTCTCTAAATGAAGAGCATTCCTCACCAAGGCAGACTATCACATTGGATGAAGGTGGCAAACTTTTCAGAGGAAAACAAGCTGCAGACTTGTTTGCTAGAAGATACAGTTCAGAAAGCAACTTACCCATTAACATAGACCATCAGAGAGAGATAAGAAAAGAAATACTGGCAACCATGGGACAGACAGATACTCCTGCCCCAATGAGGGAACCCATCACACTAGGAGAACTACAGAAGGCTATTTCCAAGCTTAAGTTTCAAAAGTCACCCGGCCCAGACAAAATCAGCAACGAAATGCTAGTAAATCTGAGCTCAGCAGCAAAGACAAAACTGCTTGAGATATTCAACCACAGCTGGTTGAAAGGAACGGTACCCCAAGTATGGAGAGAAGCCATCACAATACCCATACTAAAGAAAGGGAAATGTAAGACCGAGGCTGCAAGTTACCGGCCAATCAGTCTCACAAGCTGTGTTGGGAAGACTATGGAGCGAATAGTCAACCACAGATTGAAATGGTATTTAGAGTCTGAGCAGATCCTGGTGCCGGAACAAGCTGGATTTAGAGAATGCTACAGTATAGAAGACCAAGTTACTTACTTGTCTCAAGCAATAGAAGATGCCTACTTGCATAACAGGAGAACTAGAGTCACTCTTGACGGTCTGCAGAGCAGAAAAGTGTTGCTCCATCAGGGGGTACCTCAAGGAGGAGTAATTTCCCCAACACTCTTCCTTGTTTACATCAATGACCTGGTGAAAGATCTCCCTGCAGGAGTTAAAGCTGCCTTATATGCAGATGACCTAGTACTCTGGTGCGCTGATGAAAATGTCACCACAGCAAATTATAGAATGCATCGGGCAGCAGACATGCTAGTGTCATGGGCAGAGAAATGGCTTATCACAATAAACACAGACAAAACCTCCACAACACTGTTCTCCCTCGCCCCCAAGGACAAATCAGCTAACATACACCTAGGGACAACCGTGATCAAGGAAGAAAGCTACCCCACCTATCTTGGGGTGACATTTGACCAAAGGCTTACATGGAATAAGCCAGAAGGAAAGGCCCGAAGACGACTAGGCATACTCAGAAAATTAGCAGGTACCAACTGGGAGTGCCCTCCAAATTAATACAACAGTCAGTGGTCTCACAAGTGGATGTGAGTATAATGATCTGCAAAAACGAACTGCTACATTGAGTATAATGATCTGCAAGAAACATTGAGTATGATCCAAGAAAGCTATCCGATCAATCATGGATACATGCCTATACAGATGGATCAGCAACTAATGCTGTTAGGAATGGAGGTGCCGGTATCTTTATCTCATATCCTGACAACCACTATGAGACTAGGCACATTCCCACTGGTAAATTCTGTTCCAACTATACAGCTGAGGTTCAAGCTCTAGAGCAAGCTGCAAATATGATTTATAACACCAACTCTGACTGCCACCAGGTAGTCATCCTCACAGATGCACTGTCTGTCCTGCAAGCTCTCAAGGGTGGTAAACTCCCTCATCTGAGAAATGAACTAAACAAGGTAGCTGCCAAAAAGAGAACCATACTTCAGTGGGTACCATCTCATTGTGGTGTACCCGGAAATGAAAAGGCAGATAAACTTGCAAAAAAGGGAGGAGAATGTGAACAAGAAGATAATGAAGTCACATACTTTGAGAAAAAGAGAGCTATCCAGACTATCAGAAGAGAACAGAACCAACCCAAAGACGACTATCACACTCTCGACCGGCAGGGACAGACAACTATTTTTCGACTCAGGACAGGGCATAACAAACTGAATAAACACATGCACAAGCTACGATTGTCTGCTTCACCACTGTGCACATGTGGATTAAACGAACAAACTGCTGAGCATGTTCTACAGGACTGTCCTCTGTATGACCAGTTAAGAAAGATATACTGGCCCAATGACTCGACACTAAACTCAAAGCTATATGGAGTTAAAGAGGAACTTCAAACAACAGTCGAATTCATCATGAGAACTCGTCTGACGGTGTAATCATCAAAGATGCGATCGCAAGAAGAAGAAGAAGACACATTGGTGACTTGCCCATGTTTGTTGAAGTTTTTTGTGGTTTACATTTTTTACAGGATGGGGTAACCAGCCCCATGCCCAACCCTCCTTAGTCGCTTTCTACGACATGCATGGCAGGGAACAGTGTTACTATTCTTTGCTTCCCTTTCGGGCCCCGGTAACACACGGGTGTCGTACAGGCATGTTGTACAAGGTGAATAATATGAGGTTGTGCATGGGGGTTGGCAGCCTCATCATGTAAAAAAATTGTTACAGAAACACCACTACAAGAGCATGTGAATGCTTTGTGCAGGCTTTCTGCGGGGGGGGGGGGGGGGGGAGTGGGGTGGGGGAAATGCAGTGGTGTTTTAATGCTCCATAGAGGAAAATGATGTTGATGATGTATTCAGACTCTCATGTCATAAAAGGTGACTCATTAAGTTGTGCGTGGGGCTGGCAACCTCTTCATGTTAAACAGACTGCTGTATAAACTACCCCTGTAAGAGTTTGTGCTTTGGCATGGGCTTCCTCATGGGAGCCATCTGCTCCATAAGGAAATGATGATGATATATTCAGACTCAAGAACCCCCACCATCATCAGGCTTCCCAATATTATCTATGTATCCAGGCTGCTTATGGCATGCCTTGTGTAGATGAGACAAATTTAAATTTTGCCAGGGCAGCGGCCTGATAGGCCTACTCTTTACAATTTCCAACTGCCATGAGATTTTAATGTGCGCAACTTGCACATGGGGCCTCCTATTTTTTTTGGCCCTTATTTGAGAAGACTAGCCATCTGATCTCACTACGCAGGAGACCAGGGGGGAGTATGACATCATTAGGACCACAGTTCTGAAAAACATTTTCATAAATTATATTCCCTCTACTAGGAATCAAATCAGGTACCTTTAGAATTCAAGGCAGACACCATACCTCTTGGCCAAAATTAGAAACCTACCCACTACAAAAATAAATATAGAATGTGTGATTCCTATATACACACATTGGGATTCTCGATGGTCCTATAGAGTTCGTGCACTGTGCTGAGATCCTTGTGTGATCTAAGGGAGGAGATTGGATCACTGATGGAGTTTTCCATGCGCAATGAAGATAGTCTTTCAAACCAAACCAAACCACACCAGATGAGACAAAAACATAAGAAATTAGGTTGGTGGAGAAATCCATCATTAGGGTATGAGTATTTAGGTCAATGACATTTTGTTTTGCTTCCTGTTAGTACCGTAACGGTTTCAGTGGTTGGCAGTAGTAATTTTCAAAAACATGACTTTACTGATTTCATTTATTCCCGTTAGCAGTCTCTCCCAAATTTAAGTCTACAGATCCCCAAGGGAATGTTACAATGACAGAGTGGTCCGCAATGTACTGAAGAAATGTTTTATTAAATATTAAAAGTAAAATCATATAAAAATCGACCAAACAGCAAGAATAAAAGCACTCGCCACATTTTCAACTCCTGTCCGTATGAAAAATAAATACAAGAACAGACTTAACTTGGAGCCAGACCTTTGACTTAAAATATCGCCTTTGCAGCTTGTAGCTGTCACACAACATCCATCGTACTGAAGAACTTTTATTAAGTAAATAAATAAAATTATTGCTAAGTCTTTTATTTATTTAAGATAACCTGACTTTTAATAAATGTACATTTCTTTTTGCTGTGTAATAAAAGCTCATATCTGTAATATATGCATAATATACCTAAGGTAAAACAAATTTTTCTTTAATTGCAGGGTTTCTGTAATTAGTAACTAATTTGCTAAGTGATAGGCTCAATCAGTGTCACCAGGTCCCATTAGCAGTACATTTAGGGGGCATCCCTCTTATTCGGTCTGTTTCTTCCTCCCACAAATAAGGATGAAAGGTTGGCCTTTGGAAATCATTATCACTAATGCAAGGTTACTTGTGTAAATTATTGGTTTTCTCCTTCTTCTTCCTCGTTCGCCTTCAAACTTCCACATTTATGACTCTAATAAAGGCAGTTGTCAACTCAAGGTTCCCAATATCTCCAAACAGTTTTTTGTTGACAGAAGTGGGTTGTTGCCATATGCTACTCCGTTCATTACTGTAGGTTGGGCAGTACTGCAGCAGGTGTTCGACTGTCATCGGGCTGGTACAGCAGGTGCAGAGATCTGTTGCACCAATTTTGTATTTGTGGTATAGATGGTATCTCAGTCTGTTGTGTCCAATACGTAGCCAGAAAATGATGACCTGTTCTTTCCTGGATAGTTGATGATATGTGTCATTTTTCAAATGGCCCGGGTGCTCTCTTTCCCATTTGGACTTGAATGTAGCCTTTATAGTAGTCTTTGCCGTTGCGTAAGTTGTCTCTAAATCATTTTGTTGTAAGGCACCTCCTTCCTTAGCAAGTTTGTCTGCCTCGTCATTTCCTTGTATGTTGCAATGGGCTGGTATCCACTGGATTGTGCACTTGTTGAAGCATTTGGCCAGTCTTTCAAGGGAGATTATCAGATCTTTCAATCCTTTAGCATGGTGGCTCTTCAGCGCTGATATTACTGACAGGGCATCTGTAAAGATTACTATCTGTTTTTCTGCCTGTGCTTTGCATTCAATAAGAGTTTCAGCTGCCTGTTTCAGGGCTTCTGCTTCAGCACAGAAGTTATTGCAGTATTTGCCAGTGGCAATTGCCATAGAATGGATTCTATTCTTTAATTTTATGAGGATGCCAGCACCCCCATTTTGAAGTGCATTTTTTGCTGAACCATCAGTATATGCATGTATCCAAAGCTTTGCTGGGAATTTTTGATCAATATACTTGGTTGCTATACACTTTCTTTGTGTTTCTGCCTGTGTTCCCTTACTTTCAATGCCTGGAA
Organism: Oreohelix idahoensis; assembly: GCA_024509875.1. Taxonomy (NCBI): domain Eukaryota; kingdom Metazoa; phylum Mollusca; class Gastropoda; order Stylommatophora; family Oreohelicidae; genus Oreohelix; species Oreohelix idahoensis. Next base: position 212,098 of record JAMPIV010009010.1, read on the forward strand.
TATCAGATTTTAGCTCAGGAAAGCATCTTATTTTCCACAGTGGGATAGTTGTGCTTATTGGTATTTTCTTTGCAACTGAGCTTGCTAGCATGGTATTTTTGCTATTTTTTTCTTTTGCTTGGGCCACAAAGTTAGTTCGCTTGAGCCTGCCTCTTCCTAGCCTATTCATTCTTTGGAACATAGGGTGTCCTTCGAGTCTCTTAAATTTTTCCGCTTGCTGTAGGACTCTGCTGCCACATCCGTCCTCCATTGACTGTAGCCCTGTAATGTTTTCCATATGGTTGATTTTTGTGGACTTTAGGGCCTCTGTTATAATACGTGCTGCTTGGTTTTGGAGTCTGTTTACTCTGTCAAAATTTGACTTTGCTGCCATCGACCAAGCTGTGATGCCGTATTCCATAGCAGGTCTCACTCTGACTGTGTACAGCTTTTTGAGGATACTCTCATCAACACCCCATGTGGTACCAGCTAACTTTTTCATGATGGCCATACGAAGTTTTGCCCTTAGCTGTATTTTGGTTATCTGTGATTTCCACGTCATTCGGCGGTCTAGTGTGATTCCTAAGTATGTTGGTGTTTCATCTTCTCGTACTATCTGCCCATTTAGTTGTAGCTTTGCTTGCTGTGGTTTGTTGGACAAGGTAAAAATAGTGTGTGTTGTTTTTTGTTAATTGATTTTGAGCATCCACTTTCTGGACCAACCTTCAAGGGCTAGCAGTGAATCCTGCAAGCGCACTCTTGCAGTGGTGATGTATTCTTCTGAAGTCCACATGGCCAGGTCATCAGCATAGAGGGAGTTGTGGACATTCTTGTGGATGTTTTCTGTTATATCATTTATATATACAAGTATAAGGAAGCGTGTTGGGGAAAGGACCCCACCCTGTGGGACTCCATGTTCCATTGTAGTCTTTTTGCTTAATTGTCCATGCACCTGCACTCTAGCTGTTCTGTTTGTTAGATAGTAACTGATCCGGTTATACATTCTTCCACAGACTCCATATTTAAGCATTTTAACTCTTAGCCCATCTTTCCAAACTTTATCAAATGCTTTCTCCATGTCTACCCAGACTGCTAATGTGTGCTTTCCTTCTTGGAAAGCATCTGTGATTTCCTGTGCAATGTAGGTGACTTGGTCCTCTGTAGACCTATATTGCCTGAAGCCTGCCTGTTGGTTTTAAGGACCATCTTCATTGGACACGGATAACTCCATAAGTGCTCCGATCTCCTCTCTTAGATCACACAAGGAGGGTCTCAGCACAGTGCATTAACTCTGTAGCACTGCTAGGATCCCAGTGTATGTATACAGGAATCATACATTCGATAAATATTTTTGTGGTTGGTAGGTTTTCCTAATGTTTTAATTTTGCCAGGGCAGAGGCCGTGTGACCTACTCATTATGATTTCCAACTGCCAAGGGGTTTTTAACGTGCGCAACTTTCACACAGGAACCTCCTATTTTTTGCTCTTATCCAAGAAGGCTGGGTATCTGATCTTAATACCCATTAAATCGGGGGGGGCGGCGTATGACACCATTAGGAACCACTGGCTCTTAAAAAAATTCCATCACTTATATTCCCTGGGCTGAGAGCAAACCCAGTTCTTTTAGAATTAGAGGTGGACGCCATACCTCTGAGCCACTCCAACCCCCTGTGTAAATTATATAAATTCCAAACTTCAGAACTAATATTGCTGCCACTGGACATTTTATGTTTCTTGTCTCCTAAAATGTCAAACATCACCTCCTTGTTTCTTGTCTCCTAAACTGTCAAACATCATCTCCTTGTTTCTTGTCTCCTAAACTGTCAAACATCATCTCCTTGTTTGCTCCTTTTGGTGCATGGAACCATCACTGCTGATGGCCCCCTTAAATAAGCCAACACCAAAGCACAAATTCTTGCATCAGTGGTTTTTTTGCAGTAAATTATTTCAACACGATCAGGTTGCCACTGCCATGCACAATCTCATATGTCGCCTTTTACAACATGCCTGGAGGAATGAATAGCCGTATTCTTTCTTTGTCTCCTCAGTCTCTAGGGAACTATAAATTGTACATGCTATGCCATATTGTGATGTCCATTACAGCTGAGATTTTTATTATATTTTGCAGGGAACACCAACCACAGCCCGATGTCTAGGCAGTGAGACTTCTAATTCACCAATGAGTGGAAATCCATCGATACGCACTCCAAACCCTTCAAAAGCATCCCCCATGCCATCAAAACTAAGACTGAAGTAGAGATAATTTGTCATGCTTTTTAAACAATTAGGAACTTTTAGTGATGCTGAGATTTAGTTTGGCAAAAGTTTTTCAGACTCTGTTTTAAAAAAAACAACTATTGGTGGTTTATCTGTTTTAGTTTATGATATAATACACGTTTGCACGAATTTATGTGTATTTTTCTGTAGTCATAATGCCTTTCATAGAAGTCAGCACAGGCTGAGTTTTGGGCCTTGACCTTACTGGGCCATGGGCAGATTTCCATGAAAACATACATCAGCTGTGCCAGGTTTTTAATTTTTTGGTTGGTGTTGCAGGCCAAGCCAGAAAGGTCTTGTCTGTTTATCCAGTTTCTTGTTCAGCTATCTTCTTTATCAGTTTTCTTGGCATACTCTCCCCTCTAAACTTTAAAATGAATCATGCATCTGTGTAACAACCCTATGTAGTTCTGCATCCAGTCTGTAGTCACGCTAAATCTGCAAGCCTGTAGCCAGGATGAAGTCCACAGTTTTTTCCAGTCAGAGCGGCAGCCCCATCGGTTCTGCCTGAGCTCAGCACCCACTGGCCAGGTCAGGCTTTGTAGATCATTGTGGGTTGGTCAGTTTTGGAGAATGTATTCAGGGGGCTGGATTCCAGTTCCACATGGACATTCATTTGTATGAGATATCCTGAGGTGATAGAGGTGGCCAGTTCTCAGGCGGAAAACGATGGTCTGCTGATGTCTATTAAACTGGTGGATTGGGTCATATCTATAGTATATATCACCTTTCTTCCTCCACTAGTATTTGTACTTGTGGATGATCGTATTAGCTTATTGATAGGGCAATGGGTGGCTGAATTGTTCCAGTTTACTGCCACTTCTAGATAAAGCATTTGCTCTTGTCTGTTCCAGGTTTTCCACAATGGGAGGATAACCACTGAAGGTCAATGGTTGATGACCTTTGGATAATGTTAAGCTCAGATCTGTTCTCATGCAGAAAAATCATGGGTTTCTGAAAAGAAAGAATAGAGCAACTGCACCCTCAGACATGTTTTTCAAGGCAACTAGCATGAGGTTTTGCATGAGGTTGTGCATGGATGCTGACAACATCATCATGTAAAACAAATTGCCACAGAAACCACCGCTGCTAGATCATGTGACTGCTTGGTGCAGGCTTCTTGCAAAGGAACCAGTTGTTGTGGTGGCTTCATGCTTGGAAAGGACCACAAAGAAGAATTATGCTAGTTTGATGATGTCAGAGTCAACAATATAGTAATCAGCATGCTTTGCACTACCTGCCATCATGCATGCCTGTCATCTGTTCATTGTGAGATCCTCCTGCATGCAGCCAACCAGCTGGAGTTAAGCCTGAGGCTCAAGTGATTTCCACCGAGCTTATGGTGCAATAGGACACCGGTAGCACAGTGGTTAGTGCACTGGCTTCCTAGCTCGGTGGTCCATGGTTTGATCCCCAGTTGAGGTGGGATTTTTTAGACTGCAAACGGCTCTGAGGTCGACCCAGCCTCATGCATTGGGTACCAGAGCAACTCTGGGAAGGTTAAGGTGGCCGGCATGATGCTGACCACATCACCCCTAGTGTCATGATGGTCGAGAAAAATATGGGCCTAACACCATATTCCCAATATGCCTCAATGGGCGTGTAACGGGATCTTTTACCTTTTTCCTTCTAGGGTGCAATAGGTTCTCAACACATTTCACAACAGGGGGAATTGCGATGCTGGGCCAGTCATGTGTGGCTGCTTTATCCTTGAGAATTGATCAGGCAACTCAAAGGTTGCCTGTTTCCAGGATGCACTGTGTGGATGTGTTTTAGGGTCTTGGTTAGAGGTGTGTACCTTGAACTCGCACAAGAGAAGTGTGAATTTCTTTAATTTAGCAGTGTAACTCATATAGGATATATGAGAGCTGATATTCAAGCAACTCTAAATCTATCTATCTGATTAAATTCTACATCTACATGTATTTATTAAATTCTCTACATCTGAATTATGGCTTTAGTATAATGCTGTATTTTAAAAAAAAATTATCAGTGTGTTTGTTGCAGACTTTTTGAAACTGTATTATTATATTTGTGATGGTATTGCCTACCCTGCTTTGCAGTAGTGGTCCAACAGTGGCCAAAACTCAAGAGTATCTAATTTGAACAAACAAGCTCTCTGCTACATAGCAAACAGAAAGAAAAGGGTGCGACTCTGAAACAAAATCGCAATGAAATCAGTACAAAAATATAACTGATACTGCCGTAGTGAAAGAGATTGGAAAGAGGACGCACCAAAATCTATCTTGTGACACAATTATAGTGTTCATCTCCTGGTTTTTACTGTCTATTATATTTTGCTGCAACCGTGGTTTCATTTTGATTGATTTGTGTTCTACCATGATTGTTCATTAATAAAATTCATTTTCTTCTTTAATCGCTGTGATGTTTTAGTCTTTCAATTCTTATTGTGATTATAGTCTTTTTGTATTTCGTCAAGGTTAAGTTCAACTGTCAAAGTAATATGAATAGACGAACTGGCTTCAAATATAATTTCACATAATTCTTCAGCGAAGAGGTCGAGGGGTGACGACGCTACACAAATTTTTCCAATAAAATCACAAAGATATGAAACACGCATTAACATAATTCTTCGCATTGAAGGCAACATAACACATCACAGTTCGTTGATTACCGTGCACCTAGACATGGTGCGTTTGTCATAACCGACAAAACATAGACTAATGTGCATTATTGTTCTGCAAATACTAGCACGTTAAAATGTCCAGGCAGTGTTAATATAAAATCTGTGCTAATCTTTAACTGCTTAATAATACTAAGCTTACTGTTACGTTCAAAGATACTGTCCTGATATCTTATTCTTGATTTGGCATCACACGCCATCTTATAATAGCCATATTGTTCTCATCAAAATCTTACACTAAACTTTGCCATTGGTATCTTAACGAATACCACGAATAGATCTGCGTTTCATCATCATATTTATGGACTCACAGATCCTTGTCTAATTATTATCTTCAAAGAAGTGTCAACCGACACACATAATCATTAACACTGCGAAACCACGACTGTTGGGCACTATGGCCAGTAAGTAGACTATTTCTACACTTAAATTAGTGGCCACGCCACTTATATTAAAACATTTTCATTAGGCACGAAGGCCAAACACAGATTAGCTCTACACATAGATTAGTGGCCATGCCACACATATATTAGAATACTACCATTTGGCATGAAGCCACAAGTCAACTATACACATAGGTTAGTGGCTATGCCACACATTCCAGCACTGCCTGTTGGGCTTGAAGGCCACAAGTCTACTCCTCATTACTAATCTTATGTGTCATCAAGTATTACACGCAACATACAAGTACATCTAGTTGGGATGCTGAATGATGCAATCATCTCAATCAAAGTAAAATCCACCAAGATGATTGCATACCATGCAGCAATCCTCGACATCTACCCCCCTCGATCCCAAACGATCCTTATGTGTTATAAATGTTTATACAATACCAAAACCTACCTTCTGTTCTATACTTACTGCTCTTAAGTCTACTATCATTTACTAGACACACTATTAAGATCTTTGTCTTGTGTGGACTGATCTATACTGTATAATAGGGGAACAACAGAAGTGATTGCTTCATTAATAGGCTAAGCTGCCCATTGTAAAACGTCCAGTGTTGTGTCTTGTGGTTCGCACTAATGACCAGTCATCGAAGCATCATTTTTTGGTGATGCGTAGATGGCCAGGAGGATAGTGTGATTCGCTTGCATAGCTAGGCGGGGTTGTCGCACGGAAGGTCCGGGGTTCGAATCCTGGGTAAGCCACTCATGTCTGTTGTTTTTCTGTTGTCTAGTGTTCTACTTCTTTATTTCTTACAAGTGCCTGAAAACATACCTTTATGTTTGTCTAATATTTATTTACTGTGTTATATCTACCAGATCTATCCTCTGTTTCATCTACCAGATCTATACTGTGTTACATCTACCAGATCTATCCTGTTACATCTACCAGATCTATTCTGTGTTACATCTACCAGAACTATCCTGTTACATCTACCAGATCTATCCTCTGTTACTGTCACGTGGGTCTTTATATCATTAAATTACCTACATCTTCTTCCTATTCTCTCACCCTAATCCTTTCATTTTATTATCTTTCCGTACTTGTTTTTCCTGTATTTTTTTCGCATCACTCGTTGCGAAAAATATATTTCTTTCCCATCATCGTTTTTCTTTCTCATACTGACTAGTAACCTTATTGCATCAGATGTCAGTTGCGCAGGTAAGACGTGAAGGTGTGAGAAATTCGTTTCGCTGGACATAGAGCAGACTTTTGGTCTACCATTTTGTTCACCTGTCACTAGCTTAAGGTGTCAAACCCGGCATCTGTACGACGCAGTTGTAGACGGTTGTCTGAGATTTGCAACTGTCACGCGCATTTCTCGGTCACTGGTGGCAGTTACGTCACGCGTTAAGCTGACGTAAATGTTGGGAGTAGGGGAGATAATTTCGCTTGGCGAAATAAGTTGGGGCCCTTTGTCTGATTTTAAGATATTGGCCCGAGTTTGAAACTTTAATTTCATTCTCGCTCCTATATTCGCAGTAGAAGTTCGAAACAGAATAGCTGTTAGCGAAGTTTCTCAGTTTGTTTCGGCAATTTGTCGAACTTCTAGACTTCCTTAAATATTCAGCATATAATTCTTAAGCTGTGCGACTACCTGTAGTTCTGTGTGAGGTAATATATATTATATCTAGTATTTTGTGAAATGATAAAGTGTTAAGTCGCTTATTTCATATTTCACTAGTTAGATTTTGCGCAGAGTGCCAAATTTATATGGTCTGTATTATTTTCTAGTGACGTGTTTCAGTGGATAGCAGAATAAATTATATCTTAGCTTACTAAACAATAATGTAGCTATAATGAAGTTAAATTTTACTGCTAAGAAATCAGACGAGATCATATTTTTCTAAGCTAACTTACAAATGCTAGAAACCTCATGAGATGTTGACGGAACACGCACGTGTTCCTAAATTCATGGGGATTGATGATTTTTTTAAAATATAACTTACTTTACGGGAAATTTAAATGATAAGTCAAGCAGTACACTTGCGGTTTAATAATGTAAGTTATAGTGGGTACATATTGTAAAATTATTTGATATGTGTTCTTTCTTTTATATAGTGAAACGGTGGTACCCAACTTTACCAGCGTTCTAGTACGTGAACTTTATTTGGGAAGAAACAAATCACTTTCATTACCTGAACTGTAACAGTTAAATGAAGTAAGAGGCCTTCGCGCCAGAATTAATTCTTCCAGAATAACTCTTCAGTACAATTCAGCCCGTTGTGGCAAGCAAAGATCAGAAACATTCCGACAGAGTTTTGACTAGTACTGTGGTGACCAAATATAGTAACTTCCTGAAAGTAGACACCGATCTGACATTCCTTAAATTCTAGAAACCAAAGCTAATGACATTGTGCTCTGCTAACTTTCGTGCCTGGACAATATTTTATGTGACTTAATCAGACATTCGAAAAATTAGAACACCCAAGGAATCGTTCCCTGAGAGTTTAGTACGTCTTTTGGAACTGGGGATTTCTTGGTCAAGGACTGCATTTTCGGGTCTGTGTGAAGGTCCTAGAATTGAGTATGTTCCCAGAGGCAGCGAGCAAAGTTGTGAGTATAACTGTGTATCCATGGCCATGGCTGAATGAATGAGTGTACGCAGATCAGAGTGTTATTTTTACAGTTATAGATTGTCACCCATTTACTGTCTTAATTCTTTTTGTTTAACCTGCAGAATTTGTTACTATTTGCTAGAGTTTCTTTACTTCTTAGGCTAAATCAGATTATTCAACTCTGTGCATACATTTACGAGAAAAGAAGAAAAACTCTTAGCCTCAACCCTACGTATCTATAACTCTTTGGGCCATCATCTGTTCTCTTAACGGGGGCTGTGGGCTAAACCTAGAGTAAGATTTTAACGGGCTATCATCCTTGTAGCATTTTCTTAAATTTTATGACTATTTGTATATGTTTTTCCTTGATGTAATTTTTTGGTGTTGTGAGAAATTTTGATATGATAATTAAAATATCTCTCTTGAACAAAAAAAAAAATCAGTGCGTTGGTCAGCTCGATCCCAATTATCTGTATAAGCATTGTTATAGATTTTCCAAGTCTGTGTGTTTAACTGTCGTCACGTGTAGGTGCGTGCCCGTGAGTAGATAGAGATATATTAATATATATATCTGTGTTTAGACTGTCTGACGCCTTTAAAAGCGGTCGTAGAAGATAGGAGAGAGAGAGAAGATTATCTCGATTCTCAAAGACAGCCTCTATATCACATTCTATCATCTCACGTGTGGAAATTCCATTGCTTCTCACCAGCTCACACGGTGTCTATCACTCCTTCCAACCTATTCAGAAGGGACCAAACCCAAGTCTTAATACTCCTATCTAAAATCTACGACAGTTACATCTACCAGATCTATCCTGTGTTACATCTGCCAGATCTATCCTGTGTTACATCTACCAGATCTATCCTCTGTTATATCTACCAGATCTATCCTCTTGTTACATCTACCAGATCTATCCTGTTATATCTACCAGATCTATCCTCTGTTTCATCTACCAGATCTATACTGTGTTATATCTACCAGATCTATCCTCTGTTATATCTACCAGCTCTATCCTGTGTTATATCTACCAGCTCTATCCTCTGTTACATTACTAGCTCTATCCTCTATTAAAAAAAAAGGTAAAGGATCCCGTTACACGCCCATTGAGGCATATTGGGAATATGGTGTTAGGCCCATATTTTCTTGACCGTCGGCACACTAGGGGTGATGTGGTCAGCATCATGCCGGCCGCCTTAACCTTCCCAGACTTGCTCTGGTACCCATTTGGGGCTGGGTCGACCCAGGAGCCGTTTGCGGCCTAAAGAAATCCCACCTCATCTGGGGATCGAACCATAGACCACTGAGCTAGGAAGCCAGTGCACTAACCACTATGCTACCACGGCTCCCTCTATCCCCTTTGCCTCCATGCATATCCCAGGGGGTCATTCAGTAGATATCTAGGTCTTCTTCTTTGATCCTTAGCCATGACTGTCAATGCAGTCAGTGGCCATCACGCCTGGTGGCATCTTGTGGTGCAGCAACAAACTGCTTCCACTTTGTTCGGTCGGCAGTCATCCTTCATACAGTGCCCCACAGTTCTCTGCCAAATTGTTTTTGGTTGGCCTCTCTTTTGCTTTCCTTCAGGGGTCCATAACATAGCTGTTCTTGTGATGGCATCGGGGTCTCTTCTGAGGCCGTTGGCAATCCAACTCCAGCATCTGCCGGCCATGGTGGTCTACATGTCCTCTTGGTTACTCAGAAGAGACCCCGATCTCTAGGTGGCTGAGGGGGAAAAAAGATTTTTTCACCCAGGTAAATTGCGAATGTGCACCATCATAGTGGGTAGACTCTGGGTTGGCACATTCTCAGAAGAGACTCTGACATTATCACCAGAGCTGCCATGCAATGGACTCCAGAAGGAAAACGAAAGCAAGGACGGCCAAAAGCCACTTGGCGGAGAATTGTGAACGCATAGATGCTAAGCGTGAACCAGAGCTATGTCATCACACGAAGGATGGCGGTCGACCGAGCAAAGTGGAGACAGTTTGTTGCTGCCCTAAAAGGCGTCACTAGGCATGATGACTGCTTCGTCAGTCAGCGACCAAGGACCAAAGAAGAAGAAGAAATTTTGGAATAGTACATTCCTTCCAGCACCTAAAAGTACGGTACCTCATTGTTTAAAGGTAACTATCGCAACATTTCCGGTGAAAACTCATAAACTAGCTTACTAAAATTCACTTTATTTGTGACCTGCATAAGACAGGAAGAGACTTTTTCTTTGAAGTGAAGTTAACATTCGTTAAAAATAGCGTTTAGTTTGAATTTTCTACCCTTCTGTCGATGGAGTTGCAGGAAGCAGATCGTCTGGCAAAGGAAAAGTTACAATAAGGCTGCACTTATTTTATTCTAAACACTCTGGGATCTGATAACAGACATGATTTTGTCAAGGTAAATCTTTGGAGAGCTTAGTGGTTCTAAAGTAGCTCCCTACATCTCTGAGATGCCGTTTTCTGTCCAACAGATGTAGCTAAGTTTTGAGAATGCTTAATGAGAACTCAACAGCAATTTTGAGAATGCATAATGAGAACTCAACAGCAATTTTGAGAATGCATAATGAGAACTTGTCAGCAATTTGGTCTAGAAATAGAAAGAAAAACAAAGTCAGATTAAGAGGAAAAACTGCGGTAAATGAAAACCACTTTGACCCTAACTTGTTGTGGAGTCTTACATATACCTTAACAACAACATAGATAAAACAGGAGAAACGGACAGTCATAGTAAGACTACAAAAGGCAAGGAAGAGATTTCATAGCACTGGGAAATTATGAGTTGTATGAAGTTTACTAAGAAAACATGAGAAGCTAAACGAGTTTGTGTGTTCCTCTTCTTATTGTCAGGAAGAGGATGGTGTCAACTCGAGTTAGTGTGTTCAGCACATTACTACTTTTCAGCTCCCCTGTGGAGCATGTGTGTTTAGTCCATGCCATGCCCTCATGTCCAGTGTTGTTGTTGCTTAACTAGGGCTACTGAGCTTGTCGCGGTCGCTCTATCCCAGCCAATGCCAAGTTGAAGAATTTGCATGTGTTTGCAGCTGTTGAGCAGGACTATATAGAGTGTCCGTGATTGGCGAGAAGCCCGGCAAAAGCGTACATCTTTCTGTGGAGAGTCCTGGGCATTTCAGCAGCACGTGCTGCTTATAATAGTTAATACATCATAATAATTTTTGTCTTTCTCAGTTAATTTATTCGTGTATGTTTTGGGGTCTTCCTCTAATTCTTTCACCCATATGTTGCTGGGGCCCGAAATGGGAGCAAAACATAGTAACACTGTAACCTACCACACATGTAGAAAGCGATTAAGGAGGGTTTGTTTATGAGGTTGGCTACCCCATCCTGAATAAATTTTAAGCCACCGAAAAAAAAAAAACGTCAACAAAGTTCAAAATTTATTTTTACTTTGGGGATTCCTTTCTCTTGGCACACTCATGACGTCTACTTGAATATTTTTAAAGAAAGCAGTGGTCAGCTTGAGGCTATTTGCATTTCCGTCGAGTTTTTCCAGGAATGGTACTAGTGTCGGCCATTTGTGCTTTCTCTGTTCCTCATATATTGGGCATCTTTTGTGTGTGTGTGTGGGAAAAAGGGGGAATTTCCAAAACAAGGGCTCCCTAGGGACTTCAAAATGTATCATCATTTTCCAAAATGATTTTCTATCTAAACTTTCATGAACCTTTTCATGGCCCACTAATCCTATGTAAAATGTTGAGTTCGGTTCCAAGCTTTGTGCTACTGTTAAGCGCATCTGGTCTGTTCAGAATTTGTGTTGTGAAATATCTGTTTATCCCCCCCCCCCCTTTTTTAAAAATAAATTTATTTATATATTTCCCCCTCAGTTGATGGTGTATGGGTCCTGTTTAATATTTTCCCCAGGCATTAACTGCTATTAATGAAAGAGTTTTAAAAATTAATATTTTACTTTAATATAAAGAATCAAATAGTTAAGGACATTATCTGCGCGCATTATTAAATAACCATTCTTACTGGTCAGAACGTGTTCATCATGACATGGGCAAGAGAGAACAGCTGTTAGCGATACAGCATCACGAGGTGTCAGTATTATCTTACAATGTCCGTAATAAGTTTAATTGTAAATAAGTTCCAGTTCGTTCGTTCGTTTGTCTACTATGTTGCTGTTATACCCTGTTCAACCTGAAAATTGGTTATAATTGGGGTATATTGTGCGTTTAGTTTCTTCGGTGCTAGCCGGTTGTTAGTCCTGAAAAGGACTGGTCCTAAAAAGGACCACTAGCTGACTGTCTGGCTTCCTCTTCTTTGTTTATCCGTTCGTGGTGCTGTGGTGTCGGTTTTTTTTTCACTTCGATTGTGCTCGGCTTGTGTGGTTGAATTCTCTTTTGGATCTTTTTTGCTAACGTTCTCCTCGTTTCTGATTCGTGTGTCTTCCTTTTCAAATATAAAAGACCCTGTATTTGAATTAATGTTTTGCTACTTCATTAGTGCTTTTTCTATTATGTTGACGTTTCTTTTATTGTCATATGTTTTTGAGCAATTTTGTATTTGTTTTAGTATCTCTAGGTCCGGTATTTTTCCCTTTTGTAGTTATAGTTCAACCATGGTTTTTAAAAAAAAATTCAATATATGCTATTTTCTAAGTAGTAGTTGTTGGTTTATTTGGTTAATCTGTAGATGACTTCTTCTAAAATATGTTAGCTTTAGTTCCATTGTAATTGCTCGTTTGTTTTAGTTTCTTTCGTGTGTTAGATGTTTTTCTCATTCTACCTTGTGGTTTAATATCTACGGTCATATTCTTCGTCTTCTGCTTTCGATTCAGCTTGAGTCTCAGCAATTTTTATTAATTTGGTATTTTGTTCATCTTTTATTTGACATTTTTTTGTTTTTAAGGAATAAGTATGAGTGTCTGCTGCATTTTTTTCTTCTTTAGTTATTTTTCAGAGCTCTGCTCTTAATCACTTCTTGACTTAATCTGCTGCTGAATTCTCTTTAAGTCTTCCATTATATTTCTAACGTTCTGTAGATCTATCCCGTCTTTACCACTGTCGGTTTGATCTTTTTTTTTAAATGTAAAACTTTTGCCTCGTTTTGGCGAGGCGCGTCCCGTTCAACCTAGTCGGTTATATTAGGGCGATTGTCCAAATATAAAAGACCCTTAGGTCTGGGGTCTTCGGCCACATTAGTATTTATATACTCGTGGCTTTTTTTGCTCCGCAGTGAATATTCACTCAGTTATGTCCCTTCCTGCCCGAGATGCATTTATGAATGTCAAATCAATCGGTGATTGACAACTATACTGTGCAATTCGGTTCGGAGTTTGCAATTCGATCGATGGATTCAATAGATTAGAAACGCTCTGGCACGGATTATTGTCCTCAGGTCAGATACGGTTGTAAAGGGAGTTCGATTTTAAGGGGAGATAACTCTAAAATACCCATATTCTATGCTGAATGAAAAGCCACCAGTAATAGGAAATTGCCAGTTTGATTGTAAATAAGTTCAAGTTTGTGCACATTAGTATTTATTTATTTATTCTTTGAGATAAGAAACAAAAGCAAATGCAAAGTTGATAAAAAAAAATTGTCCTGTTTGTATACGACTGACTAGTACAGATGGCGTTCCGATTAGCGCTTTTAAAAGATTCATGTTTCACCTAATATTTAGTTTGTTTTTTCTCATCAGATTTTCAGCGATTTTCATCTTTTTTTCATGAAGTTCCATTTATTAAAAAATTAGCTAAGTTTATTTAATTCTACTATTTAATATAAATTAATACAATATAATATACTATACCATAACAGTAATTTCAAAAGTAAAATAATTAATCGTATGGTTAACTTTTCAAATTGGATATATTTCTCACTAATATTAGATACCGGTACTAATGATAGTTCTATATCTGAATTTAATTAAACCGTTACGGTATCTTTCATCTTAGAGTAGGTAAAAGGTAATGAGGTGGCTGTCTGAAACTCCATCAACCAGGGCAGTTATTGTGCCTTACTCTCAGTCCATGCTACGGAAGGTCCAGAATGGATGGCTGCGGCATGAATGGAACATCAATAGAAGCTTCCAGTCTCCAGGAACTGGTGTGGATCTATTGTCCTACTCATTGCTTGGGTATGCGGCAATGAGAGAGCTGACAGACTAGCTTCGAGAGCACCCATTGTAGAAACACTGGATATGGATAAGGGATAGCTACTAAGAACAATTGAGGATCGCCTTTTAGAGAACGATACTGTAATCGACGAATCAACAAGGCTAACATTTGGTGAAATGTGGCATCAAACGTAAGAATAGCAGGGATGGACGTATGAGAGGTTTCACCCGTCGTGTATACAACCAGCGCGATACAGCAACAATTAGCATTCATACCCTTCGACATTTGCTGAGGGAGACTGAGTACCTACGGGTTTGTCTCCAGTGCAGTGATGTCGATTCTGATCAATAATAACAAGTAAAAGTAGTCCCATAGCAAATACTACCGTAGGGGTGAAGTGTTAGAGACTTCACTATATAGGTCCAGAATCGAGAGATGGGATGACCAGTTTCCTTCGTCGCTGCCTTTTCTTTCCCCAACTCAAGAGCAAAGTCATGTACCCATTTATAGCTGGTTAGCCTGGTGCGTAAGACGATACCGTGTGAATCGAACCCGGCACTTTGCTGCAAGAGACCAGCGCTCTAACCACTCTTTCAATCGGACGTTCAGAAAGTAGGTAGCCTACTTGCCGAAAATTTACATAGTCTTAATTTTGTAGTGGAAATGGGGCAGTTTTCAGGGCCGGTATAATTTGAACAAATTTTTTGGCTCCATTCTTCAATGACACCTTGAGTTTCAATACCTTTTCACTCGTTCATCGAATGCTTCATGTCAATGACATTACATTAGAAAAAGATAATAAGATCAGGTAACTAGGCAGTCCCAATTTTCTAAATCCTCATTCAATTTCCTTTAAAACTATATAGGCCTATATCATTATCAAATTTTTATATAACCTTAAAACTACGAGTATTCTTCTTCTTCTTCCTCGTTCGCCCTGAAAAGGACGGTGGTTGCGTTGTGTCTGTTTACGTTTAAGCTGTGATATCTGCACCTTTCGGTCGACACATCCGACTTCTGCACGGCATTTTTTAGGACCGGGTTTGCCTTCCCATTGCGATCCACACTCGCTCAGCCAGACTGCACTGCTGCAGACTGTTTCCAGGACCACCACGTGGAGGTGGAGTGCGGTCTTGACCAGCTCTGATTCGCTGGTCCTGACGCAGGCAGTCAAGCTATGAGTCGCTGACTGCGTTCTCTATTGCTACGAGTATGAAAACAACAGGAAATTCCTTGCTTCTAACACTGGGAAAATCATTACATCCCTGTAACAGTTACAGAAAAATAGATTATTTGATTATGCTGAAAAAAAATCACACTTTGATGCCTTAAAGTTTATCCAATAATTGTTTAGGCTTTTGCAAGCCCGTCAAAAATTTAATTTTTACATTAGTGTACAACTTTTAAATTACATTATTATAGTTATCAGCGTTATATAAAATTATTGAAAAAATTAAGATTTCAATTCAATAACATTTACTTATTTTTAAAATTATAAATAAAAGCAACATGCATTTTTCTTAAAAATAAATATTGTTTGTACTTTGTTTTTGTAATTTATGTGCCTTATAATAATTTTAAATCTTAAGATGTTATCTTAAACATTTAAAGAAGTAACTGAAATTTAATTTAATTTTTGTTTTGTTTTAGCTATTTCCCTTGCAAAGCAATGGTTATAATAATTATCTCCCATTACACACAGGTTAAGGAAACGGTATGGCCTGGAAACGCATACATTTCGTTGCTCGCGCTACTTCACAAGACTATTTTTGATATAACTGAATGTATGGAGTGCCGGCTTTACCATTAGGCGAACTAGGCAGTCACTGAGGTAAGACAAATTGGGAAAAGGGGGGGAGAAACGATTGAATAAAAAAAATGGTATAACGAAGAATGTGCTGATTTTCGTGTTGTATCTTCAGTAGGTTAAATTAAGTGTAATTATGTCATCATCAACATAATACAGTATATACTAGCCGCCATTAAAAACGCATCGAAATCGTGACATGTTTTCACTGTTGAAATGTTTATGCAAGTGAGCGATTTTCAAACCCCCGAAAGTGTGCAAGTGATGATGTTCATGTATTCCCACTTTACTGTCGATGTGATGTTTACTTCAAATTTTGCGCGCAAAACAAGGTTTTTGATAAATTCTGGCTTTATTAAAAGTCGAATCACATTGAAATTTGGCACACGCATTAGTCAAGTTTCAGCGAGTAAAAAGCAATTATCTGTTTTCATCGAAAGAAAGTCTGTTAATGTTTTTGTCATGCCTCGACTGTCGTCACAAGAGCGATGGCAAGCTGTTGGTATGCTCAGCAGTGGAATGGCGACCAGAAAAGTTGCCAGACATTTCAATTGTGACCAGTCCACTATAGTGAGGCTGAACCAGCGATTTCGGGCGACAGGTACCACCAATGACCGTCCCAGGCTTGGTCAACCTCGTGTAACAACACTAGCTCAAGATCGCCAAATTCTATTGTTACATCTGCGCAATCGCTTCCAAACAGCAACGACGGAAACGCCGATGCCAAGCCTGTATTGATGCTGTAGGGGGTCATACACGGTATTAATGATGGCTCTGACTGAATGACAGTGAGTGCGACTTTTGTTTTTACACCTAGGGTTGACAACTGCTTAGGAGCCGGTTCTGAATTGTCTCATGTTTAATAATACAGCAAATTTGGGTTAGTAAATGGATCAGAAATGTAAAATCAGTGGTTTCATGTATTTTAAATTTAGCACAACGAGTTGCGGTTCATAAACTAATGCGATGCGTTTTTAATGGCGGCTAGTAGGCCTATAATAAAACTTAAATGTATTTGTTCAGAATATAACACTGACAATGTGAGTTCAGAACCAGATCTAAGTCACTTAAAAAAACAAAACATTTTCTCTTGCATAATTAAAAAGCAGGCTCATGAATACGACCAAATTAAAAAAAAAAAGCTCAATTCACATTTTTTATTTTATTTTAATGATGAAAAATATATCCCGTTCAACTTCTGGTGGGTTATAATTAGGCTATATATTGTGTTATATTCCAAATAATAAGAATTACTGCCGATACGGGAAAGTGGCATCACATCTTAATTGACATATATTCCAACGTTTATTATAAAACTTAAAATACTTTACAGATTATTTATATGGCATTCTTTAGTTACAGATATAAAAAAAAAGGATAAAGAGTAAAGAAGTTTAGGTCATCATTGCATGATGTAAAAGTATGTAGAGGAGCAGATGTGGTATCAGACCACCATCATCTGTTGGCTAAAACAAAATCAAAACTCAAGAAATTTACAGCAGGATATAGCTATAAACAACAGTATAATGTGGGATATCTAAGAAATCAGGAAATAAGAGAAACATTTTCAATCACTGTATCCAACAAATACCAAGTACTCCAACAGCTGGAAGATGAAGCAGTGTAAACTTTATTTTACAAATGTGAATTTGACATGTTTTTCTTGCTAAGTGGTTATATATGAGGCTGGCAACCTCAACATATGAAAACAGTATATTCAAAAACTTATTTAAAATAAGAATCTTCAACTCAAATGTGAAGTCAGTAATATTGTATGGCTCTGAGACATGGAGAACAACAAAAACAACAATCAAAAAGCTAGACTTTTATAAACCCAGTGGAACAAGACTTGAGAAGAAGACGCTGGCGATGGATATATATTCGAGGAATTATCATAAATTTGTGCATTTAAAGTAATATATTCTTTGTTTTGTACAGATTGTTTTTACAGTGCAGTATGACTATATGTAAGGTTTAATGATTTGTCTTTGCAAGAAAATGTATTATTTGAATGTAAAATTGAAATTATGCTTTTATGTACATTTTAATAAAAAAGGTGTCCGTAGCCTTCGTCGGGCAATCATAGGGGTACATGGCACGAAAATGTTACAGACCCCTGACCTAGACATTCACAAAGTATACTTGTATTTTATGGGCCAATCTCTTTCCACATGGCCCGTGTAATGCCAGGGGGTCTCCGAAAAGACAAAGAAAGAATGAGGCTATGGCTTTCGGAGGCATATCGCAAGAGGCGCCAAATACTAGGTTTTGCATGAGGCTGGCAACGTCATTATATAAAACAAACGTCTACATAAAATGGAAGGATCCCGTTACACGTCCATTGAGGCATATTGGGAATATGGTGTTGGGCCCACATTTTCTTGACCATCGGCACACAAGGGATGCTCTCTACGTGGTTTGTTTACTACTGGTGTTTCAACCTCATTTTTAATCTGCTCGGTTTTGAGTTGAACACATTGGTGGTCAACCTTCAAGTATGACTATCATCACGCCGGCCGCCTTAACTTTCCCAGAGTTGCTCTGGTACCCAATTCTTGAGGCTGGGTGGACCCCGGAGCCGTTTGCGGTCTAAAAAATCCACCTCAACTGGGGATGAAACCATGGACCACTGAGCAAGGAAGCCAGCGCACTAAATCTACATAACTACCGCTGAAAAGGCACATAAATACTTTGAAGCAAGCATCTTGCAAGGGGGGCAACTGCGGTGGTGCTTCATGCCCTATATGGAGCTAAAAGGGAAATGAATAAATGCATTTGTTTTTACACATCCAACTTTTTAAAATTTATTTGTTTTGCACAACAACATCATCGCATCATCCATTTTTTTTTAACTTTCCGGTGGAACAGTGTTGTTCGCAGCCGATACAGAATCTACTTTAAGCCGCCCTTCTGTGTTTCGCCCACGAGTTAGTCGTTGCTTTAGCTTCTACCTTTTGCTGTTCTTTTGCAGGTTCTTTGCCTTCTTCATTTTGCAGTTTTTTTCCATGTTCTTTGGCAGCTTCATTCGTGTCGTTCTTTTGCACGTTCTTTGCCTTCTTCATTTTAATGTTCTTTTGCACGTTCTTTGCCTTCTTCATTTTAATGTTCTTTTGCGCGTTCTTTGCCTTCTTCATTTTGATGTTCTTTTTGCACGTATTTTGCCTTCTTCATTTTGCCGATCTTTTCTATGTTCTTTGGCTGCTTCATTTTGCCGATCTTTTCTATGTTCTTTGGCTGTTTTATGTTGCCGTTCTTTTCCAGGATCTTTTGCTTCTTCATTTTGACGTCTTTCCATAGCTCTTTGGTTTCGTAACTCTTCTTTTCCACGAGGATTGCAGTCGAGGTCATGTCTGTCTGTGATGGTTAGTTGTTTCCTTATCTATCTTTACTTTCTATCTTTACTCTGCAGCTGTATTTGTTGTTGTGTGATTCTCTTCCATAACTTGCTGTTTGTTATTACATCAAGTTATCATGTACAAAGAATGTTACTGATTCATCTCTTTGTGAATGTCAGCATTTTGAGGGGATGTTTTAGGCTACGTGCCAGGTTTTCGTGCCACAGAGTAGGCAAGATTTTATATTTATGTTCATCATTACCACCCCAGTGGAACAACAGATGAGAAGAAGACGCTGGCGATAGATAGGACACACATTGAGGAAACCTGTTGATAGCATTACAAGGTAGTCCTTGTTCTGGAATCCACAGGGAAAGAGAGGCAGAGGTAGACACACACACACACCCCCCCCCCCCCCCCCCAGTGATGAGGAAGACGTGGAAAGAACTTGAGCTGATGGCACGTGACAGGAGGACTTGGTATATGTTTATTGAAGGCCTATACCCCTTGGGGAGCTAAAGGGTATTGATGATTATTATTCCCACCCCGGTTTTTTTATTTAACTTCACAAAGAGCAGACTTGTCTTTGGCTGATGCAGGTCGACTTGCCCAGAATCGTGATGCTTTCAGAGCAGCTGTAATGGAGTCAACGTTCTGGAGAGAATACGTCACATGATGATGATGACGACAAAGAGCAAAGGCCATAAACAAACGAACATAAACAATGTCGCCCTGTCACGTGCCACCAGCTCAAGGTCTTTCCCTGTCTTCCTCATTATTTTAATTTATGTCTCCAGTTCTCTTCTCCATATGTTTTGTTTTGGTCCACCTCTACCTCTTTTACCCTTGGGGATTCTAGATCTATGACTGCCTTGTAGTATTATCAACAGGTTTCTATGTGTGTCTTATTCATCTCCAGCGTCTTCTTCTCATCTCTTGTTACACTGTCACGTGTTTGGCTATTGTCACCAGTTTCACACCGATAACCTTGTCGTACCATTCAAACCTTTCTATTCTTTGCAAGCATCCTTTTATGAACGGCTGTAACTTCTTGGTTGTTTTTGTTGTTGTTGTGCTTCATGTTTCAGAGTCATACAATGAGACTTTATTAACAAAGTGATAAAGTGATATTTTATTCCCGTTAATGATGTCCACCAAAAGATAATTATAAGTGGATGGAAGCAGACATCATCATCATCAGTTGATAAACTCTTAATACAAGACCCTTGCCCTGAGCAAGAGACATGCTGAGAAATCTGAAGCTCGCTCGAACATCACCAGAGTTAAATACTGTGTTGTTGTGTTGCTCGTGGTTCGAGTATGGAATGTCAACTTGACCTACGCAGTGGTGTGTAGACATAGATGGAGTGTATAATGTGCGAATGATAGGAAGAGTTCGTGGTGTTGACAAATGTTCTTTTCTTACACTCATGTATGGCTGGAAGTCATCGACACCAACGACTGTGTACCTTTTCTAAAGTTTAATTGGACGTACACACTCGACAGCACAGATAGTGACAAATCACAGGTTGGCATAATACATCATGGTACAGTGGATAACTGGTCTTGCAATGTTATGTTACATGGGCACTCATGTAGAATAAGATTATAATGGACTATCAGTAGCCAAGCACTCAGTATTGCCCATATATATATATATATCAACTGAGTTTACTGACAAAGCACGTCAGATTATAAACAATATCCAAGATGGCTTCTACCTAATCTCGTCTAGCGAAGATTCTTTAACATAAGGTTCAGCACAGTTTTTTCATATAATAATATTGAACCCCTAGCAATGGGTTCTCATGTGTAGCAGTGATCTCTGGACTAATCAAGCGATAATACGGGCATCCCTTTTCTCTTCTTGAAAGTCACTACATGTTTGGTTCCAAGATGGCTTCACTCGTGAGCTGTCACTCACGTTTGGATACAGATAATGAATCTGTCCTAAAGTTAGTCATTCATTAAATCTTTCATTGCTCTGTAGATTTGATCATGAACACTTGACTGCAATCTACAGGATATAGTGCTGCTAGGAATCGAAGTCGTTTTCATCGAGTCAAATATATTCTCTTAGACATTCAAATCGTACCTATCGAAAATGGTGGCTTCGTACGAGAGTTCATAAGAGTGTCTATTATTACCTTGGTATCAGAAATATGATTCTGCCATTCCTTGGCAATACGAATAAACACTGGGGTAAAGCATACACGATAGGTCTAGACGACTATCACTTTCCCCACAAATACTGAGATCACTTTTTCCCCGGCGACAAGCCGACATAGAAAACACAGTCCCTATCGGGACGAAGCCAAATCACACCACACTCTAGCGACACATCCGCCGAATAGCCTTTGACCTCTCTAGAGACAACAGAACATATAGTTCGACTTAGATATGTAAAGATATACAGATATAAGACAGACTCGTCCTACTCAGACAAACAATACACATAAATTCAGGCCATAGATATTCTGAAGCAAGAACAATCTATTACTACCCAAACGAAGAATAAATCGCAGAAAACTGGACTCATCCGCGGAGTTCGATCGAAAGAGCCGACACAACTTTCAAGGGAAGTAACTCAATAATGACTTTTCCTTAAGCACTATTTTGTTTACAAAATATTTGCGAACATAACAAGTATACCAATATATAATATTGTAAGATATCAAAGACTGCACGTAACACAAAGGCAGTTATTGTATCAGACTAACAATCCATGCTTCGAAAGGTCCAAAATAGTTGGCTTCGACATGAACGGAAAACCTCCATAGAAGCTTCGAATCTTCAAGAACTGATATGGATCTACTGTCCTGGTCATGCCGGGGTACGTGGCAATGAAAGAGCTGACAGACTAGCTTCAAAAGCACCCATAAAAGATGCATTGGCCATGGATAAGGAAGAAATACTGAGGGCGATTCATGTTCGTCTATTAGAGAATGACACTGCAATCGATTAGTCATCAAGGCTAAGACTGCTGGAGTTCGGCATTAAACGTAAGACCAGCAGGGATGGACGTATGAGAGGACGCATCCGGCGTGTATACAACCAGTGCGCAACAGGAACAATTAACATTCATACCCTTCGACATTTGCTGCGGGAGACTGAGCCCCTGTGGGTTTGCCCGGAGTGCAATGACGTCGATTCTGATTAACAATAACAATAAGACTTACTTGACATTTGAGTTGTAGATTTTTATTGTTACATTTATGTTCAACAACCTGCTTTTATTTTCCTTTAAAAAAAATTAAAAACAAACAAACAACAAAAACTGCTGTAATCCAGACTGGTCGAAGATAGGTGAAGTCAAATGTGGTTTTATTAATGCTAGCACTGACATCCTGACGTGCAAAATTTAGAGCGAAATAACCTCTTCAAACACACACTCGCAGAAATCCATATTCATGAACTAGGTGTTTCCTCCATTACAGTTGACAGTTTCTTATTAGAATTTTAACATTTTGGTTAACGTGATAAGGGCAACAATCAGGTATGTTTAACAATAATTTAAGCATATAAGATGAATACATTTGCATACCTGGGCATTGTTTTATATTCCACAACGGGGACAAGCATGGATGCCAAGGAAATAAAAACAAATGTAAGAACTTCCTTTATTGCACTGAGAAACATTAGGGAAATATGGAGAGACCAAGGGAAATAAGAAACTTTGAATTGTTGGCACAAATACTGTACGGCGTTTTTATGTTTGAGCCCAGAGTGCAGTAAAGTCTATATAAAACCAGTTTCAGACAATCGTAAACATAATCTTAAGGATGGTCTTAAATTTAGGTGACACGAGAGATCAATGAAAACATTTGGGATGGAATCATTCTAGGGACCGAAGACGCAGCAAACGAGATGAATGCAGTCAGCGACTCATAGCTTGACTGCTTGTGTCAGGGTCAGCGAACCAGATCTGACCAAGACCGTACACCACCACCTCCAAGTGGTGGTCCTGGAAACAGGCTGCATCAATGCAGTCTGGCTGAGAGAGTAGGGATCGAATAGAGAAGGCAAAACCGGTACAAAAAAATGCTGTGCTGAAGTCGGATGTGTCGGCCGAAAGGCGCAAATATCGCAGCTCTGCTGTAAACGGACACAACGCAACCAACGTCCTTTTCAGGACGAACGAGGAAGAAGAAGAATCGGTTGGGCAGTTAGTAAGGCAATGTATATATGGCATGCATTCAAGAAATTGAGTTCTGCTGTTTAACTTTTCAAGCACAAACATGGAACCATCCAGAGTAAAGAAAATGTGAAGCCTAAGGAAATAGATTATGTTGTTTCCAGATCAGGGTGCCATGAAGCCTGTTTCCTAATTCTCTCTTAGTGGTGAATGACATCTTTGAAGTTTGAAGCAGACATGTGATGAGAACTCTCCCTTTTCTCCTTACCACTGTCTGTTTCAATAAGGGGCTATCCATAAAAGACGTCCACAGAAGAAGGGGGAGGGATGGATATGTAAAACGTGGACAACTGTGGACATGGGTGTGTGTGTGTATTTAAATTGAAAGTGGACGTTCAATTCACAAACCCCATGGCAACTCTCACTCACATACAAATCTATCAAGAGTAACTGCCTCGCAACTACACTACTGCTGAAGATAAACGGCATGTTACTACAGTTCCAGTTAAACTGCAAACTCACTTCACAAAGATCTTATGGATGCTCATTTTGCAGCCAGTTGCATTAACTATCTCAAAGATCTTGCAGTATTGATGGGTCCTGAATGCACACTTTTCCTCAGTCAGGACGATAAGGCAAAGAGTGCCACTGGGGCTTCCTGCAGCTTCCAAACAAGCCCCACTGTTGTAGCACTTAGAATATCGGATACAACTGCCTGATCATGACTGTGTTGTCGCCGAACGGCATAAGTTGATTCCCTCGGTCTATGCAGGGTTTGTGATTAAAACTGACCAAATAAGCTATTCTGGACCAACTAGTTTGTTATCAGAAGTGGGAAACATCACAGTAGCACAGCAGCACGTGTGTTTATTTTGATGGCTTCAGAATATTTAAAATTATTTTTGTGCCGGTTTAAGGGGTGTGTTGAACTTAGGAAACCCGCTGTATTATGATATGCGTAGTTCTTGCATATTTAAATTTGTACTTAGCTTTAGTGTGTTTTTGTTTTGTTTTGGTTACTTACTGTAAGATATTAAGTTAAAACTGTTTCAGTTGTATGCAACAATGAGCTGAGACGTGTATGTTTTTATGTAATGTGCAATATTTAGTAACTCGTGTTTCTATTAAAAATTAAATTGAGTTATCTGTATACAAATGATGTATTGTATAGAACTAAACTAAGTTTTAAGTATAGGTAGGTGATTAAAAATTTAAGCTTATGTGTTTAATCAAGACTATGTGGTGGTCCTCCACAAGGGGGAAAAGGTCAATCAAAAGTGGACAGAGGTGGACATGGGGGAGGGGAGGGTAAAAAATGCCAGAATTTTGTGGACGTCTTTTATGGATGGCCCCTAATCTCATTCAGATGTTTCAGATCTTCCAGAAAAAGCTGTGCTCATTAGACACCACATCCTCTACATCCACTTCACAGTCTAACTGATTCACCAACGAATACAATTTCCCTGATTCACCAACGAACACAATCTCCTTGTTCAAGTGTACTTATTCCTGAAATATGTCAAATTCATAGACAGCTACTAGTGACCGTGCTCTCCATGCAGAATTCAGATATAGAGTCACTCAGCTGATCCTAAGGCTGCAATTAAAAGAATTTGTTCTCATTATTAAAACTAAAAGCACTTACTGGAGGTAATGTGTTAACTGAAATCTCATTAACTGAACTACTCGTTAATCAAGGGCCCACTGTACATCCTTGGGCTAGATTGCAAATTCTACTGGTTTTTCTTAATATGTTATTAGGTTTTTCTTCATTTAGAGACAGAAAAACATTCGTTAGCTCGAGAGTGTTGTTCTGTATTTTGACATTGGCTTACTGATGTTTGGATTACTAATGTTTGGGCCAAAAGTTCGTCCAAATTATTTCTTGAATAAAGTACTCTTTTGAAGAAAAAAAAGTCAAATATTTTTTTACGCTTTTGCCGTAGCACCTTATAAATTGGCTTGTTTGAGACCATCCCCAACTGTGAGTTGTTGAGTGTGAGCAAAGAAGCTTAGTCTCTCGACTGCTGGTCCACTAGGGCTTATATGGAGAATGACTGATGTAACGATTTCTGGGTTTAAGCCTTCCCACAGGTCGTCATTTTCCAAAGCGTCTTTGTTTGCATAATTTTTGATTTGTAGTCCATAACTTAACTAATCATCATTATCTTTCAGCTCCCCAAGGAACATAGGCCTTGATTCATGCTAAGCTTTTGCCAAGAGTCATACGTTCATGGAATTCCCACATCATCTTTATCCCGTTCATGTCTATCTCTGGATCCCGCCTTCATGCTAAGCTTTCGCCAAGAATCATACGTTCATGTCTATCTCTAGGTCCCGCCTTCATGTTAAGCTTTCGCCAAGAGTCATACGTTCATGTCTATCTCTAGGTCCCGCCTTCATGCTAAGCTTTCGCCAAGAGTCATACGTTCATGTCTATCTCTAGGTCCCGCCTTCATGCTAAGCTTTTGCCAAGAGTCATACGTTCATGTCTATCTCTAGGTCCCGCCTTTATGCTAAGCTTTTGTGGTCGTGTGTGTTGATAGGTTGATATAAATGTGTCGTATAGTGGTTCGATCACTGCCCTAAACAAGGATAGTTGCAGATGGTGACGATAAATGCTAGGATGAAAACTTTGTTGACCACAACAGCCAGACAGTACAGATGGTTGATGATTTCTTTCACTATTTGATAATAAACCTCACGCAGACAGCGGTGAACTCAAATCCAAAAGGTTTATTTACAGATTTATATTCATCTGATTTGCATATGACACATCTCTCTCCTTGCATTCTGTCTGCGTCGCTGTTCATCTGTACTCAATATTTGGCGGTCTCTAACTTCAACTCTGTCTTAATTTATTTTATTAGGAATACTGTCGTAGCGTATCTTGGATATAAGACTGGCCTAAAACCGCAAGGGGTGAAAATTTCCGCCACTGTCTATGCCTCCCTACTTCAATATTTGCAGTCTATCCTACTGTACTTCGCTTTTAGCAGCTGTCTATCATACTGTACTTCATTACTAGTAGCTGTCTATCATATTTCATTTCACTGCTAGTGGCTGTCTATCATACTGTACTTCATTACTAGTAGCTGTCTATCATATTTCATTTCACTGCTAGTGGTTGTCTATCATACTATACTTCATTACTAGTAGCTGTCTATTATATTTCACTTCACTGCTAGTGGCTGTCTATCATACTATACTTCATTAGTAGCTGTCTATCATATTTCTTCTATGAGGCGACCTCACATGCCTAATGCACACTCACATACATGGGCGCTCTCACCCATCATGGACTGCATATCTTGACACCCTTGTCCTTCGAAATAATACTTGTAGCTGACACCAGCCAAAATCTACACCAGAGAGTGATCTTCTTCCTCGTTCGTCCTGAAAAGGACGTTGGTTGCGTTGTGTCCGTTTACAGCAAAGCTGCGATATTTGCGCCTCTTGGCCGACACATCCGACTTCAGCAAGGCATTTTTGGTACTGGGTTTGCCTTCCCTCTTCGATCCCTACTCTCTCAGCCAGACTGCAGTGATGCAGCCTGTTTCCAGGACCACCACTTGGAGGTGGAGTAGGGTCTTGGTTAGCTCTGGTTCGCTGACCCTGACACAAGCAGTCAAGCTATGGGTCGCAGACTGCATTCATCACTGTTGCTGCGTCTTTGGTCCCACTAGAGAGTGATGTACTGGTTTGGTTTTAAGGTCTATCTTCATTTCACACGGACAACTCCTTTAGTGCTTCGATCTCTTCCCTTAGGTCACACACGGAGGATCTCAGCACAGTGCACGAATTGCGTAGCACCGGCGAGAATCCCAACGTATGTATATAAGAATCACACATTCTGAGAATATTTTTGTGGTGGGCAAGTTCCTTATATTTTAATTTTGCCAGAGCATCGGCCTTATGGCCTACTGTTTACGATTTCCAACTGCCGTGGGATTTTTAACGTGCGCAACTTGCACACGGGGCCTCCTATTTTTTTCTCCATTATCCGAGAAGGTTAGGCATCCGATCTCACTACCCAGGAGACCCGGGGGGGGGGGGGGGAGAGAGAGAGAGAGAGAGAGAGTATAACATAATTAGGACCACTGGTTCTGAAAAAAATGTCCATAAATTATATTCACTCTACTGGGAATCGAACTCACTACCTCTATAACTCGACGCCATACATCTTAACCACTCCGATATTGGTTTGATTAATGTATACAGGGCATGCACAAAATTTAAAATGCCCCGGAATGCAATGAGGTTGCTGTAAACACGAGTGTTTGCAGCATGATACAATAGACATGTCTAGAATAACAGTGAAAAGAGGACAGCAAAGAAGACATTGATGATAACTGGGACTTTACAACTGACCGAGAACCATGATAAATAATAATATGACAGGCTAAATAAGGAAATAATAAGCAAATATAAAACAGCAAAAGAAGCGTGGCTAAACCAGAAATGCAAAGGGCTGGAAATGCTGCACAGAAAAGACAACTGCAATTAGTGATGAACGTGATTTTGTAGAAGGTAAAGATACAAACAACGGCATATACTTGTATAAGAACATTAATAGAGAGACCCATAGAAGTAAAAACATAGCTATATTTAGATGTTTTATAGACTACATTGAGGCATTAGGCAAAGTGAATCACAAATAAATTATCAAAATGTTAGAAAGCATAAACATCTATGGTAAAGACCTGAGAATAATAAAGAACATGTGTTGGCAAAAGACAGCAGCTATAAGAATCAGCGGCCTGTCGTAGATTTCCGATAGGAGAATTAAGACTAGGTTAGGTCCCTTCTGAATAGGTTTGAATGGGTGATAGACTCAGTGAGAGTTAGTGAAAGGTAATAGAATTTCCACACACGTGAGATGATAGATTTGATATAGTGGCTGTCTCTGAAAGCGAAAAGAATTCTTCTCTCTCTCACCTATCTTCTACAACAGTTGTTACAGCGTCAGACAGACTACACCAATATACATATTACGTATATTTCTATCACTCACAGGCACGCACATACACGTGGCGACATGTAAACACACAGACGTGGGAAAACTATAACAATGATATATATATTATCTAGAACGAGCTGACCAAACACGATTATTAAGTTCAAGAGCGATTTTATTATCAGGAAAAAATCGGCTCACAACATCAAAGAAAGTACATCAAGGAAAATACATATACACATAGTCATAAAAAATCAAGGAAATGTTGCAAGGATGATAGCCCCGTTATAGTGTTAACTCTAGGTTTAGCCCGGCCCCGTTAAGAGAACAGATGATGGCGCCCGAGTCACAGATACATAGAGTTTGATTCTAAGAGTTGTCTTTGTTTTATCTCGTAATTATATGCACAGAGTTTGAAAAAAATCTGATTTAACCTAAGACAAAACACAAGAACTCTAGCCTTAGCAACAAATTATGCAGATTGAAAAAAAAATTAGGACAGCAACAGGGTGTCAAAGATAAAATAGTGAAAAATATCACTCAAACCAGCGTACACTCATTCATTCCGCCATGGCTTCTCATACTTGTACTCACGACTTTGCTTGCTGCCTCTGGAACACATTGATTTTAGATTTTCACACAGACTCAAAAAATGCAGTCTTCTGCCAAGAAGTCCCCAGTTCCAAAAGACGTATTTAACTTGGAGTCTCCGGGAACGACTACTTGGGTATGCAAATTTGTTCAAATGTCTGATTAAGTCACCTAACAATTATTCCAGGCGCGGGAGTTAGCAGAGCACAGTGTCAATAGCGTAGGTTTCTAAAAAATGATGAATGTCAGGTCGGTGCCTTCTCTCAGTATAGGATTCACTTTAGTCACACCACAGATTTGTCCACAAGATATAATCTAGTCGGGAAATGATTGTTAATATTCACGCCACCAGGCAGCAAATATATAGAGTTTCTAGAAGAAATTAAGTGCTGGCTCCAAGGTCCAGTATTTATCATTACAGTCTTTGAAAACCCGTTATAGGGATATTAGTATTTCTGTCTAACTTGCACCGTCAGATCAGTGTTACTTGAGAAAACCCACGTGGTTCAAAATAAGGACTGTCTATTTCTTCACAAGTATGGAAACTACTACTAGGTGCTGGTAAAGTTAGGGTCACCCCAAAACTTTCACTGTGTGGAGGAAAAATAACACATATAATATAATAAACAGAATCTGTACTGGTTAAAACTTACATTTAAACTTGCAAGCAGAGAGCTTTGCTTATCATTTAAACTTCCCGTGACGTAAGTTATATTTAAAAATCAGCAATCCTCATAAATTAAGAACACGTGCGTAATTCCGTCACCATTCATGAGGCTGGATTCTAGAGTTTATACGTTAGTTTAGAAAAATACACTCGACTGAGTATTAGCAGTTAAATAAAATTCATAAATAGCTACAATGGCCGTTATAAGCTAGAAATTTTAATTTTATTCTGCTTTCCACTGAATGCTTCCCTAGAAAATATAATAGCCTACCACTTTATTTCTCTTCTGCGCTAAAGAAATAGATTAAAATGAATTAAGCGATTTAACACTTTAACACTCACAAAATCTATATATCTATCATATTAATTACCTCAACCACAGAATTACAGGTAGTCGCACAACTTAAGAATAAAAATGCTGAAAATATTTCTGGAAGTCTAGAAGTTCGACAAATTGCCGAAACAAACTGAGATCTTCGCTAACAGCTATTCTGTTTTCGAGCGACCTATCTACTGTGGAGTCTATGAGCGAGAATGAAATTAAAGTTTCAAACTTGGCCAATATCCTAAAATCAGACAAAGGGCCCAAACTTACTTCGCCAAGCGAAATTATCTCCCCTACTCCCAACATTTACGTCCGCTTAACGCGTGTCGTAACTGTCACCTACTGACCACGATGTACGCGTGTCAGTTTCAAATCCCAGACAGCCTGACTCCATTGCAGGGCAGTTTTCACACTACAGCTGACCATGGCCCACCGTGAGCGCCGTGTCAGTTTGGGATTTTCCAGACAAATGTCTGGATACTGACCGGTGCAGATGTAAAGTATCACACCTCACCGGGACTAATGCCGAGAAGAAACTCGCGCGCTCGGTGAGAATGTAGACGATTTGCTACGTCCTATGTTCAGCGAACCGACTTATCACGCCTTCTGACGCCCTGCAGCCCTGACATCTACGTAATATCGTCCTAGCGCGATTCTCAGTTTAAGAGAAAGAAACAGGTAAAGTTTGCGAATTATATGAAAATAATATTCGCAAAACGAATGGGTGAAAAAAATACAGGAAAAAATGAAATACAGAGATAATAAAAGAGAGAATTTTCGGGTGAAAGAATAGGAAGAAGTTGTAGGAAATTAAATGAATATAAACCCTACGTGACACGGCCAAATAGGAACATTTCAACAGGTAAAAAACTGTGTTTGACAGGGATGTGTGCTGTCACCAGATCTGTTCAATTTGCACAGTGGAAAAAAAAGTCCACTGAGGAAATTCCAGCAATATCAGTAGGAAATGGTTAGGAGTACCACAAGGTCTGTAAGACGTAGCACTGTACTGCAAGAAGGCAAAGCTTGTGCTTCCTTTCAAGTCAGTTGTGGATGTGACGGTATTGCCTTCCTGCTTTGCAGTAGTGGTCCAACAGTGGCCAAAACCCAAGAGTATCTAATATGGGCTTCAAAGGTATCTACCTTCGCACAAGATTACTTTTGGCAGATATATAGATAGAAGGTTAATGACGCTTCTACCACAAAATAGTTTTCACTAGATATTCAGATAAGCGAAAACAATGTTACATTTGGCTGAGCACGTTAATTCTAGAATCTGCCGACAACGTTTGTGAAGGATTAAGCAATGGTTTATGTTAGCTCATTTAAGCCCCCACCTCTGATTAACTCAGGGGAATTCTTATTATTCTGGTATAGCTCAGTTTAGAGTGTGTGTAGTAAATTGACTGAGACAAACATACAGTAACTTTAAAATGATTAAATCGAAGTTAAATTTGTAAATTTACAAATAATAAAATTTAATAATCACTTAAGTTTTAACAATTTTAAAATAATTTGAATAGTTATGGATCAAGAAAAAGTTATCATCACGGTGGTCGTGATAGGAGGTAACTGTGGTTTTTACACGAAGTTCAAGTGGAAGCATATATTGAACTTAGCTGCCAATGACGGTTCTGCTCCTTCTGATGGATTTGTTCTGTTTACACTGCTCACACTCGTCGCTAGTCAAGTTTGCCGGGTGTACGTTTCCCAGAAATGTCAGGTAGAGTCTACAAAGATGGTCCCGCATCTTAAAGCTTAGGCCACTGTTCCCTTCTTGTTCCAGAGATAGTACTTTCTGCTAGTACCACCAATAACTGTGGTAATAGAATAGAGACGAAACGCTTTCCTGAGTATGGCGTTTTCCGACACATAGTTATGTGCCCCCTCTTCTATTCTACCATCCCATTTAACTCAGAATTTACCTTCGATAAGAATTAAACTTAATCCCTTTGGATTGTCGCGTTTAGATAGGTTTTTTAAAGTTAATTATGGTCCCGCCTGAGTATAGGGGATGGTGATGATACGTGAGAAGTAAAGGGGAAAGAAATAGATTTCACGAGTGAATAGTTTAAGGAGAAGATCTGTCTCTGGACTGAGTAGTTTCTCTAGTCCAGCCTATCTATACGACTGTAATTTAGTATAAGACAATCTTGAACCTCCCTATATCTGGAAAATATGTTACACTAAACGCAAACACACACAGCTATGTGACAACAAGACACACAAACGAGAAAAAAACTATGGTTAATTGGGTATGGGTCTGACCAACACACAACGTTTAGTTCTTTTGTTGTTTATTATCATTAAACTTTACAACATCGAATATCAAAAAAAAAAAAAAAAAAAGAGAAAGATCAAATACATCAGAATTACATATATAGAAAATTATCAGAATACATATGCCCTCCCCTTATTGAGAAGAAAA
This sequence comes from Oreohelix idahoensis, assembly GCA_024509875.1. Classification (NCBI taxonomy): domain Eukaryota; kingdom Metazoa; phylum Mollusca; class Gastropoda; order Stylommatophora; family Oreohelicidae; genus Oreohelix; species Oreohelix idahoensis. The sequence continues at coordinate 244,318 of JAMPIV010009010.1, forward strand.
AACCCAACAAGTTAATAACCCCAAAGGTCAAAGGTTAGCACTATGTTATAGCATAGACAGTAAAGAAAACAAAGTTCCTAAAAAGTGCTACTCCGTAAAGTAAACAATTTTTTAAAAGCATAATAACCAGTTTGGTACAAGCTACCGTAACAAGAAAATATTTAATATCTCTCTCTGTCATACGTGGCCACGCTCTCGCTCCTTACCTAATTTTGGTGTTATTTCCTGGGATATACAGTTATCCTGAACATATTTATCGATATTGATAAGGTCAGTGTTCAGTGCCAAATTTGGCCCCAGTCCAGCCTTGACGATAACTTTATAAGGTGGACGTCAAGTTTGGTGGTGTACTCCTGGATCAATAATGTCACCTCGAATAGTTAATGTAGAAAAACAAATCGAGATCTTGTGTTCACAGCAAAGAATGAAAAAAAATACTTCTAGTATTTGGACACAGCTAGTTGCTAAAAAAATGTTACTGATGATGGTAGTTGATTGATTGGTAAATCATATCGGCTGGGTCTGTGGAATGCCGATTTTGAAACAGCGCAACTTTCTGGATAAATCCGGTGCTACGACTGTCAAAAGTCAGATATTGATATTATTTTATATACCACTCCCGTGGGCTGATAAATTGGAAAAAAATATCTGGGTATTGATAGTCCAGGTAAACTTAATAGTTAAATGTTTATTTGTCTTTTAGCCAGTCCTGTTCACAACTGAACTTGGGGACTCGTAAGCCATGAAGAAGCAACATAAACCCAGTCAGTAACTGGAGACAATAATAAGGAAAAACCGCTGGCCGCTCTGTCAGGTCTGCGAGAAATAAACAAGACATTATAAAAAAGAAATGCAACTTTTCTATATGTACACGGACTGGGACAAGACGATCTCTTTCCCCCTCCGGCAGTCCTGCTTAAAGTTAAAAGGCACACGGTGACTTTATTTACAACTATACGGTCAGCTTTTCGCCCGCGCTGCACTTTCAGGTTCGGACCAAGGTACGCACCTTCCCGCCCCTCTGCGTGCGCGTTAACGATCAGCTCACATTGTCAACTATTGTTTAATTACCCCTACGCGCACTTACAAATATCGTCTGTCGTTAATAGTTATTTTATTGTCGGCGCCTGTGAGTTTAGTCATAAGGTATAAACAACAGTCACTTACTATAAAACACAAAATGAAATAAACGTGAATCCTATTCTGTCACTATAGTCGCGCTTAACACTTAATCAGTCAACTAAACCGTATCTTCTGGTGTGCGAAGCGGGTGATGGAAATTACATTCTAACTGCACCTCTGGCAAAGAAAAATAGCTACGCGTTATTTATTTCACTAGTTTTAACGCTAGGAAATCACAGTGAATTATAATGGTAAACTTAACACATTAAATCACGTAAATGCTAATTTCTATTACCACAAATCAGAAATGAAACAATCCCCACGAGATGCTGTTAACACACTCCCACAATGGTTCTAAAATAACGTGCTTAGATTATCCAAAATTCTGAGCGACAACTGATTAGTGAGTTTAAGAAACCACTGTTTATATTCATTTGCTCTCTGATCCCTAATGGTGTTAATTTCGCATTAACGTGCGAACTATAAGAATTCAGTAACTGTGGCCCAGATGAAGGTCCTCTGAGCCGGCCACCGTTTCTCTCGTCAAGCACTGGTTGACCAACATCAAAGGCCCTCGTTACGATAATGGGGTTTCTTTCAAAATCGCTCGCGTCTCGAGATGAAATGCTAATCGACGTCAGAGATTTCTCCCGTATCAGAAGATCAAAAAGTTAAGTGTTTATCCCACGTCCGGTCTGTCCTATGTCCGATGATTGACATATTCAGCTTGCGTGAGAAACTCAGGTAAACAAACCAGATTAGCTCCCCGTTAGGACTGGCAAGTCGCGGAAGTTGGTAATTTGTCTGTTTATTTACGTCTCAAGAAAAAGAGGCGTGGATTAAAATGAGTAAAAGCAGGGTGTTAATGCATGGCTTGCTAGCGAATTATAGAACTACGCCGAGGTCACGAAAGGCTGACGGATACCGTAGGCTATATTTCATTATACGTCACAGGGATAGAACTATCCTTACATTTAAATTGAATAGCTTTTATAGTTACTTTACATTTAAATAAAAAGGTTAATAGTACAGATAGAATATGTTTACATTTACATTTCCACTGATTGAAGTGTTCACAATATAAATTGAATATGTTGTCATTTATGTTTACACTGAATTGAAAAGTTTGAAACTTCCATTAATTTTAAAATGAATATTTTCACATAGACATTTACACTGGTTTGAAACTGTAAGTATTATACTTAGAATGTACATAATTTCTTTCATCTTTTCCTCCAGGCTCCATATGGAATTTGGAACTACTTTATGCTTTTAGTTCTCTTTACGAGACTAGCAATAACGCAATCACCTGCCCGTGCAGTGGTGGTTCATGAATCATCATTCTATACGCTGAGGTGGCCAGCCTCAATTGACTGGGACATCCACTAGCGATTTTCACATATTAAAATTCACAAAATATATAATACATATAAATGTTAGTTCACATGTTAGTAATGAAATATAGAATGTAAAATCACAACTTACGCCAATCCTGGCTCACGGACACTTTGCTCAGATGAATAAAAGAGACTTGAATCGGCCTCTTACACGCGTTTGAGGTGTCGTTAATTTAATACGTTCCCTATCTGACTTTGTGTGTCTCTTTCAGTTTCCTCAGACAGCGGTTTTCCTTATTAAAATGAAAGAGATTTCAAGGGCTGTTTTTTGTAAGTCCTGATAAATACTCAAATAAAAGGTGTCCGGTCTGATAAAATGGAATTCTGAATTCTAGGCTTCACTCTCGTAAGGTCTGGTGTCTTGGCTAGCGATCTTCACAGTAGTTTTGACTGACTGAAGCGTCAGGTTATATTCACTGCCTTCCCACGCATTCGTTATGAAATTCAGATGATCAGCCAATCTGATTTGAATATTTTGCATGACGCATTGATAAACCTCCTTTTTGATTAATGATGTCCACCAGTGTTGAATATATATTGGCCATCAGTGTTGAATGGCTGTGATAGAACATCAGTGTTAAATAGATGTATTGGGTTGTTGTTATCTATTTATTTTTCCTGCTGACATCAACTGTGTACAGGACCACGGTGTTAAGAGGATGTTTGGAAGCTCCAGTGTTAAAGACTCGTCAGAGTGTTGCTCGTGGTTTGAGTATGGAATGTCAACTCGACCTACGCAGGGGTGTGTAAGCATGAAGTGAGAGTGTAATACGCGAATGATAAGAAGAGTTCGTGGTGTTGACAATTGGTCTTTTTCTTTCACTCATGTATGGCTGGAAGTCATCGACACCAACGACTGTGTACCTTTGCTACAGTTTAATTGGACGTACACACTCGACAGCACGGATACATTGACAAATCACAGGTTGGCATAATACATCATGGTACAGTGGATAAATGGTCTTGCAATGATACATGGGCACTCATGTAGAATAATAGCATAATGGACTGTCAGTCGACAAGCACTCAGTATTGCCCATATATATATATATATCATCTGAGTTTACTGACAAAAGCACGTCAGTTTATAAACAATATTCAAGATGGCTTCTAGACCTAACCTCGTCTAGCGAAGATTCCTTTAAATAATGATCAGCACATATTTTTTTCCATATAATCATATTGAACCGCTAGTAATGGGTTCTCATGTGTAGCAGTGATCTCTGGACTCATCAAGCGATAATACGGGGCATCCCTTTCTCTTCCTGATAGTCCTTAAATATGTGAATACAAGATGGCTTCTCTCGTGAGCTGTAACTCACGTTTGGATACAACTAGGAATCTGTATCAAAGTTAATCATACATTAAATGTTCTCATTACTTTGTAGCTTCTATCATGAGACAATTGACTTCACTTTACAATATGGTGCTGCTATGAATGAATGTCATCTTCATATAGTTAAATCTTCCCTTATTGAAAAACGATGGCCTCGTAAGAGTTCATACGAAGTGCGTTGGTTTTACCTTGGTATCAGAAATATGATTCTGCCATTCCTTGGCAATAAGAATAAACACTGGGGTAAAGCATACAGGATAGGTCTAAACGTCTATCACTTTCCCCAACAATCTTGAGATCACTTTTCCCGGCGACAAGCCGATACAGAAAACACAGCCCCATCATCAGGGCGAAGCCAAATCACACCTCTCTAGCGACACATCCGCCGAACAGCCCTTTGACCTTTCTCGCGACAAAAGACCATATAGTTCGACTTAGACATGCAAAGATATTCAGATATAAGACAGACTCGTCCTACCCAGACAAACAATACACATAAATTCAGGCCATAGATACACTGAAGTAAGAACAATCTATTCCTACCCAAACAAAGAATAAATCGCAGTAAAACTGGATTCATCCGCGGAGTTCGATCGAAAGACGACACTCCTTTCAAGGGAAGTAACTCAATAATGACTTTTCCTTAAGCACTAAAAAGTATCTATTTTGTTTACAAAATATTTGCGAACATAACAAGCATACAAATGTATTATATTGTAAGATATCAAAGACTGCACGTAACAGTCTTACCACACCTCCCGGGAAAAAAAAAAATGGAACATTTTTTTTTTTTTGAAATACATCTAGGAGCAACGTACAATAGGCTCACAACGCATGAATAATGCGCAGATGAAAATATCAGGAATAAATATAACGCCTAATATGAGGCTAAGTCGACTTATGGAGCGACTGGTGAGAATGTATCTCATAAACTGAGAGAAATTATTTCTCTACAAGTAAATTTTTCCAGGAAGGTGTCATCAAAGTATAATACAATTCTGGCAATTACACAATGCCTAAAAAATTTCATAACATAATTTCGTATTAGATATCTTAAATTTATGATTTATGAAGAAAAATCATCAAAGCACAGCGGTGAATAAACATCAATGAACCGCTAAGTAGTGATACAATCATTATATTATTAAATTACAAATGTGTATCTATCTTGATATAGAAAGGAACTATTATAAACTAGACATATCAAGAAGTCTAAGACCTAATAGTTATGTGGAATCATGTGGGCATCTTGACAGAATGTCTGCCATCACATTATCTGATCCACGAATAGCTCGCACAGAGAAATGAAAAGGTTGAAGAGCAATTGCATATCGAGTAGACCNCGAGCTCTTCAAATTCTTACTCTGTATAGCAGTAAGAGCTTTTTGGTCGGTTTCTACTATGAAATGTGCGCCTAGAAGGAATCTCTGTAGTTTGAGGATCGACCAAACCATAGCTAATAGCTCACGGTCTAAAACCGAATAATTCCTTTCTGCCGCATTAAGTTTTCTGGAAATATACATTACAGGATGCAGAGTTCCAGAGTACTCTTGCATTAGTGCCGCTCCAATCCCAGTGGATGAAGCATCACTACGAAGAACAAATGTCTTATCTTTAGTAGGTAACACTAAAATAGGTGGTGTTGAAAACAATGTTTTAATCTTATCCAAAGAGCATTGGCATTCCTGAGACCAGTGGACAATATTAGGCGAACCTTTCTTTAAAAGTGTAGAAAGAAAGAGGTGCCATGATAGACGATAGATTCTGAATGAATCTGCCATAAAAATTGAATAAGACCTAACAGACTTCTCACCTGTTTTTTAGTCTTAGGGATAGAGATGTTAAGTATCTTACTAGTATTATGGTCCTCTGTCTTTAGGAAACCATGACCAACTCGGTGGCCTAGGAAAGAAATTTCGCTAAAACCAATATAGGCTTTAGAGGGTTTCGCTGTCAGGTTGTGCTCGCGCAAAGTAGACAGCAATTCATCTAACCCTGAATAGTGATCTTCCCAAGTATCGCTGAAAAGACAGATGTCGTCTAGATATGCAATGACATCTGACCGATAAGATAGGATTCGGCGCATCATGCGTACGAATGTAGCTGGTGCGTTCATAAGACCGAAAGGCATAAAATTCCATTGGAACAAACCTCTAGGTGTTGAAAAAGCCGTGAGAGGTTTGGCGCGTTCAGATAAAGGAACTTGCCAATATCCTTTAGACAAATCAAGTTTAGTGAAAAAATGAGATTTGGAGAGTCGAGTAAGTAGCTCTTCCAGTAAGGCATAGGTTCGGCATCGAACTTCGTTACTTGATTCAATTTGCGATAGTCAACGCAAAGACGTATGTTATTGTCTTTTTTCCGAACAATAACCATCGGCGAAGAATATGCAGAGGTGGATGGTTCGATTATTTTCAAATCTATCATCTCATCCAACTCTTTCTCGACCTGTGCTTGAAAATGTATAGGGATAGGATAAGGTCTAACCCTAATAGGAGTATGGTCAGTTAGAACAATGTCATGTTCAATGACATGAGTTTGTCCAGGGATGTCAGTGAGTACATCCTGAAATGTTTGCAACATAGTTGAAACTTGTCGCTGTTCTCCTAGAGACAAATCAGGAGAGACAGTAACGTTCTTCCATGATTCACTAGAATGAAGTGGGATCATTGGAAGAGGAAGATTTACATCTGAAAAACTCGTTTCCTCATCCTGTATCACGGACAGTGATGAGTAATGACCATGTTGTACTGGAGAATCGACCGTTGCTTGGAAAATGGGTTGTAAATAATCCGGACGTTCATGGAATTCAGTAAGCATATTGATGTGGAAGGTTTTATGCTTCCCATCAATATCGACAATATAGTCGACATCGGAAATTTTCGATATTATATCGTACGGACCTTTCCAAGAGATAAGTAGTCTGTTTTCCCTACAAGGTAGTAATACAAATGCTTTGTCCCCAGGACAAAGTTGTCGTAAGCATCTCTTCTTATTGGCAAATTGCCTTGCCTTCTGTTTCGCAAATTCAGAAGAAGAAGTTGCTAATTTGCATGCTTCGATAATCTTTTGTCTCAACGCGATGACATATTCGTAGGATGACTTTGTGTCATCGTCAATATTGTCAGCTGTTATGAGATCATGAAGCAACGACATAGGGCCGCGCGGACGCGCGCCAAAGACGAGTTCAAAGGGAGAAAATCCTGTATGTTCATTGGGGACCTCTCTGTAAGCGAAGAGGGCCGCAGGTAAAACTCTGTCCCAGTCTTGAGGATGATCCTCAGTTATCTTCCCTAGTAAGTTTTTAAGTGTTCTATTAAGGCGTTCGACCATCCCATTAGACATTGGATGATAGATACTACTTAAAGATCTATCTATCTGCAGAGTAGACATTACTTGAGACATGGTATCTGATATTAGTTGGGTGCCATGGTCTGACAATATCTCTCCGGGGAACCCCAGACGAGAAAATATAAGCCAAAGAGCATCTGCAATATCAGCAGTAATAATGCTCTTCAGAGGAATAGCCTCTGGCCAACGTGTGCACATATCAACACACGTCAAGATAAACTGATGTCCTCTGGCAGACTTGATCTTAAATGGACCAATAATGTCTATGGCCATTTTTTGAAACGGCCGAATAGGAATGTCTGCCGCCTGAATGGGTGCAGCATGCCGTGGACCTTTGGATTTAACTTCTTGACATACTTTACAAGATCGACAATAAATCCGTATGTCCTTGTTTACCAATGGCCAAAAGAAAGCCGCAAGGACTCTTGACTTAGTACGGGAAAAACCCATGTGTCCAGCACACTGAGAGTCGTGAGCGTGTTGCAAAATTTTAACTCTCAAATTCTTGGGAACCAGGATTTGAGAATGACTTGACGTAATGGAGTCTTGAACCATACGTACAAGTACGCCATTCTTCTTTGTAATCCACGATTTACGACTTGTGTCTTTATTCGGATCACCTTTAGTTGCAAGAATGAAGAATTTCTTCAGAGTGGGATCATCTTCTTGCTGTTTTATAAACGAGTCACGAGAAATTACCAAGGGATCATCTTGGTTATGCACTTCATTATCTTCAGTAGATGAAGTTTGAGGCATATTAAGAGCCTGAGCTCTAGTGACTACAGCGTTAGCAATCTGCATGTTTTGCCTTTCCCATGCGGAAATTTGTTGCGGAGTGCATTCTTTGACTCCATGAATGCGACCGATGATGAGGTCAGCGATCGGATTCGGAAGAAGACATGCGTGTACATCTCCTGTAAAGAAAGGAGTAGCAATCCTAATGATAGCAGTAGAGTATTTCTCTAATGTGCCGCCAAATGTTACACATTTGACTACTTGTCCAGTGGCACGGGAAGGATCTACGAGTGACTGCCTAACACCAATTGTGGTGCATCCAGAATCAAATATCACGGAGACTGGATTGTTATTTACTAAACCCTTATGTAAGACAAGAGAACCTCTTCCATCATGCGCGACTGATGCAGGAAGAGCAGGAAGAGGATGGCCGCAGCTTAAAGTAGACACTGTGGTTGGCTCAAATAATGTTTTGCATTGGGGGCACTGAGATGCTCTCCCAAAATCAAAAGCGGAACATGCCATATTATTAGCGTCATTATTGTCTTTACTCTGTTTATAGGCTTCGTTGGACTCTTGTTGTGCAGAGTTTGCCTGAAAATGTGGTTTATGTCTTCTGTTTTGAGATCTACCTCGGTTATTATTACCTCTGTAGTTATTGTTACCTCTATTGTAACCCCTATTTGGGTTTGAGTCATAGTTCTCTTGGTTACCATTATCATATTCATTATAATGAGTATCTCTGTAATTGCGATCTTGTTGACTCCAAGACGGATACCTCGGATAGTTTCTATAATTACTTCCTCTATGGAAATTGCTATAATTGTGACCACCCCTGTGTCGAGAGCTATCAGCTCGTCTCCAGTTCTTTGAAGAAGAACCCTGAAATGATTGGTTACCTTGGTTTTGATAACTATTATGGTTACCATTTTTATCAAATCTGTTTTGAGGTCCCTGAAATCTGTGTGAATAATTGGGATTGTATGGTGTTGCTGAAGCAACTGGCATACTCTCCTTAATCTTAGTGTTGCCAAAAGTCACGTCGGGGTGTGCAGTGACATATTGGGAACAATATTCTTCCATTTCCTTTAGAGATTTGGGTTTACGCTCATGTATAAATTCAAGGAATGGTTTGTTAACACATGACATAATCTTATCTCTGAGCAACAAATCCATAAGTCCTTCATACGTTTTTTCTGTTTTGGAAAGCTCAATCCAACGATCAACTGTGAGACGTGCCTTTGCAATGAATTCTGATAATTCTACACCTGTCTCAGGCACCATCGTCTTAAACAAAAGGCGATAGCCTTCCTCACTTAGCTGGTATTTTTTTTATCAAAGCCGCCCTAATGACATCATAAATATCCTTATCTGCTTCTCCTACAAGGCATAATCTAGTCAGAGATTCACCTTTCAAGTTTTCTGCTAATTGATTAGCATATTGTGATTTATCCACATTATGTGTACGACAAGAACGTTCAAATCTATCCAGCCAGAATGTAATATCGTCACTGGACTGATTGAACGGTGGAACCTTAACCTTGTAAGTAGAAGGTTTACCATTACCACTAGATGCCTGATTAACATTACTCATACTTGTCAATCTCAATTTCTCTAACTCAAATTCTTGTTCTCTTATTGCTTTTTTTTCTTCCGCTTCTAATCTTCTTTGTTCAGCAGCAGCTTCTCTTTCTAATTTTTTTTTGTTCAGCTTCAAATCTCCTTTCCTCCACCTGCATCTGCAATTTCTTTTGTTCAGCAGCAGCATCAGCTTCTTTTTCTAATCTTTTCTCTTCAGCCAGAGCTTTTCTCTCTTCTGCAGCAGCTTTTTTTCTCTTCAGCAGCAGCTTTTTTTTCTTCTATTTGAAGTTTTCTCTCCTCTGCAGCAGCTTTTCTTTCCTCTGCAGCAGCAGCTAATGTCTTGTCATATTGAGCAACTGCCCATTCTTCTAATTGTTGACCAGTCTTATCAAGGGCTTTCCCTTGTATAATGAAGTATTCTAATGTAGACATGATGTCTAACAATAATACTAATCACTAGAAACAATAATAATACCACAAGTTCTTAATGACTTGATTAATCAGCACACTATCCCAATATCTGTGGGTCACAAGCCTTAATAAGGTCTTGTATAACAGTAATAATAATCAAGTACTGGTTTATACCATAATCCAAGTGCAGTGCACAAGCAATAGTGTCTTATGAAATGTACCTATATAAAACATATGTTAACCAACAGAATACATAAAGTACAAATAAGACTGACAATACGAAAACTTTTGCAGAAATCAAATAAATCAAATAGGGAAATCAATGAAAATAATCACTGAATCTGCAAAGGAATAACAACACAAATGACGTCACAGTATATGAATATAAATTGTGAATAGAACTAAAAGATAGAAAAGGGTAGACCAACAAATTACAAACAAATCAAAACAAAACTAAAGAACAAAGAAATATTACAAAAATAACAATAATTACAGTCTTCACAGCTAACACAAATAGCAACTAGTTGTTGCAAGCAAATTTCCAATTAAGGAAATTGCACCTAAAGAAAACGCCCACAACGGACCCTCTATCACGTGGGATATTCTGTTGTGGGACACCGCCAACCTAAACACAACCCGCTGACATATAAACTAATATGTTATACAAACAAATAACATGTAAACATAAATATATAAATTATGTGTATGATAGTATGTGTTGCAAAATAGGCTCAGTTTTACAGTAATGGCAAAGTTATTCTTATGCAAATAAATAAACTGCCACTTTATTGAATTACAAATTCTGGCCTTAAATATCAAAGTTCATATATAGAAAACAAGAAGATCCATCGATGAAAATAGGACTTCTTAGTTCAATAATACTGTCTTCCTGTTAATATTGACAAGAATTGATCCAACTGTTCTGTGAAACTCTGTAATGTCTAATGTAAAAATGTCAACAACGCTGACCTAGTTACTGCATTCCCTTGATAGGTCACGTGACAAAGTGTTGACAAAGAGCAAACTAATACTGCAAGTGTGTCGTATCAGCCACAGGAAACGGTCTGGTATCGGTAGTCTGTTGACTTCTCAACTTCTGCGAGGTCAAACCCATAAAGCTGGTCCACCAGATGATAAACCTCCTTTTTGATTAATGATGTCCACCAGTGTTGAATATATATTGGCCATCAGTGTTGAATGGCTGTGATAGAACATCAGTTTTAAATAGATGTATTGGGTTGTTGTTATCTATTTATTTTTCCTGCTGACATCAACTGTGTACAGGACCACGGTGTTAAGAGGATGTTTGGAAGCTCCAGTGTTAAAGACTCGTCAGAGTGTTGCTCGTGGTTTGAGTATGGAATGTCAACTCGACCTACGCAGGGGTGTGTAAGCATGAAGTGAGAGTGTAATACGCGAATGATAAGAAGAGTTCGTGGTGTTGACAATTGGTCTTTTTCTTTCACTCATGTATGGCTGGAAGTCATCGACACCAACGACTGTGTACCTTTGCTACAGTTTAATTGGACGTGCACACTCGACAGCACGGATACATTGACAAATCACAGGTTGGCATAATACATCATGGTACAGTGGATAAATGGTCTTGCAATGATACATGGGCACTCATGTAGAATAATAGCATAATGGACTGTCAGTCGACAAGCACTCAGTATTGCCCATATATATATATATCATCTGAGTTTACTGACAAAAGCACGTCAGTTTATAAACAATATTCAAGATGGCTTCTAGACCTAACCTCGTCTAGCGAAGATTCCTTTAAATAATGATCAGCACATATTTTTTCCATATAATCATATTGAACCGCTAGTAATGGGTTCTCATGTGTAGCAGTGATCTCTGGACTCATCAAGCGATAATACGGGGCATCCCTTTCTCTTCCTGATAGTCCTTAAATATGTGAATACAAGATGGCTTCTCTCGTGAGCTGTAACTCACGTTTGGATACAACTAGGAATCTGTATCAAAGTTAATCATACATTAAATGTTCTCATTACTTTGTAGCTTCTATCATGAGACAATTGACTTCACTTTACAATATGGTGCTGCTATGAATGAATGTCATCTTCATATAGTTAAATCTTCCCTTATTGAAAAACGATGGCCTCGTAAGAGTTCATACGAAGTGCGTTGGTTTTACCTTGGTATCAGAAATATGATTCTGCCATTCCTTGGCAATAAGAATAAACACTGGGGTAAAGCATACAGGATAGGTCTAAACGTCTATCACTTTCCCCAACAATCTTGAGATCACTTTTCCCGGCGACAAGCCGATACAGAAAACACAGCCCCCATCATCAGGGCGAAGCCAAATCACACCTCTCTAGCGACACATCCGCCGAACAGCCCTTTGACCTTTCTCGCGACAAAAGACCATATAGTTCGACTTAGACATGCAAAGATATTCAGATATAAGACAGACTCGTCCTACCCAGACAAACAATACATATAAATTCAGGCCATAGATACACTGAAGTAAGAACAATCTATTCCTACCCAAACAAAGAATAAATCGCAGTAAAACTGGATTCATCCGCGGAGTTCGATCGAAAGACGACACTCCTTTCAAGGGAAGTAACTCAATAATGACTTTTCCTTAAGCACTAAAAAGTATCTATTTTGTTTACAAAATATTTGCGAACATAACAAGCATACAAATGTATTATATTGTAAGATATCAAAGACTGCACGTAACAGTCTTCTAGTGCAAAATTTCAAACATCACTTTCCTGAAAATGGGCTGTAAACATCCGATTGCCGGGCAGGCGAACTTACAGACATATCGGTAACCTCACACGAAAATGTGTGTAAGATGTAACAAATTATTACTTTTGCTAAAGTAATGTCTTATCTGTTGCTTGAGCACACACAAAATCCATCTCTTTACAACCTTGGCGGAGACGCACCCGTGCCTTATCAGTGATTAAACAGATTGCGCTGGCGCAATGTACGTGTTAATCCGTGTACTGATATCGGCCGTGCCTGCGATTAACCAACTTGGTTGTCGATAATGTTCTCTCAGCCGCTCCTGCAAATGTTTAGTATTATCATCCACCAGGAGTGTCAGATAAATAGATGTGATGTGTAATGGAAAAGAGTCTACAGTGATCTAACAGCCTATCGCAACCTAATAGCTGCTCTCTGATTTGCTAGCTAAACATGCATTAAAACTACCTGTCCTGTCTGTCTGCAGTTTACCCTTTTGTTCCCGCCCTCTTTCTTTAAACATTGGCCAACGCAGTGTTTACAATCTTCGTGACCTGTCAATCATTGCAGGAAACAAATCACGCTTTGGTTAAACTTCGTTCCATTCACGCGAGCTCATCTGTCAATCATATAATACTCGACAGCCAGACAGCACGTGAGAGAAACGGAACAGGTCCCTGTGAAATTCATTAGGGAAAATCTAGAAACCCTCTAGTCTCCTTTGATCGTGAACACGGGCATTCTAAATGGAAACCCGCTAGTTTAACAAAAGTCTTTTGATGTCGGTCAAAGCTACAGACGAGAAACTCTGGAAGACCGAAACGTAAAGCCTTTCATCTTGATAACTATAGCTCCTGAATTTTTGTCCCACACAGGAGTGCGAAATAACGCCATTAGAGATCAAGAGCAATCTATGATATATATACTGCAGTTTCTATAACCCAGCCATCTGTCGTCAGTCAGAAGAGTCTAGCGCGCAGTCATAAAACCATTTCTTTTGGATATTGTTTATAAGTGATTCGTGGAGATTTCATTCTGGATTTTCTGGTAAGAGAAAAATATTTCTAAGTATTAGAAGTATTTCACGGTGATAGCCATTTAAAGTTAAACACTTTTACTTCACTTAGATTTTTCTTGCTAGTAGTGCGAATTAAATTAAATAACGCGTAGCGATTTTCATAACCAGATATCTAATCGTCAGGATTGACAGAGCTATAGCGAAATCTGTGAAATAATCGCTAAATTCAGTAAGATTTTACTCCTATGATAATAAATAAACCCGCTCGTGTGTGGTTGCCTATCGTCGTCTTCTACGCCAGTAGAGCGCTGAATTTTGTGCAGTGGTAATGCTTAGAAAATGATCCCGCCGTCAAATCTTACACGCTTTCCTAGTTTCGTCCCTGAGACTTACAATTAACATTGTGCCAGAACTGCGACACCAAACTGCCGTTCTGAATTAACGTAAGATTTTAACTTTAACGACAGTAATAGTAGCAATCCGGACAATTTCCAGAAGTGTAGAACGAAACTGCAGCAAGAATTAACGCAAATATTAAAGCCGCCTTGCAAAACCCCTCTTCGCTCGACACGCGTTCCATGCATATATCCACGCTGTTGGACACGCTAGAAGGTATAAACACACAGACAGCTCTCAATTCCTGCCTAGTAGTGTATTTCTGACGTAACCCAAACAAGTTGGTTTATTTTGAATAAAAATGATAGAGAAGGGGGGAAAGATGGCTGACTTGTGGAAAAGTATATAATTGACGACTAACAGTGACGAATATGAAAATCCAAACGACAAATAATATGGCCATAAAAATCATATATATGGATAGCTTAGAGTCTCCTGAGCAATAATATGTTTTAAAATACATAGTAGTCCAATTATTAACCAAGATATTGAAATAATATTATATATCTACGAATGGTAGGACGGACGGACTGTTGTTTTTGCTCATTCTATCCATAACGTTATTTGGGGACGCAAGTTTAAAAAGAGGCATTAGAGTGATTCAAATCCGATTGGTTAGTATAGGAGTACGGGAAAGAGGGTATTGGTTGGCTAAAAGCTAAATATATTTTGCAGACTCACTCCTAGTATGTTTGGAGTTTTTTTTTTTTCAAATTTGAATTGAATAGCTAGACCCTCGCTGTGATTGGGCCAGTCTAGTGATATTGGCAAAAGCTTCCAAGGCTTGTGGCCATTTGATACAAAATTGTTAGTATGCAAGCTGCGTTGAGAACAGCAGTGCTAAGAGTGAAAACAAAACCTTGGCAGTCTGGACAAGGGCAAAGCTGAACTTAAATATATATATATTAATGCTAATGCCAGTCAACGTATGTTTGTGATATTTCCATTGAATTGTGGTAAGAACGAATTTATTAACCTTGTTATAAAAAAAAATTGGTGTATGAGATACTGCTTTATTGGGAAGGTTACGACTAAGTACATAGGTCCCCTAGCAGACTTATGCAGGGCCTGTGGTGTTGCTCACACGCAGTAGAACTGACATGAGTTGTATAACTAAAAATGATTTCCACAGTTACCAGTGGGAAGGCTAACCCACATTATCCTATGGGAGAGGATCATTGTTGAAGTGTCAGAGGCGTGGTAGCCATTAGGGAGAAGAATAGGAGCACTGGTATGAGTTGTTATCTCAGATGAAAATGGTTGAAATGGGTTGGTCAGAGGGATCTGACCCTTTTCTTTTTATTGAATTATACCATGTATTACTTGTGGAATGATATTGTAGATTTGTTATAAAGAATCATAACTTTGTTTCAGGGTTTTTTGTTCTGGTACTAACCTAGTGCTGGTACACGCTGTCTACCACGAATCAACGCATAAAATATAGAAGATTGTCAGCATCGTAACTACTACCAACAGAAAGATAAGTGCCACTGTGTCGGCACTAAGACGTTCATCCACATGTCTACAAAATAAATAAATAAAATATTTGACTGTTGAATAAACATTCCACAAGAGATAGATAAAAGAGAGGGTATGATGAAAATACCCCAACCCACCATTAATTACCAGTGTTAACTGATTCTATAGTAACACCTAAATATAATTAGATTTTAATATTTCTTTTATGGACAGAAGATCCATTGTGGTATTTAATTTATGTAAATAAAACCATACAATTCATTTTGTTGTTGGTCCTGACTCAGAAAATTCTGAATCAGGGCAAATAAAATTGTAATATAGCCTATTACTTAATATTCAGCCACAGACTTCTATAAGATATATCCTAGAGTGTTAGTCTGTTTGTGGTTGTTGTATTGACCCAGTCCTATTTATGTGATAGAATTAAAGTGTATTTGTGTTGATTTGACATACACCGCATTATATCTTCATTACCCTAGACACCTAGACGTAGTCACATTACTAATTAGTAAAAATATAGCGCCAAGTGAGATCATAGGGTGGTAGCAGATAGGTTTCCTGAAAATACTTAACCTTCAACTACTAAACTCAGGGACCTACACAGCTGACCTCAGTAGACAAATAATATTAAATAATAACATCTATAACACCAAATCCACCACATATATATTGGTACGCTTGTCCGGGATTTGAACTTCTCCTAGTACCATTTATATTGAGTAGCTCGCTCCCGGGATTTTAACCTTCTACTAATACATAGATAGGAATCTCATATAATAAAATTAAAAGTATCCTTTTGTGGAAATTACATAGTGGATGAACTGTCAGTGCTTATAGCAGTTGTTTAGTCAGAGTTGATAAGTTAATTTAGTATATTGTTAACGTTGCTTGATATAATATGGCTGACTTGGCAAAGTTCAGATCTGCTGCTGTGCAGACTGCCAGAGAGATGGGTATGGATGGGCCAGAACTGGTCCAGTATGTAACCTCAGAGTGTGACAAATTTATTGATATGGAGGATAGGAGGTTAGCAGCAGAAATAAAATTAGAAGCAGAGAAAGAAATCAAAAGGTTGCAAATTGAGGCTGACAAGGAGGCTAGGGCCTTAGAGGCTGATAGAGAGGCTGAGATTAAACGGCTCCAATTTGAAGAAAAGAAAATGGAGGCTGAGGCTGAGGCTAAAAGATTAGAAAGGGAAGCAGAAGATAAAAGATTAGAAAGGGAAGCAGAAGATACAAGATTAGAAAGGGAAGCAGAAGATAAAAGATTAGAAATGGAAGCAGAAAAGGAGGAGAAAAGATTAGAAAGGGAAGCAGAAGATAAAAGATTACAGAGGGAGCACGAGTTGCGACTAAGGGAGTTAGAGTTGCAAGGCCATGCTCCTGAAAATGGTCACAGCCCCTCTACCTCTGATGCTACTGCTAGTCAGGGGCCTCTAACTAAGCCATGGGGTTCTATTTAGATTATTTTGTTGAGAGAGATGATGATATTGAATCATATTTAAGCAGGTATGAGGTATTAGCTACAACTTATGGGCTAGAAAAAGAAAGATGGAATCTGAAGTTATCCCAAGGTCTTAGGGGAACAGCGTATGAAGTTTTTTCAAAAATGAGCAGGGATGACCAAGACAATTATGACATGTTAAAGCAGGCTCTTTTGTTAAGATACGAGAAGAATGGTGAATTTTATCGTAAGAAGTTTAGAAATGCCAAGCTTTTATCTGGGGAGACATACCACCAATTCTCTGCCAGATAGGAATGGAACAAGGTGCAGAGAAGTTGGGCGAGGTACTTAATGTCGCTGAGAGGTATCAGGCGGCCCAGGCAGATGAAGCTGGCACTAGAAAGAAACCTATAGAACAAAATAAGGCCCCTCATAACCAAAATAAGTTTGACCATAGAGATCAGGGTAACAAAGGTAAACCCAACTTTGATAGGCCAAGAGTCGATTATCATGAAAAAACCCACAGTTCAATGACCGAAAATATGATGAAAGAAAACCTTTCAATCCAGGAAAGATATGGTATAGGTGGTGTAAGAGGGACACTCATAACACCAATGTTTGTAAAAGGAAACCTTCTAACTTCGCTGCTATGAAAACGGGGAACAAGGGATTAAAGGACAAGCCCGCTGGACAGCAGGAACCTTATCACCCCCCAGTTTGTGAGGATGTTGTATGTAATGGGATCACCATTAGGTGCCTGTATGATACAGGTTTAGATTTTGATTCAGTCGTGAGTTCTCACCTAGTGAACCCAGATCAGTATACCACAGAAACAGTGGAGATACAAGGGGCGACTAAGGATGTAGCATCCATGACACTTCCCATCGCAAGGATAACTGTGAAAACTCGCTATGTGGAAGGAGTAATCAAAGCAGCAGTGATTACCAAACCCATCTACCCTCTGATATTGGGGTGTCGTTATGACTTCTTGGACTCCCAAGAGACCTGTGATTATGGCCACAGTGCAGACCAGGTCACAGTCGAAGAAGGAAGAAGATGAACCTATAAATACTCATCCAGAGGAGATGAGGAAGGCACAGGCTGAGGATAGGTCACTGAAGCCGTGTTTTAAGAAACTCCCAAATGCCATACCCCTCCTAATAAAGGAGAATTTTATATGAAGAATAAATTGATCTTTAGGAAGGCCGGAACTGGTTTAAATGGTCATGGACAGCTGGTCCTTCCCACTTCATATAGGGAAAAGGTGATGTATTTAGGACATGCTATCTCCTTCAGTGGTCACATGGGGATTAACGCAACAGGACAGCGTATAGCTTGTCATTATTTCTGGCCAGGGATAACGGAAGATATAAAGAGATATGTAAAATCCTGTCCAGAATGCCAGAGAGTAGCTCCAAAGCATTGGACTGCTCCAGCAACTCTAGGGGAAATGCCCATAGTGGGAACACCTTTTGAGAAAGTTGCAGTGGATATTGTGGGACCTCTCACTCGGACCAAGAAGAGGAACAGTTACATCCTTACTCTGGTGGACACTTGTTCTATGTGGGGAAAGGCGGTAGCCCTGTCGTCAATCGATTCGAAGCACGTGGCAGAGGCATTACTTACTATATTCACGAGGTTAGGATTCCCGCATCAAATCTTGACTGATAATGGCTCACAGTTCAAGGGGAAACTAACGGAAGAAGTTTTCAGGTTATTCCAAGCCAAGCACTTTCATTGTAGTCCGTATCACCCCCAAGGGAACGGCCAGGTAGAGAGGTTCAATGGGACTCTCATTTCTATCCTGAGAAAGCTGGCCCATGAAAAACCTGATACGTGGGACCAATATTTGCCCGCTGCGTTGTTTGCGTACCGGGAAGTTCCACATAATTCGACCGGAATGGCACCGGCAACCCTGTTATTTGGGAGGCCAATAAAAGGTCCATTGGAAGCCTTGTTAAGGACGTGGACCGACGAGAAGGCAGAAGAGACTGTTACCTCATCCTATCAATATGTGAACGAGCTGACCACTCGTCTTAAAACTAGCTGGAAACTGGCAAATGATAATTTGAGACAAGCCAGGAAGAAGCATGCTGCTTATTATAATAAGAAAGCGAAGGATAGGGAGCTTGCTGTAGGGGAAAAGGTGCTTCTTCTACTACCAGGCAGCAGCAATAAACTTCAAATCGGATGGCAAGGTCCATATACAGTTTTGGAAAAGGTATCCAGAACAAATTATAAGATAGACAAGAAGGGAAAGGAAAATGTCTATCATGTAAACCTTCTAAAGAAATATCTGG
This sequence comes from Oreohelix idahoensis, assembly GCA_024509875.1. NCBI lineage: Eukaryota > Metazoa > Mollusca > Gastropoda > Stylommatophora > Oreohelicidae > Oreohelix > Oreohelix idahoensis. The sequence goes on from JAMPIV010009010.1 coordinate 263,617, forward strand.
ACAGGCAAATCCAGGAAGGAGCACACTTAATGTCCTTGTCTATCGCAACCGAAATGAAAAATGACCCTCTTACCTCATTTGAATATGCACTGAAGCCCAGTGAAACGTTTGCACAGGTGAAGATCAGTAATCACCTGACAAAAGGACAGAGGGAGAAGATTCAAAAGGTCCTGGAGAAACATACAGACGTGTTAACGGATAAGCCGGGGCACACAAATTTGTTGGAATATGATATGAAACTACTAGACCCAACACCCATCTGTATGAGGCCCTATTCTATTCCTTTCGCTAAGGAAAAAGCTTTGAAAGAGGAGACAGATTATTTGTTACAAGAAGGGATTATTTCTCACAGTGAATCTCCTTATAGCTCTAGTGTGGTTTTGTTGCGGAAACCATCTGGGGAACATAGACTGTGCATAGATTACAGGAAACTGAATGCTGTCACAGAAGGTCAGGTGGATCCATTACCTGATACAAATCAACTATTTACCAGGTTGAACCGAGCAAAATATTTTTCTAAGGTGGATCTTAGCAAAGGCTATTATCAAATTCCAGTAAAGCCTGAGGTTCGACCTTATTTAGCCTTTAGCACCTCGGAAGGCCATTATGAGTTCAACATGTTGCCGTTTGGGTTGAAAAATGCCCCGAGTGTGTTTTCTAGGATGATGCGAAAATTGTTGGATCCCCTGAAAAATCCATGCATCTCGAATTTCATGGATGATATCCTCATCGCTACTGAAACATTTGAGGAACACGTTAACTCTTTGAATATGCTGTTTGATAGACTCAGAGAGGCTAACTTGACTGCTAGACCAACCAAATATTGTATTGGATGTAAAGAGTTGGAATTCTTGAGACATACGGTACATCAGGGTAGCATGACCCCTGACCCCAAGAACCTGGAGAAATTGCAGAGAGCACCAAGGCTACAGACAAAGAAAGATGTGCGATCTTTTGTGTCGTTGTGTGGTTTTTACCAAAAGTACATTAAACATTTTAACTCTATATGTGCTCCTCTGACGGATTTAACTCGTAAGGGACAACCTGATACAATTAATTGGTCAGCACAGTGTGAATTGGCATACCAGGAGTTAAAGGAAAAACTCACAAGCAGGCCGGTATTGACATTGCCTGACTTGAATCAAGAATTTGTCGTGAGAAGTGACGCAAGCAATGTGGGCTTAGGGGCTACATTGTTGCAAAGGTCCTCTTCACAAGATGGGGAATTGAACCCAGTTGCTTATGCAAGCCGCAAGTTGAACAAAGCGGAAAAAAACTATTCAACAAGTGAAAAGGAATGTTTAGCTTTAACTTGGGCTATAAAAAAATTCTAGATCTATCTGTATGGTAGAACCTTCGTGGTCCAAACTGACCATCAGCCGCTCAAATTTTTGTCACAGGCAAAGCATGAAATGCCAGGTTATTAAGATGGTCGTTGCTCTTTTATTCATTTACGATTGAATATATTCCCGGTTCTCAAAATGTGGGTGCCGACTTTTTGAGTAGACATCCTTATGATGAAAATCAGAAAAACGCATAGGACTTCATTTGCGCTAAGTTATCTCACAGATTATAACCTGCAATGAAATCATGGTTTAGGAAGGGAGGTGTGTAGCGAAATCTGTGAAATAATCGCTAAATTCAGTAAGATGTTACTCCTATGATAATAAAAAAACCCGCCCGTGTGTGGTTGCCTATCGTTGTCTTCTACGCCAGTAGAGTGGTGAATTTTGTGCAGTGGTAATGCTTAGAAAATGATCCCGCCGTCAAATCTTACACGCTTTCCTAGTTTCGTCCTTGAGACTTACAATTAACATTGTTCCAAAACTGCGACACCAAACTGCCGTTCTGAATTAACGTAAGATTTTAACTTTAACGCCAGTAATAGTAGCAATCCGGACAATTTCCAGAAGTGTAGAACGAAACTGCAGCAAGAATTAACGCAAATATTAAAGCCGCCTTGCAAAACCCCTCTTCGCTCGACACGCGTTCCATGCATATATCCACGCTGTTGGACACGCCAGAAGGTATAAACACACAGACAGCTCTCAATTCCTGCCTAGTAGTGTATTTCTGACGTAACCCAAACAAGTTGGTTTATTTTGAATAAAAATGATAGAGAAGGGGGGAAAGATGGCTGACTTGTGGAAAAGTATATAATTGACGACTAACAGTGACGAATATGAAAATCCAAACGACAAATAATATGGCTATAAAAATCATATATATGGATAGCTTAGAGTCTCCTGAGCAATAATATGTTTTAAAATACATAGTAGTCCAATTATTAACCAAGATATTGAAATAATACTATATATATACGAACGGTAGGACGGACGGACTGTTGTATTTGCTCATTCTATCCATAACGTTATTTGGGGACGCAAGTTTAAAAAGAGGCATTAGAGTGATTCAAATCCGATTGGTTAAAATAGGGGTACGGGAAAGAGGGTATTGGTTGGCTAAAAGCTAAATATATTTTGCAGACTCACTCCTAGTATGTTTGGAGTTTTGTTTTTTTTCAAATTTGAATTGAATAGCTAGACCCTCGCTGTGATTGGGCCAGTCTAGTGATATTGGGAAAAGCTTCCAAGGCTTGTGGCCATGTGATACAAAATTGTTAGTATGCAAGCTGCGTTGAGAACAGCAGTGCTAAGAGTGAAAACAAAACCTTGGCAGTCTGGACAAGGGCAAAGCTGAACTTAAATATATATATTAATGCTAATGCCAGTCAACGTATGTTTGTGATATTTCCATTGAATTGTGGTAAGAACGAATTTATTAACCTTGTTAAAAAAAAATTTGGTGTATGAGATACTGCTTTATTGGGAAGGTTACGACTAAGTAAATAGGTCCCCTAGCAGACTTATGCAGGGCCTGTGGTGTTGCTCACACGCAGTAGAACTGACATGAGTTGTATAACTAAAAATGATTTCCACAGTTACCAGTGGGAATTCTAACCCACATTATCCTATGGGAGAGGATCATTGTTGAAGTGTCAGAGGCGTGGTAGCCATTAGGGAGAAGAATAGGAGCACTGGTATGAGTTGTTATCTCTGATGAAAATGGTTGAAATGGGTTGGTTAGAGGGATCTGACCCTTTTCTTTTTATTGAATTATACCATGTATTACTTGTGGAATGATATTGTAGATTTGTTATAAAGAATCATAACTTTGTTTCAGGGTTTTTTGTTCTGGTACTAACCTAGTGCCAGAACCCTGGTGTATTTATCTTCGTGAGAGAGATTGAAAATTTTGCTGGTACACGCTGTCTACCACACTACATCAGGGACTGTGTCAGATTGGTCTTTCGATTGAAATATTTTGCTGGTACACGCTGTCTACCACGAATCAACGCATAAAATATAGGAGATTGTCAGCATCGTAACTACTACCAACAGAAAGATAAGTGCCACTGTATCGGCACTAAGACGTTCATCCACATATCTACAAAATAAATAAATAAAATATTTGACTGTTGAATAAACATTCCACAAGAGATAGATTTTTTTTCCTTAACCAGCGGCACTTGGGCTTTCAGCCCTTCGGCCCATGTCATTGCGAGGCTGGGGAACCTGAGGACTTTCCTTCCAACCCGGTCAGAAGCTTCGCTCCTTCCCATCCACAGAGGGTTTATCACAGGAGCCGTTCAGGTTATTCAGTCAAATTTCCGGCCGTAAACATTTCTTCAAACGCTGACGCCCGGGTTTGAACCATGAACACCTGGTCGCCAGTACAACGCCGAAGCCATTACACCAGCGCGGCTCCCGACAAGAGATAGATAAAAGAGAGGGTATGATGAAAATACCCCAACCCACCATTAATTACCAGTGTTAACTGATTCTATAGTTACACCTAAATATAATTAGATTTTAATATTTCTTTTATGGACAGAAGATCCATTGTGGTATTTAATTTATGTAAATAAAACCATAAAATTAATTTTGTTGTTGGTCCTGACTCAGAAAATTCTGAATCAGGGCAAATAAAATTGTAATATAGCCTATTACTTAATATTCAGCCACAGACTTCTATAAGATATATCCTAGAGTGTTAGTCTGTTTGTGGTGGTTGTATTGACCCAGTCCTATTTATGTGATAGAATTAAAGTGTATTTGTGTTGATTTGACTTACACTGCATTATATCTTCATTACCCTAGACACCTAGACGTAGTCACATAACTAATAAGTAAAAATATAGCGCCAAGTGAGATCATAGGGTGGTAGCAGATAGGTCCCCTGAAAATACTTAACCTTCAACTACTAAACTACTATATATATATATATATATATATATATATATATATATATATATATATATATATACGATGGACGTTCAGAAAGTAATGCACCACATCGCTTTTCTCAGCTAATAATGAAGATAGAAGAATGAAATTTTGCACACTTTAAATATAGCATGTGCCAATTGTGTGCTTTAAATTGCACCGCAACCGGCCAAATAATACGGCTGCCCTAAACCGTTGAAATGGAGCGTGTTAGCAGCTTGCGTTATAAGCATCGAATTGTGATAGAATTTCTGGTTGCAGAGAAGGAAACTGTTGTGAACATTCACAAGCGTCTATGTGACGTGTATGGAAGTTTTGCAGTCGACAGGAGTACACTCAGTCGCTGGGTTCAGAGAATCAAAGAATCAGGAAGTGGAGATACGGAGCTGCTTGATCGGTCACGCTGTGGACGTCCTGCCACAGCCACCAATGCAGAAATGTTGAAATGCGCTGAGGGCATTATTCTTACTGATAGGCGAATCACTACTCAACAATTGGCCTTACAGCTGTCAGTCAGCATTGGTAGTGCAAATGCAGTTATAAAAACTCTCGGATTTTCTAAGGTTTGCGCAAGATGGGTTCCTCGAAGTCTCACAAATGACCAACGATAGCAAAGGAAAGCAATTTCTTCTGAATTGTTGGAGCGTTTCAATGCTGATGGAGAGAACTTTTTGGCTAAGATCGTTACAGGTGACGAAACCTGGGCACATCATTTTGAACCTGGGACAAAAAGACAGTCAATGGAGTGGCATCATCCACAATCACCACGAAGAAAGAAATTCAAGACAATTCCTTCAGCTGGAAAGGTCATGATCACTGTCTTTTGGGGCATTGAAGGTGTGATTCTTGTGGACGTTATGCCAAGAGGAGAGACAATCAATTCGCAAGCTTACATTAAGACATTGAAAAAACTCAAATCAACGTTTTCGCAGAGTTCGGCCGCACAAGAATCCAGCAGACCTGCTTCTCCTTCACGACAATGCGCGACTTCACACAAGTCTGGCAACACGGGAAGCAATCACCAAATTGGGTTGGACTGTACTTCCCCATCCACCCTATAGTCCCGATTTGGCACCCTCTGATTTTCATCTATTTGGTCCACTTAAAGATGCACTCCGTGGGACAAGGTTTGAAGATGATGAAGGAGTGATTCAGGCAACGAAGAAATGGCTACATGATCAAAACAAAATCTGGTACGGGCTAGGAATACATGCACTTGTTTCGCGCTGGCATAAAGCCGTACAAGTTGATGGGGATTGTGTTGAATAATACCGATGTTTACATGACATATCCATGTATATTGTGTATAAATTTCATGCTTTTTGAATAAACAGCTTCTGAGAAAAACGATGTGGTGCATTACTTTCTGAACGCCCCTCTCGTATATATATATATATATATATATATATATATATATATATATATATATATATATATATATATATATATATATATATATATATATATATATATATATATATATATATATATATATATATATATATATAACATAGAATGGTAGCATTTTCCCACAAATTGTTTTCTTGTATTTTTCGCAGGCCTGATCCCAAGCGGACGACCAGCGGTCTTTTTCTTTATCATTTATAAGTGTGTACTAGCCCGATGATATATTGCGACTGAAAATCATAAATACTGGACTTACCAAATTCGGGATATTATTTTTAACAGCCCCACGAGTGGCGTATACATGATAACATCATTATTTCCCCCGACACCTGACAGTTGTATTCCAGTGGAGTACTATTTTTATACACTGTGCAGGACCGGCACTCTGGCAAAGAGTCTTCCGATATACAAATCCATCATCATCAATTTTAACATTAGAAGCCAACCGGATTTATCCAGATACAAGAAGTATTCCCTCTCTTAATTGGTAAACATCAAGGATTCTCACACTATTTACCTATTCGTAGTGAAACCTAAATCCAGACAGAAGTTCCAGACCGAGCGGGAAACAAGCCTGTTTTTCCCCGCCCGCCCATTCACTACAAGCGTTGTCGCAACGAAGTTTATTCAGTTGTAGTTCCTGTGTCTAGACTTATATTTCCCTGTGCACCCCATCGGAGGAAAAATGATAGTTAAGAACAGTGACGATAACTTTTATGATTTTATATTGATACCAGGATTAATCAAGGAAAATGACATATTTGGCGTTCACCTCATTAGTTTTTTTCTTTTTGGGATGGACTGGGACCAATTTGTATCCTCGACAGCTGGAGTGGTATATTAAATCACAGTGAAAAAGGGATTATTTTCGAGGAATAATCTGTTACCAAGGGATACCACAGACCCACAGGTAGAAGACTATAGGTAAGAGAGTGAGAGGTGGCCACTGAGTGAGTGAGTGTGTGATGATTTTCTTGTTCTTGCTAGGAAATATCTATTAATTTGGTTGTCTGATTTTTGTTTACTTTACTTGGTCTTATATTGTACCAATATTGTTTATTCTGTAACCAAGTGCTAACCTTCAACCTTTGGGTTAATATTTTGGGGTTTTCTCCATACGGTGAAGGCGCACCATTCTTCTTTATTTCCTCTATATGTAAATGATTTCTTGATATCTTTGAGTATTGATGTGGTAACCAGTTTAGTGATAATAAACAACAAAGAAATTTAATTTAACTTTGTGTGTTGGTCAGACCCATACCCATTTATCCTTAGCTTTTCACGTGTGTGTGTCTTGTTGTCACACAGTTGTGTTTGTAGAGTAACTTGTCTTATTTTAGATAAGGAGGCAAAGACTGTCTTATAAACAAAGCACAGCTGTACGGATAGGCTGGAAGAGAGAAACCTACTCACTCCAGAGACATATCTTTCCCTCAACCTACCGCCTGTGAAATCTATTTTCTATACATTCTCGTGTATCTGTCAACACTCACTCTTTACTTAGACGGGCCCAATAAACACTTTACCTACCGTACGACAACAGACAAGACACAATATACTGAAAGAATGTAGATATAAAATATCTGCTCCAGTGGACAGAGAAAGAAATGGGTGCGACTCGGAAAAATCGCAATAAAATCAATACAAAATGTACCGATTACTGCCGTAGTGAAACATAGTTTAGGAAGAAGAAGGGGTCGCCCCAATCCATTCCGTTAAGTGGAAACAAAGTAGGAAAGGCAAGGCTTGCAAAGATGCTTTGCGAATCAGCAGATGACGTAGTCAAGTCAATTCAACCCACACTGAAAACTGGAAGGAAGTGGAAAGTGGATGAAGCTGTTGGTGCTGCTTAAGAGTCACTCAAGGAGGTAATCGGATACACACAGGCTTACAGACGTGGATTTGGCCATGGTGACATCCGCTGATAGTCCAAAGCATCAACCGCTGATAGTCCAAAGCATCAAACAAGGAATGCAGAGAATGGGAATTCTAGAAATGCGAGAAGCTGAGAATGATAAGAAGATGCAAAAAGCAGTGCTTGGTGCAAAATGTTCTGCCCGCAGTTCCCGGTTGACCATTGTAGCGTTCAGTTTGCTGAGTCTATGATTGTATATGTGCCTGGCTAATTTCTGGGGATTCTAATTATTAAATTCCTGGTCAAAGGGCATTAATTCATATTTTACTGGGATGGTAGTTGACAGTGGTAGTTGTCCCACATGTCTGTAATGTCAGTGGTTTAAATTTGGGAACCAATGTCGGCTTTCCCTGATATATTTTTAAACCGCCTATTTTGAGCTGAGCTCAAAGGTCTTGCGTGTCAGAGCGGATACGCGAGTTTTTTCTGGCGCGATTTTGGAGAGAACGACTGTGTTAGAGTCGTGCTGTGATTTTGACAGGATCAAGATGGGTTCTTTAAAAGGTCCTCTGTGTGTCGACAAAGATGTCGAATATTATAGTTATATTCTATACGCTTAGGATAGGCAGGTGAGTGTGGTGATTGTGATTCTGAAGGGACAGTAAGTTAATTTACTCTTAGAACTGTTTTCCCCGTTTGCAAGAATCTTACGTGACTTATATTGTAGCCAGCATATGACTTTTCCCCTGGGCGGGAGAAAATCCACCTCAGTACATTTGAAAAGAAGCTCACAATGTTTCCTAATATTATGCACTAGGATGGTGCAGGCCCAAAGGTACTTTATATATTGTTGTATCCCGCTATTCCGGCGATACCATTTGCTCAAGGCGGAACTCCCCTTGTTTGCAAGAATATCACAGAGGCCATCATCATTATTTATCTATAAGCCCGCCATGTTGCGCGGCCTGTTGTAGACCCATCTACATATTTGTCTGATTGAAGTGAGAAAGGAGTTTGTCTAAACTCATATATTGAATGTACTTTACTGTAGCTGACGGGAGTGGAATGTACGAGATCAGCTTTATCATATTCATGCATAGTTGATAGTGAACCCTATTCATACGATTTATGTGCTGAACTGTTCCATGACTGTCCTATGTTGATGTTGGCGTATCCGTCATTTGTGGAGTATTAAATATATGAAAAGGTTAGAGGTGTTTCAAGAACTCTATGACTACTACACGTTTAGTTACAAGAGTGTGACGTTATTTGGATGCCTGTCTTCCATGAACTTTAACTACATATTCGCACATATTGATTGAAGTCTACTCACACTACATCATATATCTATTACACCTCATCTCTTCAAGATCTCCACACGAAAGCCAGCGTTGTTGCGGCCAACCAGGGCCTGCATACAATTATACCAGCCTAGCTGACGCTGTAGCATTCCTAATATTATTCTGAACAATTCGCTTCAGTGGCCAAACTGAACCTGCACTATTTGTGTCACGGTCACCTGCTACGCTTGGACAAGCACAGATCATACATGACTGTTTACACCTGTGGTATCCAGTGTCAACTTACCACCCAAGTCTCTCACGTTACATTTCTACACTTAACATTTACACGGGCAGCAGGAAACCCAACCTTAACAACCATAATCCCCCATGAACCCAATGGGGGTCAGCACCTTAGTGGCTGCGGTCTTCCAAGCTTGAAGCGGGCGCTAGCTGTCCACTGAGGTCCTAGAACCTCTACCACTGTCGGAAGTAGCCCCTGGCGCCGTGACCTATGCCCGTTGGGAAAAAATGCTTATAACCGGTAACTGCTACGTCCCGTGTTGTGCCGACACCATAGAGTGAAGCTGGAGTGTCCTCTCCAGGGCGCGAACTTGGGCACAGTTATGTGGAGATCAAGCTGGTGTCCATGCATCATGTTCCCCCTCGCCACGTATCCGGTAGATCCAAAGTAACGGTAGTAGCCGACATAGACTGGTTCCAGTTACTTCGCGGTAGATGCCAGAAAAATGAAGGAGGCTTAATTATATTATATCATATAATATATCATGTCATATTATGTTATGTTACATTGCGTTTTGTTGTATTGTATTGTACTGCATTATGTTGTTCTGCACTGCACTGTACTGTACTGTATTTTATTGTATTGTACTGTATTGTATCTGTCGTGGTTGAGTTAAAGTGTTAGAGTATTTGTCGAGTTAGACAATTGTAGTAAAATCGACAATGAGAGTGAACTGACAAAATTATAGATTACACATAGATATTGTGTAAATAGGGTGAACTTGAGACCCACCTGGAAGAGGATTCATTAAATTTATCCCTCTCTCCAAGACTCAACACACTTAAATAGTCTAAGCACCACCCGCTCTCTCTCTTTTCTCTTGTCAAAAATAGAGACTATAGTGAGAATATGTAATATTAAGTATGGATGAAGGGTCGTGAACAGCGTGTTAATAAATGCGTAAAATTTATTAAAAGGTTCTTGAAGAAGAAAATATATGAAAATAAGTGTATCAGCACAACAACATAATAAATGTATCAATGTTCACATCGTTATCAAATAACCAATTAAACACCAATGGACAAAAAAACATTCACCAACACACAAAAACCCGCTGTAAAACACCTGAGAAATAAATAAACACAGCTCTCAGTCCTTCCGCTTTTGGGGAACCATGACCAATACTCCAGTTAGTGTCTTTATGTATATATCCTATAGGAGATGAATTTTCACTAATAAATACACTGTAGGCACTATCCATGCACTGGTAGTTACACCCTAATGAGATAGGTTGAAGATACTCTGTCTATATCCGACTGGCCGCTAATACGTGCAGGGTTTTACATGACCAGATACACACACAAGACGAGGTCACTTTAGGACAAATGGTCCATTGCGCTATTATCTCGGCGCGTGAAATTAGGCCTGCGTACTTGGTGTTAAATCCGGTTGGGCTGGCTTGAACTCTTATTTGTGACTGAGTGCTTCGTTTAAGCACAAAGTCTGGTGATTTTTAAATTCTGCTGAAGACGCTGGTCTGATAGATATGTTAGAAGCCGCAATGCTCTGACTGGTGATCAAGAGGCGAGTAGGAAACCGCTACTGCCAAATACGATTTTCAGATTTGCTATGGCTCGTTACACACTGCGTGAGCTTATTTCCCATTAGAGGGATGGGTGTTGATAAAGGTTGAACTTCAGGTAGTGTTTGACAACTCGTGTTGCTAATTGCTTTCAGAAACAGCGAGATCGAAGAGAATGTGTCGTTCTTCGCCTGACTGGAATCCTTCTATAGCAATGCGGTGCCCTGAAACTGAGATTCAAAAGAAACGACTTTTACATCAAGCAAACAATAAAATTACAATAGCGTTATAATAAACAGTTATGCTCCACTATGGGATCTATAATTATGGTTGTCGTTGTTATGATAGTCTCGGCTGTCTTTATCCGTGTGAGTCGCCCTCCTGTTACTTCCACTCTATCAATTATCAGCATGCGCCTGCATAGGCTAATATAATATATTTTGTACACACATGTACCTGTCAGTAAATGTTCTGACAGCAAAATCTACCCCGTCCTCTTCCAACTCAAGATAAGGGATATCTAACCCTGTAGTTCCAGCTGACTCGATATGCTATTCATCTTACAACATTAAGTGAATTTACATAAAAATACAGCTGTTGCTGTCATTTTTGACGGTGTGAAAGACACCAACCTAATTTATGTTTGATTTAATGTGATCAAAGAGAGATAACTGTTTATTATCTTTATGTGACAGGTTTGACTGGTGATTATCTTCCCCTGTCTTATGTTGTCCTGTCTCAGGCAATGTCTTATAGTTGACATGTCTTAAGTCTATTTAAAGGACCATATACGGAGTATCTTTACCACCCGTTTGGGCGGAAACGCCTGGTCTGGTTTAGCCTCGATCTGGTCTATGCTCTTTGGGCATGCGCAGGTCTTGGCGCTAAGACCAAGAGACTGATGTTTCAAGGAGAGTGTACCTGAGGCTTAGAACGGATGTACCGATCCGTAGATTTCTCTCTGCCAAGTTTCGATAGGGATTTGGAAATTCTGGGAATGACTGTTTTGTCATTCTTCCTTCCCTGAGTGATTCTTTATGTCAGTATTGGCTGTGTTGTGTTACCTTAGAGTGTAAGGATTCTTTGAGAAGGTAACTGAAACATTATTCGATCTTTTTCGTCTCGATTAGATCTTAAAGGTACATTTATCGCTGATGGCGACTTAGTGAGCGAAGCTCACGAGGAGTTAATATACTGTACCCCAGTATGGCTACATATTTGAAAGACTAGGTCTAAGTTGACCTGTTATACATATAAGCTTAAGAATCAACTTAATGGATCCGCAATGCAGGCGGGATTGTTTGGCAGAAATATATTTATTCTCAGAAGTTTATGTAAACTGAGAGTCACCTGATTATCGAGGCCAGCGACCTGCGGCTTGATTTCGTCGTCATTATATTGGTCCGTGTTTACGGCCAATCTTCTTCACCAGAATGAAGTACCTGGCGTGTGAGGCCAGAATGAAGTCTTTGGATAATTGTAGGACAATAACATTGACTTTGTTAAATAACTGATATCGCCCGTACTAGGCAATATATTTGCTAGGGCTTACCTGACGGGGCTCAGTCAGGGATTAGAGCTATTGCATGAACAGTAATTATTGGTCAAGACATTGTTACATGTCTAAGCTGTTCGGGATCTGTGATGCCTGATGTTAACCTTCATAACTACACATATAAGGTCCATGATCTTGTACTATTGACTGTTTCGTCCCTCATCATATTATCGTACGTCATGAATAAATATTGTAAACGTCAGCCGCATTCCCTAATTCACTGACTTCTACTTGTGGTTGTGTGAGTCTATGTGAAGTCGTCCAAGAGCCTATACGGCCTTCGTGTTGTCAGCACTACTATTCACTCACCTACACGATCTACCAGTCTTATACAAGTATTACACATCTGTATCTACACTATGCTGACACTATGAGTGTCTCTACTATACCTTGGTGGCACCTCATGCCGGTGACCTAGATTACACCGCATCATTGTGACACGCCCACTCTGCCATCTTTACAACACACGAACACAAACGGGCAGTTATATATCTGGAGCGAATAGAACATTACATCTCTACATCTCCAGCCTTAAACAGACAGTAAACAGACTTTTACATCTGGTGGACCAGATTCGTGGGTTTTTTGTGTCAACGACACGTATTTTCCTGCCCACATCTGGATTTATACATCCGGAAGACAAGATTGACAGTTAGTTGTCAGCTACACAGGACAGTAGGAAATAGGTCAACGTCTGCTGACCGACGTAAACATTTATGTATGATACAGAATCGCTACATGGACCACAGCTGCTGCAGGAGTGCTACATAGACCACAGATGCTGACGAATTTGTTTAACACTGTGACAGTCGTCGAAGGACATATGTGTCAAAGTTCACGTCCCAATTTTACGTGCAAGCTCGGATTGTAAACATAGAACAGTTCAACCTGTTGTTTACTTAAGACATTCTTCAAACATTCTCAACTGAAGTCGAGTATGGTTTGATAGCTTCACTTTGGAGACTACTACATCTGTTGTCAAGTTACGGTGACCTTCAACGGTGGAACGTCTACCAGTGTGTTTACAAGTGTACTGCATTGAACTGCATCTTTGCGGTTGTAGAGGATTGCGTTTAAGATAAGTGGCCTGTTTTACGTGTTAAACTGAGCCTTTATTTTGTGTGCAACTGAGCCTTCCTCTTTACACATTCATTATATGCATGCTATTGTTTACTTGTTGAGTTAGTGTGTATTTTTTGTTCTGCGGGTTCATAGGTTGGAGGGTCTTACAGTAAATATCCCTCTCAACCGAGGGTTACTGTAAGCGTTCTATAGGGATTGTGCATATTTCCCACAGTGGAAATTGCAAGCGACTTTTGTTGCTATTTATTTTTTTTTCTTAGCTGTGACGAGATGGGTTAGTGTTGTTTTCGTTATTTTTTCTCCGTACTTTAGTTTTTGATTAGTTTTGTTTGTATTTGTCTGCCTTCTCTTTTCTATTGTTAATTTCTATACACCCTTTTGTTTATACACTGTGTTGTCATTGTATTATTGTGAATTTTTCGCAGTTATCATTGTAATTTTTTGCAACATTTGATTTAGTTAAGCTTTATTTTCTTTTTACCTCTGCGAATGTTTTCGTTTGTTTAGATGCTTGTCTTTGTTTAGTTATCATGATATTGTTGATATATACAGTCTTCATGTATACTTGATCATGTACTGTTATTATATGATGCAAATTATATACTGAGCTGATTACTGGTGACATTATAAACAAGGTAATTGTACTTAGTCTTTTTAAAAGACTTATCTCCCAATGAGGTTGGGATAAATTGTGTTGCTATTTCAGAGATATTGACAGCACATTTGTAGACAGGATGTCTACATTAGATTACTTTATCGCGCAAGGGATAGCCCTTGACAAAACTGATGAGAAATTGGAGGAGTTTGCGATGCTCAATATGCCAAAGCACAAAAAGCTGAAGAGAAAAAGATTCAAGCGCAGCTAGACAGAGAAGCTGAAGAGAAAAAGATTCAAGCGCAGCTAGACAGAGAATTTGAGGAGAAAAAGTCACAAAGAGAAGCTGAAGAGAGAACGATTCAGCAAGAGAGAGAATTTGAGAAGAAGTTAATAAGAGAAGCTGAAGAGAGGAAAGAAAAACAGAAAATGGAACATGAACATGAAGAAAGACTCATGGCTTTGGAGATAGAAAAATTAAAAGTGATGAATATGGGTAGTTCTCAAGCAATTTCTTCGAACGCAAAAGGTCATGACTATAAGGTCAAACTTCCTCCTTTTAATCATAAAAAAAATGACATAACGTTCTATCTGGATAGACTAGAACTTAATTGCGTAACACATAAAGTAGATAAGGCACAATATGTTGGACAACTGTTGAATTTACTTACAGGTGAACCATTAAATATTATAATGGCAATAGAAGAACATGATAGGACTAACTATGAAGTTGTCAGGGCAGCCTTATTGAAAAGATATCAGCTTAAAGAAGATGATTACCGTCTTCGTTTTAAGACTATGTTATCAGAAGTTGGTGTAGAGTTCTCAGACTTTATTACAAAGATACGTCTTACTTTCACTAGATGGATGGAGTTGTCTAAGACTGAACATACTTATGAAGCACTTATGGACTTGTTACTTAGAGACAAAGTAATGTCATCTGTTAATGAGTCCTTTCTTGCCTTTATACACAAACGTAAACCTAAAGACATAAAAGAAATGGAACAATTTTGTTGCCAATATGTCCCTGCTCATCCACAACAAACGAGTAGCAATACTAAGATTAAAGAAGGTTTACCCATGGCTTCTGCGACTCCATACAATTCTAATTTCGGAGGTAAAGTTAAAGGTACCCAGCGCAACTTTGATAAGAAAAGTAAGCGTAACTTCGGACAGGATCAAGGTGATTCATCTCATAGAGGCTCGTCTTCTAGGAATTGGAGGCGATCTGATAGCCCTCATAATTATGGTTCCAACAAATTTGAGAACTTTCGAAGGGGTAGCCACAATAAAAACTATCCTCGCCATAATTCTTCAGGAAGACAGCAATATTAGTCTGATAGATATTCTCATCAAGGTGTAAATCACAATCACAATTGTGAAACTGCGGTTCAAACCAAAATAATATTACCAATAGGGGTAATTGCCATAATTCCAAAGGAAATAATAATCGAGGTAGATGGCAGCACAATAATAATAGATCATGTCATCATGCTAACTATGCTGAACAAGAGTCACAAGGAGTTAGTAATGAACAAAACAATAGTAAACCTAACGCTAGTGCTATTACTTGTTCTGCCTTTGATTTTGGGAGAGCATCTCATTGCCCACAGTGCATCACTTTATTTGAACCTACTACTATATCCACCTTGAGTTGCGATCATCCTCTGCCCGCTCTTCCTGCCGCAGCGGCGCATGACGGGAGAGGATCTCTTATTCTACATAGGGGTCTAGTGAATAATGATCCAGTCTCAGTCCTCTTTGATTCTGGATGTACCACTATTGGGGTTAGACGATCTCTTATAGATCCGTCCTGTGCCACTGGGAAAGTGATCAAATGTGTAACATTTGGTGGCACAGTGGAAAAATATTCAACTGCTATCATCCGTATAGCTACTCCCTTCTTTACGGGAGAGGTCCAAGCGTGTCTGCTTCCGAATCCTATCGCGGATCTTATCGTCGGACGTATACACGGGGTTAAAGAGTGTACCCCGCAGCAGATTATTGCTTGGGAAGAACATAACTTGGAAGCTGCTAATGCAGTTATCACGAGAGCACAAGCACAGAATATGCCTCAGACTTCATCGACAGAAGGTGATGAGGTACGTGATCAAGATGATCATGATGTGAATTCACGTGACTCTTTTATCAAAAGTCAACAAGAAGGCACTTTGTTAAAAAAATTCTTCGTTCTGGTTAAAAATGGTGACCCAAATAAGAACACAGATCACAAATCTTGGATCACTATGAATAATGGCGTACTAGTGCGTATGGTACAACACTCAGACATGTCTATACATTCACAAATTCTTTTTCCGAAAGACATGAGAGTTAGAATACTGCAACATGCTCACGACTCCCAATGCGCTGGTCATATGGGATTTTCACGTACGAAGTCGAGAGTTCTTGCGGCTTTCTTTTGGCCATTCGTAAATAAAGACATACGTCTTTGTTGTCGCTCGTGTAAAGTATGTCAAGAAGTAAAACCGAAAGGTCCTCGCCATGCAGCACCTATCCAGGCTGCGGACATTCCTATCCGTCCATTTCAGAAAATGGCGATATATATCATTGGTCCTTTCAAAATAAAATCAGCCAGAGGACATCAATTTATTCTTACATGTGTTGACACGTGTACTCGATGGCCAGAGGCCATACCTCTGAAGAGCATTTCGATTGCCGATATTGCAGACGCTCTTTGGCTGATATTTTCGCGGTTGGGATTCCCTAGGGAAAACTTGTCAGACCATGGCACCCAACTGATATCTGAGACAATGTCGCAGGTGATGTCTACTCTTAATATTAAGAGGTCACTGAGTAGTATTTATCATCCGAGGTCTAATGGACTAGTCGAACGTCTCAATAGAACTCTCAAAAATTTACTTGGGAAAATAACTGAGGATCATCCTCAGGATTGGGACAGAGTCTTACCCGCGGCTCTCTTTGCTTATAGAGAGGTTCCTAATGAACATACCGGGTTTTCCTCTTTCGAGCTCGTCTTTGGCGCGCGTCCGCACGGCCCAATGTCCTTGCTTCACGATCTAATAGCTGCCGATGATATAAGTGATGACACACAATCGTCTTATGAATATGTCATTGCTCTCAGGCAGAAAATCATTGAAGCTTGCAAATTAGCAACTTCCGCATCTGAATTTGCTAAAGAAAAGGCAAGGCAGTTCGCAAATAAAAATAGATGCCTACGTCAACTTTGTCCTGGAGACAAAGCATTCGTATTACTTCCTTCCAGGGAAAATAGACTTCGTATTGGTTGGAAAGGTCCTTTTGTGATTGTATCTAAAATTTCTTATGTCGACTATGTTGTCGATATTGACGGAAAAATAAAACTTTTCACCCTAAATATGCTTACGGAATTTTATGAACGTCCAGAGTACTTACAACCTATCTTTCAAGCGACGGACGACGCTACAGTCGCTCGTGGTCATTACTCATCTCTGTCGGTCATACAGGATGAGGAATCTACTTTCTCTGACGTTAATCTTCCTCTTCCAATGATTCCACTTCATTCTACGGAATCATGGAAACATGTTGCAATTTCACCTAAATTGTCAACTGAGGAACAGTCACAAATCTCTTCCATGTTACAAGCATTTCAGGATGTTCTCACGGACATTCCTGGACACACTACAGTCATTGAACATGACATTGTATTGACTGACCATACTCCTATCAGGGTCAGACCTTATCCTATTCCTATCCACTTCCAAACTCAGGTCGAGAAAGAGTTGGATGAAATGATAAAGTTAGGAATAATTGAACCATCCAATTCGGCATACTCGTCGTCTATGGTTATTGTCCGAAAGAAAGACAATAACATATGCATTTGCGTCGATTACCGTAAACTAAATCAAGTAACGAAGTTCGATGCTGAACCTATGCCTCTGTTGGATGAGTTACTTATTAGACTTTCCAACTCTCGTTTCTTTACAAAGCTGGACTTGTCTAAAGGATACTGGCAAGTTCCTCTAACCGAACGAGCCAAACCTTTCACTGCTTTCTCCACACCTAGGGGTTTGTTCCAATGGAACTTTATGCCTTTTGGCCTTATGAATGCCCCAGCTACATTCGTACGCATGATGCGTCGAATTTTGTCATATCGTTCTGATGTGATTGCAAACTTGGACGATATCTGTCTTTTCAGCGATTCTTGGGAAGATCACTATCGGGGATTATATGAACTGTTGTCTACTCTACGTGAGCATAATTTGACAGCTAAACCCTCTAAAGGCTATGTTGGGTTTAGTGAGATTTCTTTTCTTGGTCATCGTATTGGTCATGGTCTCTTGAAGACAGAAGACCACAACACTTCTAAGATACTGACCATCACTATTCCTAAGACTAAGAAACAGATCCGTAGTCTCTTGGGCCTAATACAGTTCTACGGAAGATTCATTCCGAATCTTTCCTCTATTACGGCACCACTCTCAACCCTATTGAAGAAAGGGTCTCCTAATATGGTGCGTTGGTCCCAAGAATGCCAATCTTTATTGGATCAGATTAAGTCATTATTTTCGTCTCCTCCTATTTTAAGACTTCCTACAGCCGATAAGACATTTGTCCTTCGTAGTGACGCCTCATCAATAGGGATCGGGGCGGCACTGATGCAAGAGTATTCTGAGACTCTGCATCCTGTAATGTATGTATCGAGAAAACTGAATGCGGCAGAAAGGAATTATTCTGTTCTAGACCGAGAATTGCTAGCTATGGTCTGGGCAATTCTTAAACTCCAAAGATTCCTTCTTGGCGTGCATTTTATAGTAGAATCCGACCAAAAAGCTCTCACAGCTATGCAGAGTAAGGATTTGAAGAGTTCGAGATCCACTCGATATGCTATTGCTCTTCAACCTTTTCATTTCACGGTACGAGCTATCCGTGGTTCGGATAATGTGATGGCAGACATATTGTCGCGATGCCCACATGAAGCTACTTAGCTCTTTTGTCTAGATCTACTGTTAAATACATAAAGTTATGATCTATTCTTACAATATCATGCTTCTATAACACTTGTTGTCACTTTGTTTAAACTCATGGTTATGTATTGATTACTTGCTTTCTCTGTTACCATCTTTGGTAAAACAGAGGAAGGTTTTGTTTAACATGAAATAAAGGTCAAAAAAATTAATTCGGCCACATTTATAGTTTAGATATATATTAAGTGACTATGGTACATTATAACATTCTAAGAATTGTGCTATTTGTATTGTTCTCAGCAAACCGGTGTGATATCTTGGAACACTGTATGACTACGATGACTACTATCGACGTCCTGATGTTCCTTGAGGATCTTGCTTACAAGACATCTCCGGAATAGAGCATCGTCTTGTTCTTCTGACGTCATCACCTATTAGTTATACTATACACATGTATAATCATATGTTTGTAAAGAGACTTTAGAAATGTTAGTAATGATTGACCATTTGAATTTATGGTTATATAGGCATTATACGTCGTGAGATTTCGATGTTGGTGTAATTTCTTAATAGAAATTGTCATTCACCATTTATACACATATTGATATGAATTTTTTCTTTATATAATTGTTGTAACATTACATGCACCTTTGAGTTGGTTGGTAACACCTCCCCGGATATATTTACTTTGAGAAAATAGTTTCTCCTATCTAGTGAGATTTTTTCTTCTTACCAGACGCTCTACTGTGCGTCGATTGGATCTGTCATTACGATGTTACATTTATGGTGATCCTTTCATCGGTGCATTACTCATGCGTTATGAGCTTAATGCACCTGGCTCATAGATGTATTTAAAAAAAAATGTGCCATTTTTTTTCCCGGGAGGTGTGGTAATATGTTGATGTCATTTTTGACGGTGTGAAAGACACCAACCTAATTTATGTTTGGTTTAATGTGATCAAAGAGAGATAAATGTTTATTATCTTTCTGTGACAGGTTTGACTGGTGATTATCTTCCCCTGTCTTATGTTGTCCTGTCTCAGGCAATGTCTTATAGTTGACATGTGTTATAACGCAAGGGCAACAACTGCTTGAAATTTATAGTCACTTTTCTCGGTAAGCATTTGTCTTCTCGCGTTGGTATCGAATGCAGTTAACTTTTGAGCTGTGGTCATTTTTGCGCTGGACTGCGCATGACTTGTCTTGTTGTTTGTCGATCGGTTTCCGCCCACCACTAGTGGGAGTGAGCGATTTGGAATGGCGAAAGAGATGCCTCGTTGAAGAGGGGATCTCCGCTATTTTTGTTCTGTCAGGGATGTGTAGTCCTCTTATGGATATTTCGTTTAGTCGAGATAATACCTCTAGTGTTTTCCCACATGTCGGGAGGCGTGATATTTCTGTGTATTTCATGAAAGCAAGGTAAATTGACTTTTTCATTAACTCTATCGATTTTGGGTCGTGAGCGATTTCGATTCATAGCCTGTCTCCGAAAGTCGTCGTCACGAGATGTTCTTCCCAGCTCACATGTCGCTGCATTGTACTGCATCGGTTGATGCATGTACCAAGGACCATTACTTGCTACTTTGTTAAATGAACTAGGTTTAGAAAACCTTTATTATCTAGAGGATATTCTTGAGGACATTATTTATACTTCGGCAGACGTGTCTGTCTTGCTGAAGTCAAACTAAGGAGAGTGAACTGATCTCATACATCTGGTTATCTCCTGGCTGTTATAGAAAAGGATGGAGTTGTTCACCTGACTACATTTACAGCACTTTGAAATATAACATGCATCTGACTCATCATTGTAATGCTGTCTACCGTTTATTGCTGTATTGAATGTTGCTGTGATAATGACTGTTTGATGTGCCTACACATTTGCGTAACCATTTTGTCACTGTGGCGTCCACAATAAATAATGAAGAAAAACGTCAACGGCTGTTTCAAGACTCATTGACTTTATACGTCGTGAGTTTACTGACGTCCTATGTGGATTGCCCTGTTATTGTTGCATGAACATTGTTTTGACTGAACACATCTACACACTACACAAAACCAGACATGCGGATGCCATCCATCATCATATGGCATCACGCATCATTTGGTGGCCATAAGCTGGTTTGATTCTGGTACTAGCAAACACGGGGTCCCTTACCCACTTCATTTTCAACAAGAATTCATCAGCATCCTTCAAGAAATTAACATTCTTCAATACAGTCAACATCTTCAAAATTTTCAAAGTACTCGGCGTTGCCCGGTAAAAGTCAAAATTTCAACTTTTTGACGGAAACAAGAATTTGACAGTACCCGGCGTTGTTACATGTTGCCGGATAACTCGGACTGCTGTTATCTTTTACGCAAGTCAAGCAAGTTGCTGCTGTCAAGGTTCCAGTGCTGTCGTTTTTTGAGAAGGTCAAGTGCCGGTTGAAACGGGTTGTTTTCTGAAGAAGGCCAAGTACCGATTTCCATCAACTTACTTTTGGATTAGAAGGTCAAGTGCCGAAACAACTCAACACACAGTATGTCAGAAGCTCTTGTACCATCGTGTTAGCAGTGGAAGCAGTTCAGATGTGCCATCATCGTTGGAGCTTCGCTCTTTAGGACGTTGATTGACATCCGTTTTTTTTCTGCTGTTCTACGATTGGAAGCCTTTAAGTTAAGTGGCCTGTTTGTATGTAAACTGTGCCCTTATACTTCTGCTGAGTCTTCTGTGTATCATCTCATTCTATATGTTATATGTTTATATGTTATTCGTATATTTATATGTTTATATTTCAGCGGGTTCTCGGTTGGGTGGTGTCTCCGTTAGATTATGCCACGTCATAGAGGTCGTCTATTGTGAGCGTTTTCTGTAGGGTTTGCAAATTTCCGATACTGGAATTTGCTAAGCGACTTCTGTTGCTATTTATGTTAGCTGTGATGACATGTTTTAATATTGTTTTCGTTATTATTTCACATTCTTTAGTTTTGTTGTGATTTGTTTGTATTTGTTAGCCTACTCTTGTCTATAATTTAGTTTCATACAACATTTTTGTTTATACACTGTGGTGTCATGTATTTTGTTTAATTCTATCGCAGATATCGTCACATTTTTTTGTGATATTTCATTAATTTCTGCTTTATTTTTAGTTGATTTCTGCGAAAGTTTTTGTATTGTTGCTGATCTTTGTTATTGTTTACATTGTTATTGTTTACATTGTTTGTATTGTTTACATTTTCAATGTTTACATTCTGCATGTGTTTACATAGTCATTGTTTACAGTTATAGTAATTAGTTAATGGGCTATGCTAATGCACTGTTACTACTATACTGATGATAAATGAATGATGAATAGTGTCGTGCACTATTGAATGAGAAGTGCACTTATGATCAAGATTTGAGTGCTGATATTTCATATACAAGTTCTTTGATTGGAGACTTGTTTCCCACAGAGACTGGGATAATATAAGGTGATGTGAATATACAAGTGCTTAATTAAGACTTGTTACACTTAGGTTTGAAATAAATTAGTTAATTATTTCAGGTTTTGGACTCATATGTTAGACAACATGTCTACATTTGAGCACTTTATTGAGCAGGGTAAATTGCTTGGGAAGACTGGTGATAAGTTAGAAGAATTTGCAACTGCTCGATATGATAAAGCAATGGAAGCTGAACAAAAGAAACTGCATATGGAAGCTGAACAAAAGAAACTGCAGATGCAGGTGGATGAAAAGAGATTCCAAATGGAAATGGAAAAACAAAAAAGGGAATCAGAAGCTGAGGAAAGAAAGCTACAGCTAGAGGCTGAGAATAAAAGACTTGAAAAAGAAGCTGAAAATAAAAGACTTGAAAAAGAAGCTGAAAATGAAAGACTTCAAATGCAGGCTCAAGCTGAAGAAAGGAAGTTACAAAGAGAGTCTGATGAGAGGAAAGCAAAAATGGAACATGAAGAAAAACTCTTAGCTTTAGAGTTGGAGAAATTGAAATTGACGAGCATGAGTAATGGTAATGATTCAAACAAGGGTTCATCTTCTGGGAAGGCTAATAATGATACTTTTAAGATTAAGTTACCAACATTTAGTCCTTCCAGTGATGACATAATGTTCTATCTGGACAGATTTGAACAAGCATGTACAGCTCATAACATAGACAAAGCAAAATATGTTTATCAGTTATCAGGGATACTGACAGGTAAAGCTCTAAGTATATTAAATATGGTGGATGAACCTGACAAGAGCAATTATGAGGTTGTCAGGGCCGCTTTGTTAAAGAAATATCAGCTTAACGAAGACGGCTATCGTCTACAATTTAAAAACATGTTACCTGAAAATGGAGTTGAATTCTCCGAGTTTATTGCAAGAATACGCATTACTTTCTCACGATGGGTTGAACTATCTAAGACGGAAAAAACTTATGAAGGACTTATGGACTTAATACTTAGAGACAAAGTCATGTCGTCTGTCAATGAGTCTTTCCTTGCTTTCCTTCATGAACGTAAACCTAAAACAATAAAAGAAATGGAAGATTTCTGTTGCCAATACGTAACTGCGCACCCACACATAACCATGGGTAACTCTAAGGTGAAAGAAGGTTTACCAGTTGCTTCGGCAGCTCCGTATGGTCAAAACTTTGCTCGTAGATCCCAACAAAATTTTGATAGAAAGGGCAGCGGTAATTTCTGTCAAAATCATGGAAACCAATTTCATGGTGATTCTTCTTCGAAGAATTGGAGACAACCTGATAGTACTCGTTACTATCACCCTAATAATTATAGGCATTTCAAAAGAGGATATGGTAATAGAGGTTATTCCTGCCGAAGACCTCAAAACCAAACAAATAGATGTTCGCATCAATGTGAACATGATAGTAATCGTGGAAACTGGAATTCGAACCAGTATAACAATTACAATAGAGACAATAATAACTGCAGAGATAATAATAACTCTGATAACTTCAGAGGTAATAATAGTCGGGGTAGATCTCAACACAAAAAAAAGAGATATCAGCAGGCTAATGCTGTACAACAGGAAACTGAGGGAGCCTGTAATCATGTTGTTGATAGTAAAAACTTTGACGCTGTCACTAGTTCTGCTTTTGACTTTGAGAGAGCAAACAAATGCCCCCAATGCAGTACTTTATTCGAACCGGGTACCATAACTACTTTGAGTTGTGGTCACCCACTTCCCGCTCTTCCTGCTGCTGTTGCGCATGACGGGAGGGGTTCTTTAATTCTACATAAGGGTCTTGTTAATGATACTCCGGTCTCACTACTTTTCGATTCCGGATGCACCACTATTGGTGTTAGACAATCGCTTGTAGATCCATCTTGTGCTACAGGAAGGGTTATTAAATGTGTCACATTTGGCGGCACTCTAGAAAAATATCCTACTGCTGTAATTCGCATTGCCACTCCTTTCTTTACTGGAGATGTGCATGCTTGTCTCTTACCTAATCCTATTGCGGACCTTATTATTGGTCGTATTCACGGAGTTAGGGAGTGTACCCCACAGCAGATTGCTGCTTGGGAAGATAATAACATGCAAGCTACAAATGCAGTAGTTACAAGAGCACAAGCTCTACAAACACCCGAAACTTCACTGAATAGTGATAATGAAGTTGATAGCCAAGATAGTCACTTAGTAATCACTCGTGACTCTTTCATAAAATTGCAAGAAGAAGATCCTTCTTTAAAAAAATTCTTCGTTCTTGCGAAGAAAGGTGATCCGAATCAGGATACAAATAGAAAATCTTGGATTGCAATGAGAAACGGCGTACTTGTACGTATGGTACAAGATTCGACTACGTCGGCACATTCGCAAATTCTTGTTCCCAAGAGCATGAGAGTCCAAATATTACAACATGCTCATGACTCGCAATGTGCTGGACATATGGGTTTTGCCCGTACGAAGTCGAGAGTCCTTGCGGCTTTCTTTTGGCCTTTTGTCAATAAGGACATTCGTATTTACTGCCGATCATGCAAGGTATGTCAGGAGGTCAAATCTAGAGGACCACGACATGCTGCGCCTATCCAGGCTGCTGACATTCCTATTCGGCCGTTTCAGAAAATGGCCATAGATATTATTGGCCCTTTTAAGGTCAAGTCGGCCAGAGGACATCAGTTTATCCTTACATGTGTCGATATGTGCACACGTTGGCCAGAGGCTATTCCTCTTAAGAGCATATCTACTACAGATATCGCAGATGCTCTTTGGTTGATATTTTCTCGCTTGGGGTTCCCCAGAGAAATATTGTCAGACCATGGCACTCAACTCATATCTGACACTATGTCACAGGTAATGTCTACCTTACATATTGAACGATCTCTCAGTAGTATCTACCATCCTATGTCTAATGGGTTAGTTGAGCGTCTGAATAGAACGCTCAAGACTTTGCTTGGTAAGATAACTGAAGATCATCCTCAAGATTGGGACAGGGTTTTACCCGCGGCTCTCTTTGCCTATAGAGAAGTCCCTAATGAACACACAGGATTTTCTCCCTTCGAACTTGTCTTTGGCGCGCGTCCACGCGGCCCTATGTCTTTATTACACGATCTCATCACTGCCGATGATATTAGCGATGAAACTCAATCCTCATATGAGTATGTCATTGCTCTTAGACAAAAGATCATTGAGGCATGTAAGCTAGCAACTGCTTCATCAGAAATTGCTAAAGAGAAGGCAAGGCAGTTTGCTAACAAGAATAGATGTCTACGACAACTTTGTCCAGGTGACAAAGCATTCGTCCTACTCCCCAGTAGGGAAAATAGACTTCTTATTGCATGGAAAGGTCCGTATGCAATAGTCTCTCGGATTTCCGATGTTGACTATGTGGTCGATATTGATGGAAAGCATAAAACTTTCCACATAAACATGCTTTCGGAATTTCACGAACGTCCGGACTATTTGCTGCCTATTTTCCAGGCAACGGATGATGCTCCTGCACCTCACGGTCATTATTCATCCCTGTCTGTCATTCAGGATGAGGAAGCTACCTTCTCTGATGTCAACCTTCCCCTTCCAGTGGTTCCATTACATTCCACGGAATCTTGGAAAAACGTTTCTGTTTCTCCTAATCTTTCTGGTGACGAACATCGACAAGTCTCGTCGATGTTACAAACATTTCAGGATGTTCTCACTGACATTCCTGGACACACAGATGTCATAGAACATGACATAATTCTTACCGACAATAATCCAATTAGGGTTAGGCCGTATCCTATTCCTATACACTTTCAGTCGCAAGTGGAAAAGGAATTGGATGAAATGATTCAATTAAATATAATTGAACCATCGACTTCACCATATTCTTCTTCCATGGTTATTGTCCGGAAGAAGGATAAGAACATACGAATTTGCGTTGATTATCGCAAATTGAATCAGGTCACAAAGTTCGACGCTGAACCGATGCCTTTGTTAGAAGATCTACTGATTAGACTTTCTAATTCTAGATTCTTCACTAAACTTGACTTGTCTAAAGGTTATTGGCAAGTGCCTTTAGCAGAGCATGCCAAACCTCTTACTGCTTTTTCTACACCTAGGGGTCTATTTCAATGGAATGTTATGCCTTTTGGTCTCATGAACGCCCCTGCCACTTTCGTTCGCATGATGCGTCGAATTCTGTCACATCGTTCGGATGTCATCGCATACTTAGATGACATCTGTCTCTTCAGTGATACCTGGGAAGATCACTATTTAGGGTTATATGACTTACTGTCCACTCTACGTGAGAATAATTTGACAGCAAAACCTTCTAAAGCTTTTGTTGGTTTTGGTGAAATCTCTTTCCTGGGTCATCGTGTTGGTCATGGTCTCTTGAAGACAGAAGACCACAATACTTCCAAAATACTGAACATCTCTGTTCCTAAAACGAAGAAACAAGTTAGGAGTCTCTTAGGTTTAATTCAATTTTATGGGAGATGTATTCCAAATTTATCTTCGATCATGGCACCTCTCTCAACATTGTTGAAGAAAGGTTCGCCTAATCTGGTCCGTTGGTCTGAAGAATGCCAATCTTCACTAGACCAAATCAAGAATATATTTTCTTCTCCTCCCATCTTAAGATTACCTACTCTTGATAGGACTTTTGTTCTTCGGAGTGATGCTTCATCCACTGGGATTGGAGCAGCACTGATGCAAGAATATGCAAATACTCTGCATCCTGTTATGTACATTTCTAGAAAACTAAATGCGGCAGAGAGGAACTACTCGGTTTTAGACCGTGAGTTGTTAGCGATGGTTTGGTCAATTCTAAAGCTACAAAGATTCCTCCTGGGCGCACATTTCATTCTAGAGACTGATCAGAAAGCTCTTACAGCTATTCAGACTAAGAATTTGAAGAGTTCGAGATCCACTCGATATGCTATAGCTCTTCAACCTTTTCACTTCACGGTACGAGCTATCCGTGGTGCGGATAATGTGATGGCTGACATTTTGTCTAGATGCCCACATGACTCCAACTAATACTTCTGTCCTATATTCCTATATATTACAGAGTCATAACACACCTATATTTCTACAATAGATTAGCACATCTGTACTTACTTTATATGTACACACTATCGTGCTTTGTTGTCATCTTCTTCTGTTCGTTTTTTAAAATGATAGAGGAGGACTGAGTAGTTAATATAAGGGCCGTTAGTTTACTAAACAGCCACAATTATTAATAATGTATTGTACCTTATGAAGCATATTAGTTATTAATTAGCATTATATTGCTTGTACTTTCTCAGAATGTCATTGTTGAGCTGAGGACTTACCTTACGAGTTCTAGATTGTGTACTTACCCTCGGAATACCAGAGCATATGTCCTGGATCGTCATGTAGTTTAACTTTACTATGTACTTATGTCATTACATGTCAAAGAATGTACTATTTAAATTTTCCTATCAGATTTGTACATCCATTTTTAAAGACAATATTAGAGTATGCTGTTTAATGATGATTATAGTAACTTGCATACGTATATTGTGTTTACATGCTAACGTGATGTGTGTTGGTGACACCTCCCCGATGTGAATATTTTTTGAGACATATTTATTTTTCTGTTGAGGTATATCCTCACCAGACACTCTATAATTAGCCTATTGTTTGGCAATTTAGTTAATTATCAGCGCATAATTCGTGCGTTTTGAGCCGCTTATCGCTTGCTCTTTGATATTTAAAAAAAAAAAATATGTTCCACATTTTTTTTTTATCGGGAGGAGGTGGTGATATGTTGCGTGATAAATTCTCGCAACATCGTTTTATTTCAATATCTGTTTTATAACGCAAGGGCAACAACTGCTTGTAATTTATAGTCACTTTTCTCGGTAAGCATTTGTCTTCTCGCGTTGGTATCGAATGCAGTTAACTTTTGAGCTGTGGTCATTTTTGCGCTGGACTGCGCATGACTTGTCTTGTTGTTTGTCGATCGGTTTCCGCCCACCACTAGTGGGAGTGAGCGATTTGGAATGGCGAAAGAGATGCCTCGTTGAAGAGGGGATCTCCGCTATTTTTGTTCTGTCAGGGATGTGTAGTCCTCTTATGGATATTTCGTTTAGTCGAGATAATACCTCTAGTGTTTTCCCACATGTCGGGAGGCGTGATATTTCTGTGTATTTCATGAAAGCAAGGTAAATTGACTTTTTCATTAACTCTATCGATTTTGGGTCGTGAGCGATTTCGATTCATAGCCTGTCTCCGAAAGTCGTCGTCACGAGATGTTCTTTCCCAGCTCACATGTCGCTGCATTGTACTGCATCGGTTGATGCATGTACCAAGGACCATTACTTGCTACTTTGTTAAATGAACTAGGTTTAGAAAACCTTTATTATCTAGAGGATATTCTTGAGGACATTATTTATACTTCGGCAGACGTGTCTGTCTTGCTGAAGTCAAACTAAGGAGAGTGAACTGATCTCATACATCTGGTTATCTCCTGGCTGTTATAGAAAAGGATGGAGTTGTTCACCTGACTACATTTACAGGCATCTGACTCATCATTGTAATGCTGTCTACCGTTTATTGCTGTATTGAATGTTGCTGTGATAATGACTGTTTGATGTGCCTACACATTTGCGTAACCATTTTGTCACTGTGGCGTCCACAATAAATAATGAAGAAAAACGTCAACGGCTGTTTCAAGACTCATTGACTTTATACGTCGTGAGTTTACTGACGTCCTATGTGGATTGCCCTGTTATTGTTGCATGAACATTGTTTTGACTGAACACATCTACACACTACACAAAACCAGACATGCGGATGCCATCCATCATCATATGGCATCACGCATCAACATGTCTTAAGTCTATTTATAGGACCATATACGGAGTATCTTTACCACCTGTTTGGGCGGAAACGCCTGGTCTGGTTTAGCCTCGATCTGGTCTATGCTCTTTGGGCATGCGCAGGTCTTGGCGCTAAGACCAAGAGACTGATGTTTCAAGGAGAGTGTACCTGAGGCTTAGAACGGATGTACCGATCCGTAGATTTTTCTCTGCCAAGTTTCGATAGGGATTTGGAAATTCTGGGAATGACTGTTTTGTCATTCTTCATTCCCTGAGTGATTCTTTATGCCAGTATTGGCTGTGTTGTGTTACCTTAGAGTGTAAGGATTCTTTGAGAAGGTAACTGAAACATTATTCGATATTTTTCGTCTCGATTAGATCTTAAAGGTACATTTATCGCTGATGGCGACATAGTGAGCGAAGCTCACGAGGAGTTAATATACTGTACCCCAGTATGGCTACATATTTGAAAGACTAGGTCTAAGTTGACCTGTTATGCATATAAGCCTAAGAATCAACTTAATGGATCCACAATGCAGGCGGGATTGTTTGGCAGAAATATATTTATTCTCAGAAGTTTATGTAAACTGAGAGTCACCTGATTATCGAGGCCCGCGACCTGCGGCCTGATTTCGTCGTCATTATATTGGTCCGTGTTTACGGCCAATCTTCTTCACCAGAATGAAGTACCTGGCATGTGAGGCCAGAATGAAGGCTTTGGCTAGTTGTAGGACAATAGCATTGACTTTGTTAAATAACTGATATCGCCCGTACTAGACAATATATTTGCTAGGGCTTACCTGACGGGGCTCAGTCAGGGATTAGAGCTATTGCATGAACAGTAATTATTGGTCAAGACATTGTTACACGTCTAAGCTGTTCGGGATCTGTGATGCCTGATGTTAACCTTCATAACTACACATATAAGGTCCATGATCTTGTACTATTGACTGTTTCGTCCCTCATCATATTATCGTACGTCATGAATAAATATTGTAAACGTCAGCAGCATTCCCTAATTCACTGACTTCTACTTGTGGTTGTGTAAGTCTATGTGAAGTCGTCCAAGAGCCTATACGGCCTTCGTGTTGTCAGCACTACTATTCACTCACCTACACGATCTACCACAGTCTTATACAAGTACTACACGTCTGTATCTACACTATGCTGACACTATGAGTGTCTCTACTATACCTTGGTGGCACCTCATGCCGGTGACCTAGATTACACCGCATCATTGTGACACGCCCACTCTGCCATCTTTACAACACACGAACACAAACGGGCAGTTATACATCTGGAGCGAATAGAAAGTTACATCTCTACATCTCCAGCCTTAAACAGACAGTAAACAGACTTTTACAACAGCATTTGACATTACATAATAAATGGTATGCGCCCATTGGGGTCGATACACAAAAGAAAGAAAAGTAATAACCTCCCAAAAATGAACACATAGAAAATGCAATGTTCTTGCTATAATAATACAGTTGTGACTTAAGCATAAGATATAATTATGTCTCCAGCTGGTGGCTGCTTTCTGGATTGCTGTGAAAGTTGTAAACTGGTGTCTAACTACCCAAGTAGGCATATAATGATTCCACACAACCACTAGAAGTTTCTATCAGAAAGTAATAAGTGACTATCTCCTATAATTTAGTGTTATGGTGCCTGCACATCACTATTCAGTTTTAAGTGAAAAACCTACACCGCTGACATCTCTTTACAGTAATGACAGTTATTTTAGCCTACTCTTAACCCAATGGTAAGCACTGAACGGACTATGAGGTTATGTCTAGTAAGTATCTGTTATCGTAAGTTTACCATTAACCCATTGTAAATAATAACACAGGGAGACACGTACTGCTTAAGCACCCGTTTAACTAAGGCGGTGGACGGCGCTACACTATCACTGAACTAATTACAGGGAGAAATCATCTAATTCAAGTCACACTCCTATCAGGTATATATAATAGCTAACATGAATATATATATATTATAAAATATATCTACTTAACCCGAGATGATGAGAAAATATGCAACAAAATCTAGTTCTGTGTTAACGTCTGCCTGTCTCTTTTGTTCATCTACGGCAGAGGTTTTCAAACTTTTTTGGTCCGCGGCTCCCTTGACCTGTGCATAAATCACCGCGGCTCCTCTCTATACTATATATTATATATAAGCAATTGTACCCAAAAAGATATTAATGACTTTCCCAAGCCACCGCGACGCCCTTAGCCAAGGGCCGCGACGCCCCTGGCAGCCGCGACGCACAGTTTGAAAACCTTTGATCTACGGGCTGGAACAATTTTACGAGTGTGCTTGACTGAGTAACCTATCTAAATTTTATAGTCTACCAGAGCCGCGAGAAAGTTTCCCGAATAGATACATAATATTGTTCTGTGAGCGATCAGGGGCCGCAACCAAAAATCTCAAATGAACGTGAGTTTGTCTCCCCTTTTGTTCCCGCTATGGACTTCAAAGAACTATTTCTCGCTCGTGATCAAACACCGTTACCAGCAAGAAACGTTCCCCTGGTCAGATATACCAGGTGCAGCGTAGGTAATATTATCGTAAGCTGACCGCTACTGACCAGTGGGGAATTTATAATGAAGGCCAGAACGAAATCAAACCGCGTATGGGGTCTGAGAGGGGAATAATGGGCTATGTAGGTAAAATCCGAAAGAAAAGAAAACTGAAAGTGCAAAAAAAAATCGAGGAAACCAGAACATTAAAAGATAAGAAAAATGGGACGTGTTGGTAAAATAAAATTATCAGTCAAATCTGTGACAGTATCGTATTGTACTGTACTGTATTGTATTGTATTGTGTTGTATTGTATCTTATGCGTATATATATATATATATATATATATATATATATATATATATATATATATATATATATATATATATATATATACATATATATATATATATATATATACATATATATATATATATATATATATATATATATATATATATATATATATACATACATACATACATACATACATACATACATACATACATACATACATACATACAGACAGACAGACAGACAGACAGACAGACAGACAGACAGACAGACAGACAGACAGACAGACAGACAGACAGACAGACAGACAGACAGACAGACAGACAGACAGACAGACAGACAGACAGACAGACAATATATATATATATAAGCCATGCCAGCAAAATACTTTTACAAATCATAATGAAAAGGATGCAACAAAAGCTAGAAACAGAAATAAACGAAGTACAGGCGGGTTTTCGACCAGGTAGAGGCACTAGAGATCATATATTCAACATGAGGATCATCATAGAAAAGTGTAGAGAATTCAACGTTGACCTACATACTTGTTTAATTGACTACACCAAAGCTTTCGACTGTGTACAACATCAGCAGTTATGGGCTATTATGAAAAATATGGGATTTCCAAACCACCTTACACAACTCATCGCACTGCTGTAGCAAGAACAACAGACAACCGTAAGAATAGAGGGGGAAACATCAGAATGGTTTGAAGTACAGAAAGGAGTAAGACAAGGCTGTACCCTTTCCCCTTACCTGTTTAACATTTATGCCGAGAATATCATGAGAAACGTAAGAGATGACCAAGAACACACAGAGTTTGACTCATTTAACATCGGCGGGTACCAGATCCCAGAAATCTGATATGCTGACGACACAGTCCTCCTATCGACCAACCCAGAAGGACTTGAACAATTAATTATGTCCACCAAAAAACACAGCGAGGCCCAGAATATATACCTAAACACCAAGAAGACCAAAGTATTGAGAACAAACAAAGTAAAGACCAAACCAGAAATTGAAATTGATAACGAAGAACTGGAAAGTGTTAATGAATTCGAATACTTAGGATCAATCATCAACAGCTCTGGCGACTGTGCAGTAGAAATTAAAAGAAGACTTGCAATTGCTTCACATAAACTAATACAGATGAGAAACCTATGGCAAGGCACAAGCAAAGAAACAAAGTTACAACTGATCAGAGCATGTATATTCCCAGTAGCAACATACGGCTGCGAGACTTGGACACTCAATAAAACAGTTGCAAAAAAGATTACATCATTTGAAATGAAATGCTACAGAAGGATGTTGAGAATACCCTGGACAGAAAAAAAGACCAACAGAGAAGTACTGCACTCACTAAACATACAGGAACATTGGCTTTTAAATACCATCGCAATAAGGAAGCTGAAATTTTTCGGTCATATAAAAAGACATAATAGTCTGGAAAAAATAGTGATGGAAGGCATGGTCCCTGGAAAAAGGGGAAGGGGTTGACCTAGACGACGGTGGACCCAGGACATCACAGAGAGTCTGAACTTGTCTTTGGCTGATGCAGGTCGACTTGCCCAGAATCGTGATGCATTCAGAGTAGCTGTAATGGAGACAACGTTTTGGAAAGAATACGTCACATGATGATATATATATATATATATATATATATATATATATATATATATATATATATATATATATATATATATATATACATATATATACACGCATCCCACTTCAGACACGCATCCCACTGCTTGGGTAGACGGCGGATGCCGTCCGAGAAAAATGACTGGTTGCTTATTGAACCATTTGGTCACCGAGGCCCTGACGTCTGCATCGGAGTCGAATCGTTGTCCCTTTAGAGATTTTTTTAAGGGTCCGAACAAATGAGAGTCACATGGTGACAGATTGTGGCTGTAGGCTGGGTGTGGCAGAACTTCCCACCTTTTACTTGCTAACGCTTCCTGCTAAATGTTCGCAACATGTGGACGAGCATTGTCGTGCAACAGAATCACACCACGCGAAAGCATGCCGGGTCGTTTATTCTTTATGGCTGTATGCAGGTTGTCTAGTGTGTCTTTGTAGCGGATGGCATTGATGTTCACGCCAGGCTCTTTAAAGTCTACAAATAGAAGCCCTTCATGGTCAAAAAATGCGGTCAGCATAACCTTACCGGCGGAAATCTGTGACTTGAATTTTTTAGGGTTTTGGTGATCCGGGATGTTTCCATTGCATGCTCGCTGATTTGCTGCACGGCTCAAAGTGGTGGCACCACGACTCATCGCCTGCCACTATGCGCAACAGAAATGCATTACCCTACTCTTCGTAACGCAGCAGGTGGTTCAAACTCCACCCCATGCGTTCTTCCTTATGGTGATCGGACAGCATCCGTGGGACCCATTGTGAACACACCTTTCGATACTTCAGTTTCTTCCTAACCACCGTTTGAACTGTCCCAAGAGACACAGCGAATTCCTCTGCTAGCGAACGTAAGCTCCGACGACGGTCCACCCGTATAGCTGCATCAATCTCGACGATGGCTTCTTCTGTCGCAACAATATACACCTGACCTGGCCGCGGAAGATCTTTCGTTAACTGACGTCCTTCTCGAAACATTCGTGCCCAGTATTTCACTGTAGTCTTAGACACACTTTTGTCACCATACACTGGTCGACATCCTTCGGCTGTTAGGAACTGAATCACCGCTCGCTGATCGACCTTGGACGGATTCCTTATCACACCGGCCATTATTTTAACGGTCTGCAGCACAACCAATGAATACTAGGAGAATGAACACTTACTCACTTGTACATTCGTATGTGCTTATTACGTCAAATGTGACGTCATCATGCTCCTCCTATGAATGTCCACTTGGCGCAGCACGGTCGGGTTTCATTTGAACACGCCTCGTATATATATATATATTACAGTATAAATAGTCCAGTTTTATTTGAGTATTGACCTACTTATGTTTCGCGACTGAGAATCCAGAACATGACAAGATCGCATGAACTACAGTTTTTCTACTACTGAGATCGGCAGTGAGCAAAACTATTATCAGCTCTGGAACCCAGTTCTTCTTCTTCTTCTTCTTCTTCTTCTTCTTCTTCTTCTTCTTCTTCTTCTTCTTCTTCTTCTTCTTCGTACACTCTCAGACGTCAACTTGAATGTTCTCAAAGAAAGCAGTAGTCAGTTTGAGGCTATTTGAATCCCCGTAAAGCTTTTCCACGAAAGGAGCTGGCGTCGGCCATATGCACTTTCTCTGTACCACATATAAGGGGCAACTTTGAAGCAGATGTTCAGCAGTCATTTTATCAGTGCCACAGTGGAACCCAGTGATCTTTCTTTTCGTCTTTGATTTGGGTAACTTAATCAACGAACGTAATATGATTATTTTGAGAAATATTAAAATTACATAGCCCAGACTGAGAGGCGGTATCGGATTGCCGCTTACATTTTTATTCCCAATTTAATTTGCCGGCTTGGTTTAAAAAAAAAAAGTTTGGTGTGGCAATTCCATCACTGATTATAACACAGCAAAACGTGAAGTTTGCTGATCGAGTTTTATATCTATTTTTTTAAAAATGTTGCTCAATTCACTATACCCAAAAATGAATAAAGTTCATTAAATTTATACACATTTTTTTTTTTTTTGCACCTGGTTGTTTTACAATTAATGTTATTACACTCTTAATAAAATGAAATCCTCGAGACAGCAACGACCATAAAATTTTAATATTATTCAATTAATAATATTCGATAAACAAACTGTGTAAAAATTTAAACTTGAGCGATGTCAGTACTGTTTAATTTTGAATCAGGGCTTCCTGATATAACCAACACGTTCATGCATATCGAAAATGGCTGAAAGGAGCGCACTACGCAGACACGTAGCAAACACATTAATGAAAAAATACGGTTTTATGTTTGTGTTGGTTATTATCTACTTTTAGCTGTGGTGTTACCGGGCCTGAAAGAGGAGCAAAGAAAGAAACACTGTAATCTGCCAAGCATGTCATAAAAGGCGACTAAAGATGGTTGGTCATATGGCCGGCTGCCCCATCCTGTAAACACTTAAAGTCACAAACACTTCAACGTAGCCATCCAAGACAGAAGAAGGTCCTCTAGTAAGGAGGTGTTTGGGGCAAACCAAAGAAAGCCAAAAGATGTCTGGATTGATGACTCACCTTTTTCCCTAGGAAAATCACCAGATCTGGTACCTAAAATGTTCCTACATTAACCACAGCTGGCAGCAGAAATCAGGGACTATCAAATAGACATCCTGGGTGATAGGACGTAATTAAGAAAACCAGATGATAGCATTACAAGGCAGTCCTTAGCGCTGGATTATTCATTAGGCTCACTAGGCACGGGCCTAGGGCCGCAAGCTTACAGGGTCCCCCACGAAAAAAGCTACGGAGAATTACTTTTTCGAGAAAATGCCCGGCCACTGAAGAATTCTTAAAAATTCAATGCGTTAAATTGTTTTTCCGTTCTAAAATAAATAGTTAAAGTTCGGTAGTAATCAAATAGTTTTTATAAAGCAATTGGTAAAAAAAAAAACTTTTTTTAGTGCGTTTTTAGTGCTTTTTTTTTTTGGTTTCAGTGCGTTTTTTAGTGCTGGATTTTTTTTTGAAAGTTACTCAAACCTTTAGTGATATTCAAAACGTTCAAGTTGGCAACACTGTCCACCGTACAAATGGGACCAATTCAGTCTGTTAAGTTGTTCACTGGTTCTGATAAATCCCAAGATAAAGTTGTGTGCAATTTTCCTTTGTGCAATTTTTTTTTTCGTTTAAAAATAACGTGATTGATTAGAATTTTAAATTTGCATTCTTTAATTACAACAAATCCAAATTTTTATTTTTAAAAAACTTCATAGGAAAAAAAACTATATTTGCTATAAAACACGACTCCGAAAAAAACTATATTTGCTATAAAACACGACTCAATAAAAAAACTATATTTGCTCGCTTTATTTTGTGTGGAAGCGGACATTCTTAGTCGTATCGATTTTGATAACATAATCAAAGATTTTGCAATAAAAGAAGAAATCAAGAAAACGGTTATTCTAATTACTTATCTATGCTTTTCTGATGTTTGTTTGGATGTATTAATAATTTTTTTTTTTAAACATATTATCATCTTCTTCCTCGTTCGTCCTGAAAAGGACGTTGGTTGCGTTGTGTCTGTTTACACCGGAGCTGCGATATCTGCACCTTTCGGTCGACACATCCGACTTCAGCACGGCATTTTTTGGGACCGGGTTTGCCTTCCCTCTTCGATCCCTACTCTCTCATCCAGACTGCAATGATGCAGCCTGTTTCCAGGACCACCACGTGGAGGTGGAGTATGGTCTTGGTCAGCTCTGGTTCGCTGACCCTGACGCAAGCAGTCAAGCTGTCGGTCGCTGACTGCATTCTCTATTGCTGCATCTTTGGGTCCCAAATATATTATCATACATTAATAAAAACATTTACCTGAAATCCATTTTTTTAGTTTTACCTTTTGGAAACTTGGAGAGGGGTCGCAAAATATTTTAATAGACTAGGGCCTCTGGAGTTCTTAATCCGGTCTTGCAGTCCTTACTCTGAAATCCTCAGGATAACAAAAAAGAGGTTGGGGAGACAAACAAACACATGGACACTGGCTACAGAAATGGAAAGGATAAAGAAGACAGAGAGAGAGCTTGAGCGGACGGTGCTGGACTGGAGGACCTGGTATAAATTACTTGGTCTAAGCTTCCTGGGCAGCTAAATGGCACTGATGATGATGATGAAATCAGCAGACATCAAAGATATCTTACGTAACGTCATCGCCTTTGTTGTTCCTCCTCAATTTTTTACATTGGCATACGCTTGAACTGGCATCGTAACACTAAGTATGAATATTACCATACATAGTTTTACACTGGGACATTATTCTTGCTTGGTGTTACGACTGGGACATTCATGCTTAGTGTTATGATGGTGTTTCACAATGGGCTGATCACCCGTTTGCCAGTCACTTCGATTACGGAAACAACAGCAAATGGGTTGATTTGCCGTTGCCCTAAAGACGCCACTGGGCGTGATGGGAAACAATGGCAAAGAAAACCTATCTGCTGTTGCCCTAAGACGCCACTAGGCGTAATGGCCACTGACTGCTTTGACGGTCGGTGGCTAAGGACGGAAGAAGAAGAAGAAGTTATGATGGTGATATTATGAATAATGTTCCAGTGGTAACACCAAGTATGAATAATGTCCTAGTCGTAACACCAAGTATGAATAATGTCCCAGTAGTAACACTAAGTATGAATAATTTCCCAGTCGTAACACCAAGTATGATTAATGTCCGTGTCGTAACATCAAGTATGAATAATGTCCCAATCGTAACACCAAGTATGAATAATGTCCCAGTCGTAACACCAAGTATGAATAATGTCACGGTCGTAACACCAAGTATGAATAATGTCTCAGTCGTAACACCAAGTATGAATAATGTCCCAGTCGTAACACGAAGTGTGAATAATGTCCCAGTCGTAACACCAAGCATGAATAATGTCCAGTCATAACACCAAGTATGAATAATGTGCCACCGTTAGAGTGGTTAAGAGGGAAAATTCAGTTAGATTTATTTTTAGGAGATTGATGTTTATGATTAATATTAGCCGAGTTCAAATTTATAGTCTAAGGGGAATAATCGATAGAAAGAGAAGAAGGGGTCAAGAGTATTGCTGACATCCCTTGGTTTGAGGATGGTTGTGTTTGGAATTGTTTGGGTTTGGCAAGGTGAGCGAAGTTGAGCTACGCACGGGGAATTTATGAACGGGTGAGTTGTTTGTCAGACTAAGCGTTCTGGAGTGTTCGAAAATAAGTGTCGTTGTGAATTTACGTTTTAGATTAAATCAAGATGTGATAGAGTTAGCAGCAAGTTTGCTCCCAGGTTTGGTAGAGTTAGTTTCTAGATGTGGTAGTGATTAGAAGTTCCATCGAGTGATAAGCCAATAAATGTTTTGGTTGATTCTGCGGTGGCAGAAAAGTTATAACTATCACTCAGACGTCTATTTCGCATTATTTACTACGATTGTGTGTGACAGTTTTGTTTATTCTGAAGGACGAGATGTCAGTGTTTCCAGTGAGAGAAATGTGTATATTTCGAGATACCAGGTACGTTGTGCTTTGCCAACTATTGGTGAGTCTTATAACTATAAGTAAAGTATAGTAGACTAGCTGACAGTCTAGCGAGCAGTATAACTTAGTAAATGCACATCCCTGGCGGTTAGGCCAGTTTCTTTAATCAGATACGCCAATAATAGTTGCAGATATATATATATATATATATATATATATATATATATATATATATATATATATATATATATATATATATATATATATATATATATATATATATATATATATATATATATATATATATATATATATATATATATATATATGAGAACAAAGTAAGATAGACAGTAGAATATTAAATATAGTGGAGAATAAAGAACTAGCAACAGTGGTTCTCAAAGTGTGGTCCCAATAGCCACTAGAGACGTTAGGATAGCTGAAGGAACGAGAGAGATAGAGTGACACTGAAATTTTACCAACTGAATCTTGTTGTACAAGTCTGCCAACTTCAGATGGAAGGTTGGGCATATTATTTTACATGTGACGACTCATGTAAATAAAGTTCCATGTTGATTTTGAAGCTTGCTGTCATCGTAAAGTCATTCATCAACTGTTGGTATGAGTAACGTTGTCGTCTGTGAGAAAGAATTT
Organism: Oreohelix idahoensis; assembly: GCA_024509875.1. Taxonomy (NCBI): domain Eukaryota; kingdom Metazoa; phylum Mollusca; class Gastropoda; order Stylommatophora; family Oreohelicidae; genus Oreohelix; species Oreohelix idahoensis. The sequence goes on from JAMPIV010009010.1 coordinate 303,261, forward strand.
TCATGACATAAACAAGCAGCCTACTGTTTAGGGCAGAGATACAAACCTATACGATCAACATAAGAGAAGTAGAGAATAAAAGACAAGTCTTTATGATCAACAGCCACATACAACATAATTGGCGCACGTGACAAGTCCGTACACGGCCACAAATGTCCCAGTCGTAACACCAAGTATGAAAAATGTCCCATTCATAACACCACATATGAATGTCCAGTCGTAACACCAAGTATGAATAATGTCCCAGTCGTAACACCAAGTATGAATAATGTCCCAGTCGTAACACCAAGTATGAATAATGTCCCAGTCGTAACACCAAGTATGAATGTCCCAGTTGTAACACCAAGTATGAATAATGTCCCGGTCGTAACACCAAGTATGAATAATGTCCCAGTCGTAACATTAAGCATGAATGTCCCAGTCAAAACACCACCCGTGAATGTCTCAGTCGTAATACCAAGTATGAATATCACCATCATAATACGAAGCATGAATATCCCAGACGTAACACCAAGCACGAACATCACCATCTGTTGCGTGTTTGTCTCCCCTGCTCTGCAGGAGTGGTCAAACAATGGCCAGACTTAGAATACAATGATGATGGTATTCAAAAGTATCAACCTTCGCTCAAGATTACTCTTTGCAGAGATATACATAGAAGAATGATGCTTCTACTTCAGGGAACCTCACAGGAATTTTAAGAAATCAATCATAACAACTGCGATCATTTAAGCTGCCATGAACTTTTTATCTTCCTGCCCTTTCTGTGAGGAAAAATAAATTGGCTCGTATTTTCTAAGACCCAACTGCAATCATTCAGTAAAATAATACTTTAGTAGCTCTGGATGGTTATATATTTAAATTAACAGTCGAACATCCTGCATGCCACACAAGATATTTTCTTTACATATCATTTATCAAACTCCATCTGCCTGTCTTCCATGACCATATAGATCTCGCTTCTTCCGTTTTGCCTGTCATGTATACAAACTCACTATTTACACATCTAACACTATCATCTTCTCCTAGATGTTATTCCTTGTAATTGTTTATGACAACAATGTCTGGGCGGAAGCGATTACGTATCTTTCCGTGCTCCAAAATCACGTTTGTTATCTTGCTGTCCGTATCTTAATCTTTAACCAGAATGACATCTTCCGACCTGTCATGTGCGAACTGACAACTTGTCTCCCAATACCGTCTGTCCATTCATATTGTAACCTGTCATCAACATGATTTGTGTATCTTCCTGGGTTAACAATAGGAATGTCGCTTAATGTAGACTCTTACTCCGTCTTGAGCTAGTGATAAGCGAAAAATCAATGTGGAAAGTTCGCTCTGCACAAACATAAGCCAATGTGGCTTCAAAATCAAGTTATGCACTCAGGTAAAAATTAGAGAGTGACAAAAGATGATAAGAAAACCTTGAACTATGAAAGCGAAAACATCGTCGAGGTGCGGGTGAGAAAAAGAAAAAGGAAGGGCACAGAAAAAGTTAAAGAGGTGGCACAGGAAAATGTAACGATCTCGAGGATTTAATCGTCACACCATCATAACACCAAGCGTTAATATCCCAGTCGTAACACCAAGCATGAATATCAACATCATAACACCAATCATGATTACCATCATCATTCCACCAATCATGAATATCCCATTCGCAACACCAAGCATAAACATCACCATCATAACACCAAGCATGAATGTCATAGTCGTAACACCAAGTATGAATATCACCATCAAAACACCAAGCATCATTATCATCATCATTTCACCTCCATCATAACACCAAGCATGAACATCACCATCATAACACCAAGCACGATTTTCACCACCATAACACCAAGCATGAATACCACCATCATACCACCAAGCATGATTTTTACCATCATAACACAAAACATGAATATCACCATCATAACACCAAACATGATTTTCACCATCATAACACAAAACATGAATTTCACCAGCATAACACAAACCATGAATATCACCATCATAACACCAAACACGAATATCCCCATTCTAACACAAAACACGAATATCACCATCATAACACCAAGCATGAATATCACCAACATAACACCAGTAAGAAATTTCTAGAAATAACAAACGACAAAATACCTTCTGAGCGACTAAAAGTTTATTATTCTGACTCATCTATTATCAATGTGACAAGCTTGATGAACATGGTTATGTCTATACCCTTGTTGGCCCTCGACAGCCTCATAGGATATTTTCACGCCTAACGTACAAGGTACAGTACGATTTCTCACATTGTGACAAAGTTAAAAACACTATTTTTATCCAAAACTAGATATTTTCATAGACACTGTGATCAACTATCGTATAAATATTCAAAACAGAATGGTGACAATTTTGTAAATGTGGAAGGGACAATCGGAATCAAATTCTGTTCTATAAAAAGTGGAAGTTTATAAATCGAGAAAATGTGTTATTTTCACTTTTGAAAACGTCATATAGAGCCGGAATTTGTTTCCAGTGTTTTTTACAGTACCTCTACACCTCACGTTAGAAGGGGAACGACTAAGTAAGTACGTTTTTTACAGCCGGAAGATGTATATAGTGCCCTGTAAAGCCGCAAGACGTTCCGATATTACAGTGAGGTGTATCTTTTCCATTAAAATGTGTAGCTGTGTACATTCTAAATCACAAGGAAAATGGCGTGATTGGAAAGGGTATCGTAAAAGTGGTTAATTTAAGATAATAAAAATAAAATTGGCATGTCTTCTCTATTTCCTTCTATATTTAATACTTTACGGAGCAGAGATATTGGACAGTTTCCTCCAGTAATGATTGTCTTGACGCTTCTTTCTACTTCTAGAGGATTTCCCAAATATTATGATTATTACCTCTACGATTTCTTTCTCAATATTAAAGTCTGTTTTGTTTCCTTGTTGTTGTTGTTGTTTCACCGCTTTCCCGGTGAGTTTGAAGGTTTTCCGTAACCTTTAGGTACAGGTTGAAGGTCAGGAACCGGATTTTTCCGGAGTGTTGTACAGTAAAGTAAAGTCTCATTTTACGACGATTTTCTACTATTCCCTTTTACGACTATGAAAAAAAATAAAAAAATTGGCATTTTTTTCGGCATCGTGTCGCGCCGTCTTCCAATCGTCATGCTGTGGTCTCCAGTCATTGAACTACTGCAGAATCATGCTCAGCCTCTGTCGAAGGAAGAACTAGAAGAGTTAGCACATCATTTGACTGAGCAGCAAAAAGACGACGAAGAAGAAAAATCAGTTTTCAAGTCAATGCAGACCTTCAGGACCTTCTTGCAGCTGTAGACAATGCAGTCCATCAGTTATGCCACATTGATTCCGACGGGGTGCGCAGTTATACAGTAAAAAGAGGCTTTAATGCCATCATAATCATCAGTTGCCATCTCCACAACAAAGGTTGGCTGTAATGGATCTCCAACGTCTTCTGTCTCTTGTCTTGGTGGTGCACTCTGATAGGCTCTTCCCTGTCCATCTCTTGATGTTATCTTCCCACTTATAGCACTTAATGCCATGCTGCGCCCTTATTACGAAATCCTGCAAGAGAGGAAGAATGAACCAAAGCAGCTAACACCGCATTCTGTCTTCAAAAATATCGAACCGCAGCCCGGACGTTCCCAAGAAAAAGAAACAAAAAACATTTAAAATATGCTTCTATTTTTTTGTTTCAATGTTTATAATATTTGCCTGTTTTGTAAAATAAATAAAAAATGTTGATTAATATATTTGCATGATTAAAAATACATATTAAAAATATTACATTAAAAAAATGTTTATAAATATGTTCATACAAAAAAGGAACCTATCCCATTTAAATACATAATACGAATTCGTTTTACGACGATTCAATTTATGGCTAAATTTTCAAGAACGTAACACTGTCGTAAAATGAGACTTTACTGTACACGTATAATCTCAAGCTTTTGATGACGGAACATGTTCTCTCTACATAAAATATTGAGGACCGAAAAATAGACCCATGAGGTTGTAACAAACATGTCACAAAAGGCGACCAAGGATGGTTGTGCAAGGGATAGCAACCACACCATATTTATTATTAAAAAAAAAAAAAAAACAACTGGTGCATAACTCACCATTGGAAGACCATATGACATTATTAGACTCGGACGTCTTATAAGGGAGCAAACTGCATTTTTGGACCTAGTGAAGCGACTAACCATGAAAATGGATTAAATATTACCGCTGAAAAAATAAAACTTTGATACTTAGCAAAGCAGATGATAAACCAACATTACCAGTAAGAACAAATAGGAATATAATAGAACAAGTCAAAGCTGTTGCCATCTTGGGCATAAATTAACAGAGGATGACAGATGTGAAACAGAAATAAAGAAGAGAGTAGGAATGGCCATAGCTACATTCAACAACATGAGACAAATACTAACATCTAAACAATGAATTGGCAAATTAAAGCTGAAAATAATCATATGTTATATATACTCTTCTATTGTATGGCGCAGAAACATGGACAATAAAAAAGAAGTTAGAAAAAAGAACTGAGGCCCTTTAAATGTAAATAGAAAATGTGTCGCATCTCATGGAAAGAGAAGAAGACACACAAAAGAAGTCCTAGAAAAGCTAGGAATGAAAAGAGACTTAGTGAAGGAGATGAAAATTAGATAAATACTTTGACATAGCTTGTTCAAAACTAAATTAGAAGGAAACGTTGACGACAAATGTGCGTGAGAAAGACAAGATAAGTTGGCAGAAAATATTAAGAGATGGATAGGAAAGAATCTATCAGTGTACCATCAAGTAAAGAGATAGACGCCATTGGAGATCTGTTGCGGAAGCCGACCTTGGACGTGAAGATGGTAGCTAATCCGATTTAGAAGGAGCAAGAAAGGCATAAGAAAAAAGAAAGAAAAACGCAGTGTGTGAACTTGCTTAAAAAAAAATAAAAATTTACTAACGTTTTGACCGAGTTTATTAACAAGATTATTGGCTTCCATTCATTTAATAAGAAAAATTATTCCGGCAATTAGTAAGCCAAAGGTTACTATTTTCATGTTGAATTTCTTTTGCACAAGGATTAGGTTTACTAACTTTCTGACTGAATTTGTTTAAATACGAATTTGAATAACTTTATAATTTAATTCGCTTAAATTAGGAATACGTTGACACGCTTCCGGACTGAATGTGCTTAAATAAGAAATTGATAACGTAACTTTTACTAACGTAAAAATTTGGTTGTGCAACTTCATACTATAATTTGTCCACATAAGAATTTAGCTCTGTAAATGTATATAACTTCCCCGCCTGCATACATAAGAAATTGGGTTAGTAACTGATGTCTGAGCTGCTTTTAAGGTACGGAAAATCCCGTTTATCAGGAGAGCTGTTTCTTTTCTGTTTGCTGGTTAGTGTTATAGTAATGAGAAAATTGTGTTTAACATTGTGACGTGAATTTAAAACGTTTTAGGAGGCTTGTTTGACATTGTTAGCTGGTATATGCCCATGTTCATTAAGAGATTTGTGTTTTAATAGGTACATGTCAATCGTCATATAATGTGTGTGCCGATTTGGAGGTGCCTATTTTCAGTCACCACTATACTGACTACCAAAACAACAAGGGGCTTTTACACAAGTAACAAACGCCTGTTTAATTTTGTCAGCCCAGCTACTTCCTATAACGCATCGCAGTAATTTTTTTTTTTTTAAATCGTATGCTTCCATGCTTTTCAGGGTTTTGGTGTCTTCTATTTCCGTTGAACTGGTGGTTCCCACCTCTTTGTTGATCGTGGCAAAGGGTCATCTTACAACAGCAGAATTTACCTTAGTCAACGTTGTGTAATCTTTCAACCAGTGAAATAAGTGGTTCAATTCGTGTTTCTACTAGTGACATGTTAATCTATCAAATAATTTGTTCATTCAGAGAGTGACAAATTATAATCTAATAGTCTATCTTGCACAGCGCATCATAAAAGTTCAGTCTTGCTTATTTGCGTGCATTTATTCAATTATTTATTTATTTATTTTACATTTCAGACTACCTAAAATTTTCGCTTTTAATATTCTCTGCTCACAGATCGTCTGGACTTCAACAACTCGAACTAAATGTAAAGCTATAGTCATTTGTTTCGTTTCTTTCATCCTCCGAAAGTTTTCGTTTCATGTTAACTCTGTGCCTCTGGATTTGTATAGTTTAGCGCAGAGCTGTGGAATCTGAGTCGGTAAAAAATGTCCCGACTCAGAATTTTTAACATACTTAAGCCAAAGCAGATCCAGATTTGATCCATGCAAGAGGATTATATTATCATTTATTTCAATACTTTTTTTGAGTTTGTCTTTTGTTTTATTGCATGAATGAATAGTTTAAAATTTAATCTACGAAAGCCAAGAATTTATGTATTCACACATATACAATACTTATACATATAACTCCATCAAAGTGCATAATTTTGTGCCATATGACTCGAGTAAAAACTATAGTCGTAGTCAGACATAAAATGCTTGAGTCGGAAAATTGTTTGGCCGACTCCACAATTCTGGTTTAGCGTCGAGGTTTTAGAGCCTACGTTCGGTATATCAGAGTTGACCACGTCACGGCATTTGTAATATGTGAATATTGTTTTGCTGGTTAGCTCTGGTGAAAACATATCTCCTTTACCTTCCTGAAAATTGATCTTGCTAATTCTGTTTATGTTATTAAATTTGTGTGTATTAATTTGTTTCTCTATGGTACGTTTCGTATTGCAAGTTAAAACTTGTCTTAATGAAATCGTTCAAAATAATACTTTTTAAATTATCTTAAAAAAATATTATCTAAGAGATTGACAGTTTTAATTTTTGTTCTTTCTATTTATACTCTTTCTAATCCAGCTCATTAAAATTTTAATCTTAAGGTTATATTTTTTTTTCCTTTTTTTTTTAAGGATGGCTAATTTTCGTTTTGCATTTTTTGTTCTTAATCTTTAATTTTATTTAAGGACTACAAGGTGACATACAACAGAAAAAAACATTATTATCTCTGGCGTATTTTTTATTTTGTTCTATTATTTACAGCTGATGGTTTAGCTTTTGAAAACGTCATGTAGAGCCGGAATTTGTTTCTAGTGTTTTTTACAGCCGGAAGATGTATATAGTGCCCTGTAAAGCCGCAAGACGTTCCGATATTACAGTGAGGTGTATCTTTTCCATTAAAATGTGTAGCTGTGTACATTCTAAATCACAAGGAAAATGGCGTGATTGGAAAGGGTATCGTAAAAGTGGTTAATTTAAGATAATAAAAATAAAATTGGCATGTCTTCTCTATTTCCTTCTATATTTAATACTTTACGGAGCAGAGATATTGGACAGTTTCCTCCAGTAATGATTGTCTTGACGCTTCTTTCTACTTCTAGAGGATTTCCCAAATGTTATGATAATTGCCTCTACGATTTCTTTCTCAATATTAAAGTCTGTTTTGTTTCCTTGTTGTTGTTGTTGTTTCACCGCTTTCCCGGTGAGTTTCAAGGTTGTCCGTAACCTTTAGGTGCAGGTTGAAGGTCAGGAACCGGATTTTTCCGGAGTGTTGTACAGTAAAGTTAAGTCTCAATTTACGACGCGTTGATTTTCTATTATTCCCTTTTACGACTATGAAAAAAAAAAAAAATTGGCATTTTTTTCGGCATCGTGTCGCGCCGTCTTCCAATCGTCATGCTGTTGTCTCCAGTCACTGAACTGCTGCAGAATTTTTTATTTTGTTCTATTATTTACAGCTGATGGTTTAGCTTTTGATTTATTTATTGGTTGCCTGTTCTTTTTTGGTTTACTTCTTCTACTAACGATTTTCAAGAGAATTTCAGTCGAGAATTCATGCTTGTAATTTACGCTAGTAGACGCATTTCTTTGTTTATCAGCTTCGTAGAATTTAATTGCGAACTAACAAAAAAAAGTTATTTTTAGTTTAGATTCCTTTGCCTATCCTCTTGAGCATTGATGCTTCTGGAATTTTTTGTACAAAAGATGTTTCTGAAACTGTCAGCCCCTCTGGCTTCTGTCACGATCTTGTCCAATCACTCTGCTCCAATCTTCTCAAAGGTTGACCTCATTTCTGTTTTTTTCTTTAGCAGTGTAACTCGACGTAAAAATTTCTCAGATTTGTTAAGTGTCTGAGTCTTTTATTTCTGGACGTTGAATATTGTAGAAATGTGAGGCTTTTAAAATAAGTCATGAATATTCGGATTTCCAAATATATTTTTGAGGTATTCAATATTTTAAAAAAATTATAACTGTGTAGAGGATGAAGATGACGGTGATGCCTGAACAACACCTAAACTTTGGGAACGCTTGGAGGTGACAACGATCACATTCTTGAAACCCTGAAGATCCGGCTTGTCACATTGACGTTTGAAACTCGAAGCACCCTGGCAAGAAACGTGCAGGTTTCAGACACACTTTCATTCTGAAAAAGAAAGTGTAAAGAAACATTTCGTTTATTCCTTATATAAATAAAGTTTTGGGGGAAAGCGTTATATGTCAGCATCTTGATTACGAAATTGGTTAAATGAAACATTTTTTGGTTACTGCCGTAAATGTGGCTCACGAAGTAACTGATTTGTATTAATGACAGAAAAGAAATGTTAACTGGTTAGTGTGGGTAAAAAAAGTAATTGTTATTTTAACTAACGATTTTATTTTAACAAACAATCTTATTTTAACGATCAATTTGATTTTAACTAACAATCTTATTTTAACGATCAATTTTATTTTAACTAGCAATCTTATTTTAACGATCAATTTTATTTTAACTAACAATTTTATTTTAACTAACAATCAGCAAGTAACGGTACAATCGTTAGCAGCACGACAACAGTATTATACCTTCATGCTTTACCCACCTTTACTAGCATACAGTCAAGCCCGTGGGCGCGACCGCCTGTTCGACTTCGTCAAGTTACCCTTGTCTGGACTTTGCCAACTTCTCTGACTGCTGCTGTCTCCAGACCTGAAAAAGAATGCGTCATTACAACGTCTGAAACATTTTGTTATTATTATTGTTGAACACAATCAACATCATTGCTCTCCGGGCAAACCCATAGGTGCTCATTCTTCCTCAGTATATGTCGAAGAATGTGAATGCTAACCGTTCATGTAGCTCGCTGGTTGTATACACGACGGATGCCTCCTCTCATACGTCCACCTTAAGTTTGATGCCAAATTCCAACAGTCTTAACAAATTTCTGTCAATTGTAAGTGACTCTGAGAGTTGAAAACTCTACAGGTGGCGTGCTAATTAAAGTCTGAGTAATTTTAATAAATGTTATGATTGGTTCCTTAGTGTATATGTATTATCCAGATGACCATGAGGTATACAGTGGCAAATGCTCGTTCAAAGTTTTTTTATTATTATTATTTATTTTTATTTATTTATTTATTTATTTTTAAAAATAAACTTTTGCCTCGTTTTGGCGAGGAGCGTCCCGTTCAACCTAGTCGGTTATATTAGGGCGCATGTCCAAACATAAAAGACCCTTAGTTCTAGAGTACAAAGTGCGCACAATTGATGTATGGTAGTGTATGCCATTCATCTGACAGCTTCATGATGATTCTGAGTGTTGCTCTCAAATTAGTACATGATCTGCTATTTGGAAGTCTCGTTTGTTCATCCCGAGTTTTCCGTCTGAGGCTTCTTCTATAAGGTCCAACAACACACTAGTCTGAATTTTCCCGGTTACTGTCAAAAGTGCTTGCCACATGCGTGACATAGAAGAGTTAAAATGGCCTGATAGGATTATCAATCTTCGAATGATAAAAAGAGCCAGATAAAAAATCCGTGACACATGCGATGAGGATATGACAACGGCGGTGAGTGGGACATACATATATAGGAAACTTGCTAACAGTAAAACAAGGTAGTTCTCGTTTTAGAATTCACAGAGTAAAAGGTATAAAGAAAAAAAAAAAAAAACAGACGGGAAATGAACTTGAGACCAAAACAAAAAAAAAAAAAAAAAATGAATGGAAGGCGAAAGACAGGACAGTTGGATATTGACGGATTTGCAGGTCTAGCCTTGAAAGGGGGATGCATTGCAAAGAGGAAGAAGATGAAAGAAAGACAGACTGATGAATGAATGAATAAACAGACGGACAGATAGATAGACCGCGGGATGTATGATGTGATGGACGAAGAGATAGACAGACAGACACATAGGCAGACAGATAGTTGGAAAGATAGATTACCACAGAGTATACATATAGAAGAAGAGTCCAAAAGAATGATAGGAACACAAAGAAGGATATTATCCAACATTGACAACATTGCTGCTGCCATCGTGACTCACGCGAATAATGCTCTCAATGGCAATCAATGCTGATTCAGCGTCCCAGTCTTGAGCAGCAATCAGACTGTCCTGCTGTGGCTGCTGTAGGAGAAGGCTGAAGAGGTCATCCTTGTCTCCTAGAGATAACGACAACAGATGATGGCGATGATAATGATGATGACAGCGTTAATTACACAAGGAAGTACGACAAGAACAAGGGCAGCAACAACTATAATATCATTTATGCCTTTTTAAAAACATTATCTCCGCTTGAGTCAGATAACCACATTTAGTTCACATTCATGCTTTCAGATCAACTCACACTGACGCACTAAGACGCACTGACGCACAAAGACGCCTTGCCATATGTAGTTCCCTGGCGGACTCTGAAGAGACAAAGAAAGACTATGACTAATTTTCCCATAAATTAATGTGAGGTTGTGCGGGGGGTGCGGGGGCTGGCAACCTCACTGTATTGGACGCATCGCCACTGAAACCGTTGACACCAGAGAACATAACGCTCTAGTGTAAGCTTCCTGCAAGGCGACCAGCTACAGTATTGGTTGACCAGCTACTCAGTATTGGTTGACTGCTACCCAAACCATAAGGGTCATTGCTGCCGTTCGTAAGGGTAGTCACCGACATTCTGCCGTAAGTGAAAACTTCATGTACTGGGTCCCAGCTTCAAATGGCCTGTTCCCTTCCTTCTGTCTCTAACTGTCAGAGGCAATACCTGGTTAGACTGATGCGTGACAGGTCGTTTTCCACAGAGTAAGGTCATTTCAGCTGTTATATTCACCATACTAGGTCCAGCATCGAGAGAGTTCTACCTAGCTATAAATGGGTACTAACTATGTTAGGGAAGGAAAAACGAGGAAGGTTACTGGTCTCCCCACCCACGATGCTGTATGGTGAATAACACCCATTAACCACTCGTAAATGGGTACCACTTTCGCAAGGAAGGCACCAGCTACATGTGTCACGTCAGTCAAACCCTAGGGTGCTTCATAGCAAGAAGGAAAAGGGCAGGGGGGGGGGGGGGGTACCTGAAATGACCTTGATTATGAAATTACAGGGACGTGTTGGTCAAACAAAAGGGTGCCTGATTCTAAAGTTAGAAATAACAGCGATTTCCCTTGTTTTCTTTGCACCGTTAATGTGTATAAACCTGATTCCTACTTTCTATTGGTGTATAAACTTTTTTTTTTTAAACGGGGGGGGGAGGGGGGGAGGGGCGGGGGGGGGGGGGGGGAGGGGGGGAGCGGGGGGGGGGGGGGGGGGGGGGGGGGGGGGTTTGAGGGTCCTGTCTTAGCGTTACATGAATGTATAGAAACGCTTTTTTTTTTTAACTTGCCTAAACCTGCATACAGTCAAGAAAAAGTACGGTTCTCATACTAAATTTGTGATTTAAGTGAATAAACGCACAAGCAAATCTCTTCTGTCTCTGTAATACTTAAGGTCTTTCCACGTGTAACAAAGTTACATGAAACCTGCCCATTACTCGCACACTTTCGCAAGGAGACCTTACATACCCTAATGTATGATGATTTGAAATTAACTCGCAAAATAACTTATCTTCAGATGTGTATAATACTAATGTATAGTTAAACCTGCATACCTTCATACTAATGTATAGTTAAACTCGCATATCTTCATACTAATGTATAGTTAAACCTGCATACCGTCATAATAATGTATAGGTAAACCTGCATACATTCATACTAATGTATAATTAACCCTGCATACCTTCATACTAATGTATAGTTAAACCTGCATACCTTCATACTAATGCATAGTTAAACATGCCTATCTTCATACTAATGTATAATTAAACCAGCGTACCTGAATACTAAAGTATAGTTACACCTGCGTACCTTCATACTAACGTATAGTTAAACACGCACATTCATAGCAATGTATAGTTCAACCTGTGTACCTTCATAGTAATATATAGCTAAACCTGCGTACCTTCATGCGAATCTATAGTTAAATTTCTTTTGGTTTTCGTTTGTTGTTCAAGCTGACGAAGATGGTTAATCTAAACGGCCTTTATTTGCTCATCTTCGTCTGTAAAGAGCGTCCGGTTGGCAGAGTGTTTAGAGCACTGGACTCTCGCGACAAAGGCATCGGGTTCGAAACACGATGCCGTCACGTTCCAGTTTACCCAGCTGTAAATGGTTAGCTGCCTCTGCTCTTGAGTTAGGGAAAGAAAAAGGAGCAGGCAGCGAGGAAGGGAACTGGGCCTAGTATAGTGAAGTCTCTAACAATTCACTCCCCTATCTGCTATGTGCCTACCTTGTACCTTCTGTGAAACTGGAATAATACTATTTTTAAACTTTTATACGCATACAAAGTAACCAAAAACACGTGTAATCCAATGTTTCCTTCACTTAATTGCCGGTTTAAAAATATAATGTTTCCCATTTCTTGCTAATCTAGTCGAGACGGGATGTTTGTTATTCGCAAAATCTTCGTTCCATTAATATTGCAGTGTTTTATTTGTACGAGACATCCGCTCGATCTAATATTTCTTCTAACATCGTTTATTGTTGCCGCTTGAAATCCCATCTTTAACATTGTTTATTTGTTTAGATAATAACATCAAAGACCTACAATTTATTCCGCGTAGTTCCATTAAAAGATTACTTGTTAAAAGCATATTAACAGAACAAAAAAAAAAATGGTCTTTTACAACGTCAAGCATAATTTTCTTTGACCACAGATGAGTGTAGCCTACGCCTTATGCCCACATTTTGTTTTCCTCTATGTTACAGAAACAAAAACGTTAAGAAAGATTTTAAATAATGACAAAGGTAAAAGAAAGTTTTAACAAACACAAAAGACAACAAAACAATTTATACCAGACAAATGTAAACCGGAAGAGTAAGCCGAATAAATGAAGCACTGAAGAAGACTATCAGCACATGTTGCAGAAGCGAACTAGTTAACCTACCTCATAAAGCTGGATCTAGTACGATGAAGTTTCTAATAGTTCACTTCCCTGCGGAAGTATATGCCATGGGACAACCTTTAATATTTATTGTTAACTAATGCTGCCGAGTTTGTTGCTCTTTCGCAGCCAGTGCCAAGATGAAGAATTCTTGGCATTATCTACATTGTAGATTTAAACTTTCTTTGTGGCTTCTGCCATTCCGAAACTTATTAAGTCATGAGCTCCAGTTTCGTTTCGGGTATTCTACCATGGCTTGGCAAGCATTTAAAGGATCCTCACATCTGGTTTCGAGGTGGAAGAGAAAACGGAGGTGGCATACTGGGCATTTCTAGCTATCCATGGGGGTTCTCAAAATATACAGGATTAAAATATTATGCTCTTGTTCTGGGTTGTCCCAGGGAATCGTCATGCCCTGCATAGAGCCACTCTCAGCTCCTTTCGTCTGTCGTCTATTCATTGTGAGACCTTCCTATAGGCAATCAACCAGGTAAAAGCCGAAGTTAATTCTGATAATATTGTGATTTCAAACTTAGTGTGCAGTGGTGGGTTCTAAAAATGCTTCACCTCAGTGGGGAATCATCATGTTGGGCCACTCTGGTGCCGCTACTCAATCCCTGTGCTCTGACCAGGTAACTCAAGGGTTGGCTAAAATGAACGAATATGTCTGCAAAGTACGGCATCTGAAGAAACTGAAACAAAACTGAAATTGAATTCCTGTAATGTAGAGGCAGCGAGGAAGGGAAACCACCCCGTAAAGCTGGATCTAATACGGCGAAATCTCTAAGAGGTCACTGGAAATTCCTGTCTAAATTTTGGCTTGATCAATTTATTCTACATCTCGATCTTTCACTAGAAAATAAGAACTACGGTAAGACTGCGTACAACAACGAGGCTACATAAATAGGTATTCGTGGAAGTCTTACTTGCACATTGGCTATTTTAATAGAAGTTTTACATCTCAATAGCGGCAACTACACCATGGGACGTTTGAAAGAATACGCTTTTTTAGGGTCACGGATCTAGTTGTGACATGCGCGATGCTGGGATTCATGGTTGTTTAGTTTTGATTTAATGACCATTTCACACCTACAAAATTACTCAGTTCTTAACACAAATCATTCAGTCGTATCTCTAGTAGTCGCCACTTTTATCTTGCACTAGTAAATATCTAAATTTCAACTCAATCTTTCAATATAAGAATATCAAAGAGCAGGATAATTTATTATGGACTGGGCGGGTCTTGATGATAATGCTGATAAGTGTCGCGAGAGGTTCAGATGTTATTAAAATATATGAAATCCCAGACTAAAAGATGTATCAAAGGATACCAATATAGCGCCAGATAAGAGACTGGTCTTATAAGAAATACCCCCTTCTCTGAAAAGAGTAAGGGTGTATCGACAATCAAGGCAGGGTCAAGCTGTATAAACCTTCAAGTATGATGATAGTGAATGCTACTTAAGGTCTAAGTGCTACCTCTCCAGATCCCACCCTGAACAATGGTTATTATATTTATTATTATTGTATTATGGCTAATTGTCTAGGGGATTAATTAATTTAATTGATATGTAATATACATACAAACAGAATCTAACTCAACTTGAATAATTAAGTAAGACTGAATGTAAATATTTACAATTTATTGATCCTATACCGTTTCTCTTTTCGGTTAGGAAAATGATAATAAAATTCAAATGCTTTTTACAAAATGGAAATAAATAAGTAAGGAATTTTCATTTCCACACTAGTTAAATATAAAAGTTATATTTAAAATGTCAATTATGTTATTATATATATATATATATATATATATATATATATATATATATATATATATATATATATATATATATATATATATATATATATATATATATATATATATATATATATATATATATATATATATATATATATATATATATATATATATATATATATATATATATATTTATTTATATACAGTTGTTAGTTTCACTGGACTGTAAAGTAGGTAGAAGTTCATTAAATCCTTCATTAGTCATCATGCAGTTGTTTGTTTAATGTGTGGTTTAATTCTTAACAAAATAAGGCTGGATGTGCCGACCAGTGGAGTTATGTATCCACCTATCTTGTATATTTTGAAGCACACAGTGTCAGGATCTCCAGGCTGGGAACCAATCTAGTGACTCGCTCTAAGTATATTGAGAACGTCTCGCACCAACAGAGTTCCTCAGTATTGAATGTCTCGAAGACTGATAGTCATTTCAGGATAAAACCTGGGAAATACAAATAATCGCAATCCTTGTATGGTCCAGCACTATTTTATCCACACACACACAATGAACGTTACAAACAAACTCAGACAATGTGCTAACAGTTGCACATAACAATTTACTTCAGTACCACTTACAGCCAGTTCGATGTGATTACATTTTCCTTATAAATCATAAGTTGATCCAATTGTCCATCATATGCTTCCTTACAATGATTTGGTTAAGTACAAATTATGAAGTAACACCTTGATTAATACATGTAAACAATTCCTGACATCCTTTCTTATGTTCCTGAACAGTGTGACGTTCCTTTACGAAATATTCCATCAAATACATTATTAAACTTACAGTCGTAGATTCTGCCATAATTCTCAATTATCCTACACATTCCCAATGCTGGCTTTCGTCCCTAAAAGTTAACACATGCTTGCTTTCAAGCCGGCAGCACACTCGTCTATAATTTTTTCTTAACACATATAACACACTAGCGAGCACACAAGTGGATTATACACAGGAAAAGTAAACAATTATACACATATATATACATTCCTCTTACCCTCAGGTAGTATACAATAGCTATAACAGGCTGTAAATGGGTATCTAGGTCTGCTACGTAGATACAGCTGCAAAATATTTGACAGCAAGCGTTTGTCGCTTTCTTCTGTTCAGTACTGCATTTTGAAAATGTTGTGGCCTCAATTCAGCCCAAGTTCAAGGTCTTATATAGGGTCTCAGCGTACCTCGCGGATGGTTGGGGCAAAAGCGGTGTTTAGGAATCCCAAAACATTGCGTTTTTTTGCATTCGCGTTCTGTGTGCAGAAATTTTAAAATCTATTATCTTTCTTAATTGCGGACCGATTTTAAACATTTAAAGTTAGTATTATACTGGTAATTTATCTCTATCAGTCTAGCTAAAATTTGTTTAGTTAGCAAAATGCATTTAAATCTATGCAGCCTTTAACTAACTCTATTGGGGACTACCCTGATGTATAAATGTCAATTAAAACGATTTTCCTCTTAGAATAACATAGTATTTGAGGACGTCTTTACACATACCTCTTAAGTAATATCCCCGTTGTTTAAACTAGCTATATAACTTTCGTTTAAATATCTTTAGTCTTTGAGAATTTAAATATCTTCGTATATTCAGCTGCACAAAATAGGCCTCTATTTTAAGCATAATAGGTTTCCTTATACATACCAGAAAAAGGAGCGTTCTCATTGGCTGTTATATCGGACCGTTTTATCCTATTATTGTGAGCGGTAAATATGACCGTAGTGTAAGACAGACCAAAACACGACAATAAGATTGTTTGGAGATATAAATATAAAGTCAAAAACAGAATTGATAAACATACTAGATACAGGAAGTTGTGGAGAGACATGATTACCCACACCGTCAGGCATAGTGCTAGAAGAAGAAGATATACATTATACATATCGTCATCCAGTAATCTTAACTATTTCGGCTAGCGAGTCCTTCACATCCCACACTTTAATATCGTCATATATGGACATGTCAAATAAAATTACGCCTTAGTCTATACTTTAATCAAGCAAATCCCGAGCACAAATATAATTTAGCGAACTGCCTCTATAAGATTTTCAAATCATACTTGTTAGAACGGTGTCGGTATAATTGTTCTGATAGTGAACCATCGTTCTTACAAATGTCCTCTCGTTTATCAAAACTATATCACAGGAGAAAAGTGGAAATCTACCTTTGTTTATGGAGGTAGACTTCTTGCTAATACACAACTACTTTGCAGTCTCTCTATTTATTTATCCCTTATGCACTTTCTCATGACCTCTAAGAAACACTGAATATCTAAACAGACAGTTAATACCTCAAGCAACATTTCTTATTAAAAAAAAAAGAAACGCTCACTAACTCAACAGATGGAAAATCTCAATGGACTTTCAATATCTTAAAAGACTTTCAATATCTTAATGGTCAGATAGACTTGATGTATACACACGACAAACACCAAAGCCACAGTGGCCAAATATCCTTTTCCAGTGTAGTTACACAAAAGTGATAGGTTTATAGACTGTGCGGTACGAGCATAACATTATTTTATTTTATTCGCCAGCAAGCAGTTAACTTGCCATTTCATCAATATCCAGTATAGTTTATTTATTTGTGGGACTGAAGACTTTTCGTCATATTTGTCACCAGTCCAGTCTCAAGTTAAGAGTAATTGAGTTGTTAATTACGTCTATATCATTTTTATGTTTGTTGATAACATCATCTTGCAGCATGTTTATTTTCACTTGTTATATATATATATATATATATATATATATATATATATATATATATATATATATATATATATATATATATATATATATATATATATATATATATATATATATATATATATATATATATATATATATAGGTAAATAAATTTACATCTTAGTTTACCACGTGTTTATATATTTTGTGCTGTGAGTGTGTTAAGTATATCCTTTTTTTCTTCCGGCTAAACCGGGTGTGGGGGCTTTTGTATATTTCGGGATTCCAGAGTGAAGCTTTCGCTGGAGGCCAGAATACTCACTGAAACCTTCTTTTTCAGTGAGGATTCACCTTTTCTCATTCACTATTGGTGTCCTAAGTAGGCCTTCATACTTACGAGCCATTACCATCTTAGAGGTCATGAGAAAGTGCATTTGACAAAACTCAATGAATACCATAGGTGTTCACTATATCATACTTTTAATTACACTATAGCACCAGATAAAGATCGGAGGCGAAAAGTACAAACATATTCCAGTGTAAGGCTAAAACATGAAGTACATCGGATTACTATTATTTTAATTATTATTATTTTTTAATTGGATGTAGCCGATTGTAATAACGTCAGACTCAAGAGTGCATCTTTAATAATGTCAAAAGAAGGGTGTGAATATTGTGATCTTGGCTCTTTAAAAAATCGGCAATAAGAAGGGTATCTGGACATAACATAAAAAGAAGTATCTACGTAAAAAAGCATATTCTGGCTAAAAACGATGTTGATTTAGATTGGGCTAGTAATCCACCACCCAAAAAAGTTCAGCCAGATAAACTCAAAAGTATGAATTGAACAGAACTTCTATGGTCACTGATAGGTCGATTTTTAAAAATTCTTACACAAAAAAATAACATTCTTGTTATAGAAAAATTAGCATGTTGTTCCTACCCCTCAGGGTTTTTTTTTTTTGCGGATTATACTAGCAAGAAATCTTAAGGAACTTATGCAACTTTTTACCTTCATTTTGCGGATTATACTAGCAAGAAATCTTAAGGAACTTATGCAACTTTTTACCTTCATTTTGCGGATTATACTAGCAAGAAATCTTAAGGAACTTATGCAACTTTTTACCTTCATGAAACAAATACAAGCTTCCACACGGCTATTATTAGACACATTACTTTGATCTAATATGAGATACAGTAGAACTCCATTTATCCGAACCCCAATTATCCGAACATCCAATTATCCGAACACTTTTTCCAGAAAAAAAAAAAAAATCAGTCTCCACCAGTCACGTTAGACTACAGTTCTGAATCTTTTGATGCGGCAAGCTTCAAATGTGTGCGAACAATTTCTAGACAATGAGATGGGCTAATGGACGGTCGCTTACGTACATGAAGTCAGTTAGATCATAAAGTCCGTTAATATCTGGTTTACCAATCCAGTGTACGTGTGCGTTCTAGGCAGAACACTGGCTAAACAGACAGTTCAACTTAAAATAATTGTGTCTGCTACTACAGCAGAATAATTTTGGTGTACACGTATTTCTCTGTGCGACCTGGCATCTTCCAGTAGGCCTAAAGCATATAAAAGGAACCGCAATGTTTTGTCAATTGAAACGAAAACAGAAATTATCAAGAGACTAGGAAAAGGTGAAACTGTGTCTTCATTTGCGAGGATTTTCAATGTTGAGAAAGCTACCGTCTCTGACATCAAAAGTAACAAGGATAAAATTATGAGTTTTGAATCGAAATTGGATAGTGAAAATGGGTCGAAGAAACATAAAACCATGAGAAATGCGAAAGATTTGAAATTGGAAGAGACTTTGTATATATGGTTTGTGCAAAGAAGAAGCAAAGGGGAACCTATCTCTGGCTCTCTATTGTGTGAAAAGGCACTTCAGTTCAACAGTCAACTTGACGGTCCTCCTGACTTTAAGGCTAGCCAGGGATGGTTAAGAAACTTTAAATCTCGTCATGGCATACGAGAATTGGAGATTCAAGGGGAATCTTCATCTAGCGATGCAACTGCCGCTGAAAATTTTAAAGAAACATTCTTGGCTTTTTTGGAAGAAGAAGGTTATTTACTCGATGATGTGTATAATGCCGATGAGACTGGCTTATACTGGAAATCATTGCCTCAAAAATCACTTGCATCTCAGCGCGAAGCAGCTGCCCCTGGGTTTTAAAAAGTGCAAAGAGAGAGTAACAATTTTGGTAGCCGCGAATGCCAGTGGAAGTCATCGTTTACCGGTGCTAATGATCGGCAAAGCCAAAAAAACACGTTGTTTAAAGAATGTGACATGTCTCCCATTGTGCTACAAAGCACAGAAGAGTGCTTGGATGAATAGTGAAATATTTCTTGATTGGTATACAAATCAGTTCATCCCAAATGTGAAGAGGTTGAAAGAACAAGAAAAGAAAACTGGAAAAGTAATTCTTCTACTGGACAATGCACCATCTCATCCAGAGACGGATACATTGAATGCAGTTGATGCAAATTTTAAAGTAATTTTTCTGCTTCCCAATGTAACAGCACTGATTCAACCAATGGATCAGGGTGTTATAGCAAAGCTTAAAAAAATGTACAAGAAGGAAGTCCTGCGTCGTTTATTGTTGGCTGAAGATGAAGAAAGTGTGGTGGCGTTTTCAAAAAAAGCTTAATCTCAAAGACTGCTGCTATATGTAAGCTGATGCTTGGACCACCCTGTCACAAGATAATCTCAACAAGGCTTGGAATAGATTGCTTGGAAAAAAAGGAGGAAATGAAACTACTGCAGTGGACACAAATGATGATTGTATAAATGAAGTTGTGGAACTGTTTCAAGCAATGCCCGGATTTTCGGACTGTGACAAAGATGATGCACACATGTGGCTAGAAGATGATAATGATTCTGGTTTTCAGTTTTTGAATGACGAAGAAATTTTGTCTTTTGTGCAAGAAGAAAACCAAATACATGTAGTGACCGATGATGAAGACTCCTCAGAAGTACATGATGTACTTGTAGATTATGAAGAAAACCCAAAACGTCGACCAAGTCCTGAAGAGGCCTTTATAGCACTAGAAACAGCGATGGCTTGGTACGAGCAAGAAGATGACAGCTGTCCTACACAGCTTCTGCTGTTGAAGAGAATGTGGGACTTAGCAGCCAAAAGCAGACTATCCAGTTTGGCGCAAAAGAGGATTCCTCATTATTTTAAATAGTGGGCTACATCTGTGCAAGTACATGTATACGTAAGTTGCGCCTGGTTTTGAATTGTTTGTAATGTTATTTTGAAAACATTTCTCTTTCTTAACAAAAATAATTAATACAAGTAGTACATGCACTGCAGTGTAATGAAAGATTTTGGTGATACAGTGATCTAATACAGTGTGGGTATTATTATTACAGTACAAGTAAATATGTTTTATAGTGTATTTTCCTTGTGATTGTTAATTATTTTTAGAAATATGTGTACATGTACTCGATACATCATGTAATCCAATTACACTGACAAACAACATTTTTCTTTCTTATATACGAATAAGTGTTCTTAGGTCAATTTCTTGTGCTGATTTCAAATCTGAAATCCGTTTATCTCTATCACGTCGGGTTCTTAAGATATTTGTGAATAAATATATTTTTGGGAAACCGTTATTTGCTCCGTTTCATTTTTACTATATAACTTATTAAAAATTAATAAAAAGCAACATAATTCTACTTTTTATACTGCTAAAAGATGCATGACATATGTTACGCGATTTTTCAAATAGTTACTGTATTTTGAAATAATTCTGAGCAAAATATGGCTTCTAGAAGTTGTAGAAATTCGGCTGATCTGTTCTGTTACGTGTGCGGATATTTTACCGATCGTGTTGACAAGAAAAACTTTACACCATTACTAAAGATAGCATATGAACTTTATTTCGATTCGAAAGTTGATGATGCAAATAAATCTTGGAAGCCAAATGCGGTTTGTTCGATACATTGGCAGGTTGGTTACGAAAATCGCTGAAGCATAAGTCGATGCCTTTTGGCGTGCCAGTAATATGGCGTGAACATACAAATCACACTACTGATTGTTACTTCTGCTTGATAAATATCCATGGTTTCACTTTTAAAACTAGAAAGTCTGTGGTTTATCCAAATATTGAATCGGTTTTGAAACTAGTGCCTCATGATCCAATCACGTGTCCGATCCAAGTACCACTAGAACAATATCCGTTGGACGTAAATGACCCATCAGAAAATGATAGTTTACCTGCTTTAGAAACTAATTCTGACTCAGATTACATACCGGTGAATGATGGTGTTTACTTAATTAACCATTCAGAACTTTCAGATCTAATACGTGATCTCGCTCTTACCAAAGGACAAGCAGAATTACTCGGTTCGCGACTCAAAGAATGGAATCTTTTAGCGCCCAATACTCCGATATCTAAATTTCGTCATAGACACAGAGAACTTGTTCAATACTTTGAGATGGATGATGACATTTGCTATTGCAAAGATGTAAATGGTCATGAGCACATAGTCAACGAATGGCGATTTTTCATCGATTCTTCCAAGACTAGTGGAGACCTAAAGGTCATTGCAATTCTCACGGGCATGCAGACTGGGTATACTAAATTTTGTTGCTTCCGATGTGAATGGGACAGCCGCAACAGACAGGAACATTATGCAAGAAAGGTGTGGCCTATCCGGGATCGTATGCAGCTCGGGCATAAAAATGTAATACGCGAGCCATTAGTTAACAAAGACACCTTCATTTTACTACTGTTACATATAAAGTTGGGGCTCATGAAGAATTTTGTAAAAGCGTTAGATAAAACGAGCAAAGCTTTCACTTATCTTCGAGAAAAGTTTCCGCAAGTTAGCGATGCAAAGATAAAGGAAGGTATCTTTGTAGGACCTCAGATTAGGAAAGTTATTGCAAACAAACAATTCGAGAACTTGTTACATGGTAGTGAACTTCGCGCATGGATGGCATTCAAATCGATCGTCGATAACTTTCTGGAAAATCACAAATTTGTCGACTATGTTGCATATTGTTAAGCAGTGCATAGATGCATACATAATTATGGGCTGTAACATGTCCCTCAAAATCCATTTGCTCGATTCGCATCTTAACTTTTTCCCTGACAACCTTGGCGAAGTCAGCGATGAACATGGAGAATGATTCCATCAAGATATCGCCGTAATGGAGTCACGTTATCAAGGACGGTGGAGTGTGACCATGCTTGCCGATTATTGTTGGATGCTTCATCGCGATGTACCACATGCCATTCACCGACGAAAGTCGACTGCAAAGAAATTCAAGCCTACATAACTGTTATACTTCTTGTACGAATGATGTTGTAATACTGTATGCGTTGTTAAAAAACTTCAATTGCGTATTTCTAGAAATCCCGACCTGATAGAGAAAAACGGTTTGCAGATTTAAAAACAGCGCATTAAAATTGACCAGAAAAACATAGAAATGTTAGAGAAAGAAAAAAAAAGTTTTTTTTTGTTAGTCAGTGTTATCCGAACATTTGATTATCCGAACGATGCTCGGTCCCATGGGGTTCGGATAAATGGAGTTCTATTGTAACTCTTATCCAGTGTCTCCCTCATCTCAGTGTATTACAGTCTGACTCTCCTTCATAAAGCCCCACATTGTTGTTCTTATTCAACGAGTGTGTTTTTAGATCTGCTACGGGTAGATTAGTCCATTCTTGTGAGTTGTCAATCCACTCCTTCTTTCTGTTCCGTCTCATTTAGACTGGCACTGTGCCTTTACAGAAATTATATGGTAGCCTGTGTGATCCTGAAATGTAGCCATACCATATGTGGCCACGTGATATGTAACCATACATTGTCAGCTTCAATTTTTGTTTTGTAGGGAAGGCCTTCACATTGTCCGACAGCATTTCTAAATGATATTGAGAGAATCTTTCTTTATCTAGTTTGTTATGCCTGTATTTTCTTACCAGCTTTCAAGGTTCAAGTTGCACTTGCGCATATGAAAGTAGAAGCGAAGGAGTGCAAGTGTGGTTCGAAGAAAGATAATTTAGGATTTCCGTATTGATTTAGTCTGCCCAGCTCCAAATGGATACATGGCTCTGCTTTTGAGTTAGGGAAGGCAAAAGCAGCGAGGAAAAGGAACGTTTCACCACATCTAATAAAGCTGAGACATAGCATGGTTAAGTTTCTAACTCTTCATTAAGACAATATCTGCTTTTGGACTACCTTTTCCTTTTTTGGGGGGTAAAATTTGAATTAAGTTTTGCTAGGGCAATCCCCGGACGTCCTGCTCTTATTAGGATTTCTGGCCTGGATCCTTCATCTATAGCTATTGCCACTTGGCATTGAAACATGGATCAACGTTCCAGCTGATGCTTATCATCATAGTTGAGTGTATTTTTTTCTTAGCACGTTAGTATTTTTTTTTTTTCGACTGTGTTCTCCGAGCCATATATTTTGGCAGTAGTACCTAGAAAAATTGTACATTTGGCAAAGCTGCTGTTCTCCAGTCAAACGATATCATCGGCGGTGGCTGGGCTCACCCCCAGTTTTCAATGTGCCTGTATGGTTCTCAGTTGCGTCTGACGTTATGCGCTCAATACAGATGTTAAGCAGTAAAAGTGAGGACAGACATCCAAGTAAGTGTATCGAAACACCTTCATAGCGAAGAATTAAGTCCAATTGTTGTGTTGGATTTGATTTTTTATGATTCCCATATATTCCTCCATGCATCTAATCTCGTCTTGTCTTTTGTATTCTTATTTTGAAATCACTGTCTGTCGCTCCATCTTTGTCTACATTGCTGCCAAATTATAGAATTATGCCTCGCTATAAGTAAAGGATACATGTCTATGGTCGAAAGACGCGTAGCTTGAGGAAATAAAGTAACACTTACTTTCTGGATAAACCAAAACACCAAAGGCAGCAGAAAATGGAGAAATATGATCGCCGAATTGACTAGATGACTGTGGGATATTATCACCGAAGGACGAGAATTATATAAATAGAAATACGCGTGTATGCTGCAGACAATTTGTGGATACAAAAAATCATGATATAGCACGACCTGAAGTTAGGTATGTTATCAGATATTCATATGTTAAAAAGATAACAACAACATTGACGCATATATTTTACCAATACACAGAAAATAGCAGCATATAAAACCGATTGGCCACGAAGTATCACATCATAAGAAAGACAACATATATTCAGACAGGATAGTTCCACCGTTAGTCAAAATATGTCAACGCATGATAAATGTAAAAAAAGGTAAAGGAACCCGTTACACGCCCATTGAGGCATATTGGGAATATGGTGTTAGGCCCATATTATCTTGACCGTCGGCACACTAGGGGTGATGTGGTCGGCATCACGCCGGCCGCCTTAACCTTCCCAGAGTTGCTCTGGTACCCATTTGGGGCTGGGTCGACCCAGGAGCCATTTGTGGCCTAAAAAATTCCCATCTCATCTGGGGATCGAACCATAGACCACTGCGCTAGGAAGCCAGTGCACTAACCACTATGCTACCGCGGCTCCCATGATAAATATATTGTTACTATATTAACAGGTCACCTGTAGATCGAGATAGAAACACAGCCTTGAATGAATTATAACATGTAAATTATTACTTGTCCTAAGATTTTCACGCTGTAGCCTGGACTCAATTCAGACTGGCCGAGTTTTGTTGTTTTAAATGTACGTCCATTACATTTTTTAACCTACATTTTTGCTTTTTTAACCATATTCAGCCACTTTTTGTCCTTCACTTTCTATTTGCCAAGTACTGTCTTTGTTCTTATACAATAGCAAATTCTGAAATGATGTTAATTTCAAATCCTTCAGCCACTGGCTTCTGATAACAAAACTTTTCGATTTGTCCTAAGAAACAGATTTTCACGAGTGAATAGTTAAGGAGAAGATCTGTCTCTGGACTGAATAGTTTCTGTAGTCCAGCCTATCTGAACGACTATAATTTAGTAACAGACAATCTTGCACCCCCTTATACTGAGAAATATAAGTTTACTATACACGCACACACACACACAGCTATGTGACAACAAGACAAACAAACGTGAAAAACTATGTTAAATTTGGGTATGGGTCTGACCAACACACAAAGGTAGTTCTTTTGTTGTTTATTATCACTAAACTTTACAACATCGAATATCTAAAAGAGAAAAGATCAGATACATCAGAATTTCATGCATAGAAAATATAACAGAATGCCTATGCCCTCCCCTCGTTGAGAAGATAAGAACCCAACCAAATTAATAACCCCAAAGGTCAAAAGGTTAGCAATAGGTTACATATAGACAGCAAAGAAAGAACACAGTTCCCACTAAACGTTATCCAATAAAATTAAACAATAGTCTAACAGAAATCATATGATACAGTGTTTCCTGTACTAAAGAAAAAGATTTCACCATCTCTCTCGCTCTGTCATACGTGGCAACACACAATCTCGCTTCTTACCCTATTCTTGGTGCAAAATCGATTGGACGTAAAAATAATCCATGAATGTATTTATAAGGTCCAGAGAAATTATCGTCCGAATTGGGCCCCAGTCCCGCCTTGTCAATAATTAAATTTTGTAAGGGGAACGCCTAATTTGGTGGTTGATTTCCTGGATACACACTGTCACCTTGGATAGTTAATGCCGAGACTGTCTGAGATCTGGTGTTCGACGTAAACAGTAGGAAAACATCTGATTGCTAAAACTGTTAATTATTGTTATTTTGATGCTGATGGTAAATCCTATCGGCTGGCTCTGGTGAGTGCCGATTCTGAAATAGCGTAGCTCTTCTATATAAATATCCACTTGGAAACGACTATCAAATGTTGGGATAACAGTTATTGTTCATTCATCACAATGGGCTGATAAAATGCAAGAAAATATATCTGGGTATTTGTCAAGTCCAGTTACAATTTACTATTAAACTGTTCGTTAGTCTCTGTGGCCCGTCCTGTTCACAACTGAAACTTGGAGACGCGTCAGCCAACCGAAGACAACTATAATCCAATCAGTAAAAAATAGAGACAAGGCACAAGATATAGCCACATAAAAATACCGCTGGTCGCCATTGATCAAGTCATGCCTAAGGATGTAAAAAACGTTATGAAAAATAAAGCTACTAATATATATCTACATATATATATTATCTCTAGCCTATTCCTATCTGGTCAGTTATCATTTAATTTATCCATTCGCCTGTCGCTAAGTAGCTATTAGATTGTCAGCGTCTGTTTGTTAAGTCGCATGATATTTAAACACATTCACTTACTAAATCCCACACAATGCAATAAACGTGAATTCTATTCCGTCACGCATCCGTCGCTTAGTGTATTAATTAGTCAACTACGCCGTCTCTTTCTGTGTGAACGTGGGTGGAAAAATTATCATTAAACTGCACAACTGATAAAAACAAATTGCTACGCGTTATTGATTTCGCTAGTTCTATCACCTAGAAATCACAGTGAATTTAAGATGAAAAACCTTTAACACTTGAAGATTGTCTCACCCTGAATGTATAAACATCAAAGAGTACACGGGGGAAAATATTTTTGCCCATGCAATTCACTACACAGAGGTTCGGTGTTTTCCATGTGTTTCCAACTCGCGGTCTGTCCGATGTCGTAATATTGACAGATTCGCTAGCGTGAGAAACTTGGGTAAATGGACGTGGTTCGCCCCCTGTTTGACTGGCAGGTTTGCGAAAGTTGGTAAACAACTTCGTTTGATATCCGTTCAAAAAAAGAAGCGTGGATTAGAATGAGTAAACGCAGTCTGTCAAATGTTTGACTTTGCGAACGAATTATAAAACTACGCCGAGGTCACGAAAGGGCGGTCGGACACGGGAGGCTTCATTTCCATTACACGCCACACTTGGTTAAAAATGAAATTTTGGCCTGGTTAAAAATAAAATGGTGGCCTGGTTAAGAATAAAATTGTGGCCTGGTTAAAAATAAAATTGTGGCCTGGTTACAAATAAAATTGTGGCCTGGTTAAAAATAAAATGTTGGCCTGGTTACAAATAAAATTGTGGCCTGGTTAAAAATAAAATTGTAGCCTGGTTACAAATAAAACTGTTGTCTGTTAAAAAATAAGATGTTGGCCTGGTTACAAATAAAATTGTGGCGTGGTTAAAAAAAAAATTGTGGCCTGGTTAAAAATTAAAGTGTGGCCTGGTTAAAAATAAAATTGTGATCTGGTTACAAATAAAATTGGGGGCCTGGTTAAAAATAAAATTTTGGCCTGGTTAAAAATAAAATTTTGGCCTGGTTAACAATAACATTGTGGACTGGTTAAAAATAAAAGAGAGACCTCGAAAGACATACTTTGTATCTACTGTACCAAACAGAGACGACTTCAAATTGGTTCAACAAACAAGTCTTAACTGTAAGCATTCTTAAATTAGTTCTGAATAGAGCGGATACATCTACTCTGGAACTAAATTAGAGGTTGTGTGAGATCAAGAGATTTCGAAAAGTTTAGAAAGGGATGGCAAGATGAAAAACCGGAACGAAGAACAGTATGTTTACGTAATAATGATAAAATACTCGAATACTTGTATGAAAAATAATAAAAATAACAAACAACAAATGGCAAAAATAGTCAAAAAGTAACAAAATAATTCAAACAAAAGGACAAAGAGTTAAAGTAGACGGTAGGGAAAAGTGAAGTTGGTTGGCTGTCGATAATTAGGAAGAAATCAATAGTCGCATGGAGTTCACGTCAGACACTGAATAATGCATGATACTAATTATGTCCGTGTTAATATACAACATATAATTCTGGAACATTCCCAGCTAATGTATTTGTTCTTTTAAAATACTTCAATTTCGGAGCGAAAGAAAATTTATCTTCCCTGCTATTTTATGCCTTCAACCGTGCGTACTTCTTTAAATTTGATGTTAGGAAAAATACCTCGTTTACTGAATCAATAACGTCGCATCATCTCACATAATTAGAAACTTCATCTGGTTTACAGATCCAGACTTGATCCACAAGAAGTAAGGGCCTCCAACAGACACATGTAAAGCCCTCGTGTCGCGTGCCATCAGCTCAAAGTCTTACCGTGTCTTCTTCATCGTTTTCATGTATGTCTCCAGTTCTCTTCTCCATGTGTTCTCTGGTCTAAGTCTACGCCTGTTACCCTGTGGATTCCAGATGAAGAACAGCACTGTAATTCTATCAGCTGATTTCCTCAATGCGTGTCTAATCTTTTTTTCCCAATGTCTTCTTCTCATGTCTTGTTTCACTTTTACATGTCAAGTTCTTGTCATCTGATCCACATTGATGACTTTGTCGTACCACCTCAGTCTATCTATTCTACACATGCGTCCATTTATGAAATTCTGTAACTTTTGAGTTGTTGGCATTATTTGCATAGAATATTATTCCATCGTTAACGTTGTCAAGATCGTCACGTGATTGACATACAGATAAAGGCATTCCCATCAGATACTGCCATAGGGGAATGATGTGTTCGAGACTTTAAACATTATTGTACCAGATATCAGGTTCCCGTCCTCGCTTCCTTTGCATTCCCTAACTCAAGAGCAGTGTCAGATATCCATTAAGAGCTGAGTCGACTGGAGTGTGACCCTTCCAAGTTTATAACCGGTAACTTTTCAACGAGAAGCAAACGCTGTAACCCCTCAGCCAATCGGTCATTAACACTATGTGACTTGTGGTGTATAAAGTGTGAGAAGCTTAAAAGGAAAACGGGCCGTTAATTTTTTTGGATATGAGTCGAAGCAAGGTCTGGTGATTTCTGTTTTTATTATTTAAAGGAAAGTTTCCACGTAGGGACTGACGAGGAAAATACATTGATCTCTCATTCTTGTCAACTGTCAGATAAATTCATGTATTCATCCATCTCCTTTGTTCTCCCCTCCAATCACTGAGTCATCCTTGCAACTGGCCCTCCTGCAAAAGCCCTGCATTAAGGACAGGCTCATGAAGATGTGGCGTCTGTAGCAATATGTTTACATGATGCGGTTGCCAGCCTTATCCACAATCTCATCTTAATCGCTTCTTACGACATGCATAAGGAAGCAGAAGTACTTAAAGTATTCGGCGACAGGGGCGGATCATGTCTTTGGCACCCCTCCCCCATAAAGAAACACAGTTGCAAGTATATTTTAAACAGTAAGCATTTTCATAAAAGTTTCCGATGGCACCTCCGGGGTGGACCAGCTCCCTCGCACGCCACTTAGTACGCCACAGAGTAGTGCAATTCTTTCGTTGTTTTATCAGAAATCACCGGAAACAACACGTGACATTTACGACAAATGACGTCAGGAATAATAATAATAATACCTGTTCTAATAGTGTGCATGTTACTGCTGGCCATTCCAGGACAGCCTATTCATGTTCTTCTTTGTAAAACACCGGCGGTCAATTGTTTCAGCTTCTTCACCTTCTTCTTGGACCCTTAACAGCTGACCAACAAAGCAACAATTGACCATCACGTTTAGTGGCGTTTTGCAGGACAACAATAAACTCTTCTTAGATTGGCTCGGTCTGTGGACATCTTTCTTATGATGCCCCCAACTCTGGTTTATACTCTGTGTGGTGGGTTTTGATGTTAAAGAAAAGTATTTAGTATCTGTCTACAGAGTGAGGTCAGCTATGCAAGTCCCTGAGTCTAATAGTTGAATATGATGTTCTCAGGGTACCTGACTGCTACCACCTTACGATCTCACTCTGTGATTTATTTTGGGTATCTAGTGTTTGTGATGTTATTTATATGGCTTGATGTCTAGGGTAATGAAAATGTAGTGATAAATGCGTTAAACAAATACAATTTTAAATCACTAACATCGAATAAACAAGACTGGGTTTAAAGTTATGATATCCTTGTATGTACTGTATATACAATTTAATTTCCTGTCCCTCAAATTTTTTAGGACAGGAATGTTTAACTTAAAATGAAATTATGGTTTTATATCAAATTACTACACAAGAAGGACATTAGTCCAATATATCTCTTAATATGTTAATGTTTATACACGTTTATTCCCTGTTGGAGACCACTGTTATCCGAAGAGTCACTATTAGGAAAAACTGGTATTTACATCATATCACAAACTGTTACTGAATAAGGTGGAGATCGAACATATTTGAGCTAGCATGTAAGCCCTGAAGATTTAGGCTTATCTTAGAATCCGTGTAGACCCTGGATGACTGGTTGAGAAAAATGCACACGATCCACTGCCGTGTATTCTGGAGTCTGCTATTACTTGTATGCTTTGATAAAGAAACAACCAGTAGGTTGCCTCAACTTCTGCAGCTCCGACTTCTGACCAACTTGAACTGGGTGATGTAACCCTGAAACAAGAGGAACAAGCTTCCCTAAGTCTCCAGCTGACTATCTCCATCTCTACCAATTTAACATCATTAAACAAGTAGTGTGATCAGATAAAATAGCTAACTAAATTAGCTACAGTCTTTAACTTTATTGTGACTTCTTCATAACAGTGGGTATCTTCTTTTCCACATAGTCTCAACGCCCCTGTCAATATACATCATCTTCTTCTTCAGCTGAAATACAATCTTTTCCTTTCTACAAAGTTAATATACCAATAGGCCTGCCAGTGACTTCCTGGTCTTACAGTCAAAATATGTATGACAATATTCAACTCAAATTTAGTTTGATTTGCTTCCTAAGTCTGCTTAGACATGCCTCTGCTCCTAGTATGTCGCAATCTTCCACAAAGGCAAAATGTCGTACACACACAATGTTATGGCGCCCTATCTGGGTTGGCCTCTACATATAATAATGTATTAAAAAGGTTATTCATCTTACCGCAATCAATGAAATAATCACACACTATGTTAAGGTTTAACAGGCTGTCAATGGTCATTTTTAGACAGCTGCTTCTATAGACGCAACGGCAATTTATTGCTCTGCTTGAAACCTTGCTTGTATGAAAAATCTCTATCAAGTGGCACCCTGCATAGCAGATGCGGTAGTTTTATTCTCCCTCTATGTCTATCCTAACATTAACCAATCAGTTTAAACTACACCGAGTTTTCTCTTTTTTGAAAATCCCAAACATTTATTTGTGAAAATCCCAAAACA
The DNA here is from genome assembly GCA_024509875.1 of Oreohelix idahoensis. Classification (NCBI taxonomy): domain Eukaryota; kingdom Metazoa; phylum Mollusca; class Gastropoda; order Stylommatophora; family Oreohelicidae; genus Oreohelix; species Oreohelix idahoensis. Next base: position 335,067 of record JAMPIV010009010.1, read on the forward strand.
TTTATCTACGTTTATCAATAAGTTCTTCCATCTGCTTCTAACATTACTGTTTAGACTATGTGTCGCTTACGCTGGCAAAACTTCAAAGTTATACCTCTCCCCTCCTCCTAGTAGTGTCTATCAAATGAGGCAAGCCAATGTGACTTGTTTCCAAGCAACGACTAGAAAAATGTTACTTTTAAATTGAGCTGGGATATCAGTGTGTTCGTATATCTGTTGTCAAATTTTATTTTATGCGATAACTCAGTCACTTTTGAAGCTATCTAAAAGATGAAAAGTGATTATTAATCAGGCTAATGTCCTTTATCTATCCAGTAGATTTTCATCTACGTCTTAATCTAAGTTTGCATCTTTGTACTTTTCTCTTTATTTATAAGTCTAGATACGTTTTTATGGGAAATAGTATAGTATTGAATAAACAACATTATTGCTTTTAATTCCATTCTGTCTTTTCCTTTTTATTCATCCTTCTATAGAATGCATAACATTATCTACGTTTTCTGTCTTTCTTTAGTCCCATCCGCTCCCCTGCACGCATGTGTTCGTTAGTTTCAATTTGAAAATACCCAAGTGGGTTTTGACTTTTTCCATACTAACCCCCTCTTCACTCTGTCTCCCGTCTTTTTTTTAAAGAAACACGTGTTGGCCAACTTCCAAAACGGTTTCATGTTATATGTAAAAATTAGTACGGAGTAACGAAAAAGCCTTTGGTAATCGGGGATGGGTACCCTCGCGTGGCGTTAATAGTTTCAAAATCGCATGCCTCTCGTTGGCGTTTTTGAAAATGCGACGTTCTGAAAAAACAACGTCTAACGGCAACTGTCGCATGTTGTAACTAATAATAGATTCTTAGAATACGTTAGTTAAAAAAAATTCAAGGAGTGTCCAATATTTTGCATTAGATTTTATCGTCCTTGACAATTTTCAACTTCTTATAGTAGCGGGTTATAAACGGTAACTTTACGTCCCTAGATTTGGACTTTTGAAAAATATGAGTAGGGTAGGGCAATGGTAGCTATCTTGGCGTATTGGAACAACATTCAAATACATTATTATCATTATAATTTGAGCTGGAGGGTTAAAAACGGTGCATTTTATCACACACCTCCCCTCTTTAAAAGGATGCATCCCAATGCATCGTTATAATCTTTGTTAACAGTCCTGATCAAATTAACTCAACTAAGCCCTATGACTATCCTGGGTTTCTGCAGGTGGGTGCCTACTCAAAAAATATGCCCCAACATTCTGCGATCCAGGAATGTATTCAATGGTAAACGAGTAAGGTTGAATGAGCAAAGACCACCTTAATAAACGGGCATTTCCATGTTTTGCCTGGGCCAAAAATACTAATGGCTGATGATCTGATTGTACCACGAATGTTCTACCATATAAATAGATCTGGAACTTCTTGATCGCCCAGACTAAAGTTAACATTCTTTTTCAATTGTTGAGTAATTTTGTTCCGCTCGGTTTAATTTGCGACTGGCATAAGCAACTGGGTTCAATTCCCCAGCTGGTGAAGAAGACCTTTGTAACAAAGTGGCCCCCAAGCCCACATTACAAGCGTCCGTTCTTACCACGAATTCCGGACTCAAATCAGGTAATTTCAATATAGGCTTGCTGGTGAGTTTTTCCTTTAACTCATTATATGCCAATTCACATTCTGCCGACCATTCAATTTTATCCGGTTTTCCTTTGCGAGTTAAATCCGTCAGAGGTGCACACACAGAGTTAAAGTTTTTAATGTATTTTTGATAAAAGCCACAAAGTGACACAAAGGATCGCACATCCTTTTTAGTCTGTGGTCTGGGTGCTCTCTGTAATTTCACCAGGTTCTTGGGGTCACGGGTCATGCTACCCTGATGTACCGTATGTCCCAAGAATTCAAATTCTTTGCATTCAATACAACATTTTGTTGGTCTAGCAGTCAAATTTGCCTCTCTGTGTCTATCAAATAGCATATTCAAAGAGTTAACGTGTTCTTCAAATGTTTCCGTAGCGATGAGGATATCATCCATGAAATTTGTTATACATGGGTTTTTCAGTGGATCCAACAATTTTCGCATCATTCTGGAAAACACACTCGGGGCATTCTTCAATCCAAACGGTAACATGTTAAACTCATAGTGCCCTTCCGATGTGCTAAACGCCAGATAAGGTTGAATCTCAGGCTTCACTGGAATTTGGTAATATCCCTTGCTGAGATCTACCTTGGAAAAATATTTTGCCTTGTTCAACCTGGCAAACAGTTAGTTAGTATCTGGTAATGGATCCACCTGACTTTCTGTGACAGCATTCAGTTTCCTGTAATCTATGCACAGTCTATGTTCCCCAGAGGGTTTCCTCAACAATACCACACTGGAGCTATACGGAGATTCACTGTGAGAAATGATCCCTTCTTGTAACAGATAATCTGTCTCCACTTTCAAAGCTTTTTCTTTTGCGAATGGGATAGTATAGGCTCTCATACAGATGGGTGTTGGGTCTAGTAGTTTCATATCATATTCCAACAAGTTTGTGTGCCCCGGTTTGTCCGTTAACACGTCTTTATGATTCTCCAGAACCTTTTGAATTTTCTCCCTCTGCCCTTTTGTCAGATGTTTACTGATCTTTACCTGTGCAGGAGTCTCACAGGGTTTCAGTGGGTATTCAACAGAGGTGAGAGGTTCATTCTTCATCTCAGTGGCTATGGCTTCCACATGGTTTCTCTCATTGTATTTCTTTAGAAGGTTCACGTGATAGACTTTTTCCTTCCCTTTCTTGTCTATCTTGTAATTAGCTCTAGATACCGTTTCGAAAACTGTGTATGGACCTTGCCATCCAATTTGAAGTTTGTTGCTGCTGCCGGGTAGTAGAAGAAGCACCTTCTCTCCCACAGCTAGCTCCCTATGCTTCGCTTTCTTATTGTAATATGCAGCATGTTTCTTCCTGGCTTGTCTTAGGTTATCATTTGCAAGTTTCCCGCCAGTTTTTAAGCGAGTGGTCAGCTCGTTCACATACTGATATGATGAGGTAACAGTCTCCTCTGCCTTCTCATCTGTCCATGTCCTCAATAAGGCTTCCAATGGACCTTTTATTGGTCTTGTTAATATTGGTTGGCTATTCGGCAGACCAATTTTTCATGACACCGGTAATTATCATGTAACTGGAAGTATGGTGGTGGTGGTGATCTTCCTCCCTTTTGTTTGTAATCACACACGAACCGTCCACTACCAATTCTTGTCCTGGGGTTTTCCCGCAGTTTCAGTTTCAAAGTGAGGGGACTTCCCTCTCTTTTATTTACATCCAGTTCCCGGAATTCCGACCAAGGGATTGTCGGGTGAGACTGGGTTGAGGTCACTGTTTGTACAATACGCATAGTGGCCATTCTCTCTGGTTTAGTTGAAGACTGTGTGTGAAAAGGAGTCCTCCTATCCACCGTGTCTACCTTAACATATTTATTTTTCTTTTCAGGCCTGTTTTCACCGTAGTGTTTTTGTAGGTCCTGATTATATTCCCAACGCGTGGGATTTCCCTTGTGACATTGGTCGCAGGCCTCCACAAATTCTGCAACATCTGCAGCTACGCCTGGCCAATAAAATGACATAGATACTTTTTGATCTGTAGTACCTATTTTCTCATGTACACCGTCTGGTGTAACATGTGATCTTTTTATCACTTTCTCCCTATATGAAGTGGGAAGTACCAGCTGTCCATGACCAGTGGAACCAGTTCCAACCTTCCTATACATGAGTTTATTCTTCATATAAAAGTCTCCTTTGTTTGGAGGTGTATGGCATTTTGGGAGTTTCTTGAAACACGGCTTTAGTGACCTATCCTCAGCCTGTGCTTTCCTCATCTCCTCTGGATGAGTATTTATTGGGTTTTCATCCTCCTTCCTTGCTTGTGATCTGGTCTGTACTGTTGCCGTAATCACAGGTCTTTTGGGGTTTCCCAAAAAGATGTATCTACACCCCAATATCAGAGGGTAGATTGGTTCGTTTATCACTGCTGCTCTAATCACTCCTTCCACATAGCGAATTTTTACACTGATTCGTGCTATGGGAAGTCTCATAGTTGCTACTTCCTTGGTTGCCGCTTGTATTTCCACTGTTTCTGTGGTATACTGATCTGGGTGAACCAGGTGAGAACTTACGATTGAGTCAAAATCTAATCCAGTATCATAAAGGCACCTGATGGTGGTCCCATTATATACTACGTCTTCACATACAGGGAGATGATAAGGTTCCTGCTATCCAGTAGGTTTTCCCCAGAGCAGTCCATTTCTCCAAATAGGTTTCCAACCTTGCAGAGAATTGATGATATGTCTCCCCAGACAGGAGCTTAGCATTTCTAAATCTCTTTCTATAATACTCACCATTCTTCTCGTATCTAATTAAAAGAGCCTGTTTTAATATGTCATAGTCTTCCTGATCTACCCGGCTCAATTTGGAAAATACCTCATACGAGGTCCCCTAAGTCGTTGAGATACTTTCAAGCTCCACCTTTCCCTCTCTAAACCATAACTTGTAGCTAACCTTTCAAATCTAGAGAGGAATGACTCAATGTCATCCTCTTTTTCTACAAAGGGGTCTAGATGAAACCCCATGGCTGAGTTGGAGGCCCCCTGACTAGCACTGGCATCAGAGGTAGATGGGCTGTGACCAATTTCAGGAGCATGGCCTTGCAATTCTAACTCCCTTAGTCGTAGCTCATGTTCCCTTTTTAACCGTTTCTCTTCTTTCTCAGCCTCTAATCTCTTGTCTTCTTTTTCCTTTTCAGCCGCTAATCTTTTTTCTTCTTTTGCAGCCTCAGCCTCCAATTTCTGATCTTCCAACTGTAATCTTTTGATCTCAGCCTCTAATTTCCTAGCCTCCCTAGCATCTTCTAATTGTAACCTCTTTTCTTCAGTTAATCTCTTATCTTCTCTCTCAATGAACTTATCGCATTCTGATGTTACATATTGAACCAGAACTTGCCCCTCCATTCCCATTTCCTTTGCAATCTGTAGAGCAGCCGATCTAAATTTGGCCAAATTTGCCATCTTTTACACCAAATTATATTTACTCTAACTAAAACAACTAACAAATGCTATGACTAATTAATTAACTACGGGCTATGCCAACTCAAACAATTCTCCACCTTATAAATATTATTAATTTTATTACTATTTAAAAATCCCGGGACGGGACCCCAATATATGTGGTGGGTTTTGATGTTAAAGAAAAGTATTTAGTATCTGTCTACAGAGTGATGTCAGCTATGCAAGTCCCTGAGTCTAATAGTTGAATATGATGTTCTCAGGGTACCTGACTTCTACCACCCTACGATCTCACTCTGCGATTTATTTTGGGTATCTAGTGTTTGTGATGTTATTTATATGGCTTGATGTCTAGGGTAATGAAAATGTAGTGATAAATGCGTTAAACAAATACAATTTTAAATCACTAACATCGAATAAACAAGACTGGGTTTAAAGTTATGATATATATGTATATACAATTTAATTTCCTGTCCCTCAAATTTTTTAGGACAGGAATGTTTAACTTAAAATGAAATTATGGTTTTATATCAAATTACTACACAAGAAGGACATTAGTCCAATATATCTCTTAATATGTTAATGTTTATACACGTTTATTCCCTGTTGGAGACCACTGTTATCCGAAGAGTCACTATTAGGAAAAACTGGTATTCACATCATATCACAAACTGTTACTGAATAGGGTGGAGATCGAACATATTTGAGCTAGCATGTAAGCCCTGAAGATTTAGGCTTATCTTAGAATCCGTGTAGACCCTGGATGACTTGTTGAGAAAAATGCACACGATCCACTGCCGTGTATTCTGGAATCTGCTATTACTTGTATGCTTTGATAAAGAAACAACCAGTAGGTTGCCTCAACTTCTGCAGCTCCGACTTCTGACCAACTTGAACTGGGTGATGTAACCCTGAAACAAGAGGAACAAGCCTCCCTAAGTCTCCAGCTGACTATCTCCACCACTACCAATTTAACATCATTAAACAAGTAGTGTGATCAGATAAAATAGCTAACTAAATTAGCTACAGTCTTTAACTTTATTGTGACTTCTTCATAACAGTGGGTATCTTCTTTTCCACATAGTCTCAACGCCCCTGTCAATATACATCATCTTCTTCTTCAGCTGAAATACAATCTTTTCTTTTCTCCAAAGTTAATATACCAATAGGCCTGCCAGTGACTTCCTGGTCTTACAGTCAAAATATGTATGACAATATTCAACTCAAATTTAGTTTGATTTGCTTCCTAAGTCTGCTTAGACATGCCTCTGCTCCTAGTATGTCGCAATCTTCCACAAAGGCAAAATGTCGTACACACACAATGTTATGGCGCCCTATCTGGGTTGGCCTCTACATATAATAATGTATTAAAAAGGTTATTCATCTTACCGCAATCAATGAAATAATCACACACTATGTTAAGGTTTAACAGGCTGTCAATGGTCACTTTTAGACAGCTGCTTCTATAGACGCAACGGCAATTTATTGCTCTGCTTGAAACCTTGCTTGTATGAAAAATCTCTATCAAGTGGCACCCTGCATAGCAGATGCGGTAGTTTTATTCTCCCTCTATGTCTATCCTAACATTAACCAATCAGTTTAAACTACACCGATTTTACTCGCTGGCAAAACTTCAAAGTTATACCTCTCCCCCCTCCTAGTCTTCTTCTTCCGTCCTTAGCCACCGACCGTCAAAGCAGTCAGTGGCCATTACGCCTAGTGGCGTCTTAGGGCAACAGCAGATAGGTTTTCTTTGCCATTGTTTCCCATCACGCTTATTGGCGTCTTTAGGGCAACGGCAAATCAATCCATCTGCTGTTGTTTCCGTAATCGAAGTGACTGGCAAACGGGTGATCAGCCCGTTGATCCCCTCCTAGTAGTGTCTATTAAATGAGGCAAGCCAATGTGACTTGTTTCCAAGCAACGACTAGAAAAATGTTACTTTTAAATTGAGCTGGGATATCAGTGTGTTCGTATATCTGTTGTCAAATTTTATTTTATGCGATAACTCAGTCACTTTTGAAGCTATCTAAAAGATGAAAAGTGATTATTAATCAGGCTAATGTCCTTTATCTATCCAGTAGATTTTCATCTACGTCTTAATCTAAGTTTGCATCTTTGTACTTTTCTCTTTATTTATAAATCTAGATACGTTTTTATGGGAAATAGTATAGTATTGAATAAACAACATTATTGCTTTTAATTCCATTCCGTCTTTTCCTTTTTATTCATCCTTCTATAGAATGCATAACATTATCTACGTTTTCTGTCTTTCTTTAGTCCCATCCGCTCCCCTGCACGCATGTGTTCGTTAGTTTCAATTTGAAAATACCCAAGTGGGTTTTGACTTTTTCCATACTAACCCCCTCTTCACTCTGTCTCCCGTCTTTTTTTTAAAGAAACACGTGTTGGCCAACTTCCAAAACGGTTTCATGTTATATGTAAAAATTAGTACGGAGTAACGAAAAAGCCTTTGGTAATCGGGGATGGGTACCCTCGCGTGGCGTTAATAGTTTCAAAATCGCATGCCTCTCCTTGGCGTTTTTGAAAATGTGACGTTCTGAAAAAAAAAAAACAACGTCTAACGGCAACTGTCGCATGTTGTAACTAATAATAGATTCTTAGAATACGTTAGTTAAAAAAAATTCAAGGAGTGTCCAATATTTTGCATTAGATTTTATCAGAGATTTTAATGCCAGAGTTGGAAATGACCATGCTAGATGGGGTGGAGTTATCGGAAGATATGGAGAAGATACTCTCAATGACAATGGAAAGCGACTCCTTAGATTCTGCAGTGAGCAGAATCTGATCATTACAAACACAAAGTTCCCCCATAAGCGCATACATGCATACACTAGATGTGAACCAACAAAGAATGAGAAGTCAGTGATCGACTATGCCATTGTTCGGAGAAGCTCATTCAAATATGTCCGAGATGCTAGAGTCTGGAGGGGGCCAGAGATTGGAAGTGATCACTACCTGCTAACAATCAAAAGAACAACTGAAAGAGTTGCTCAGCCTAGGAACTGCCCAACATCACGCAAGAAACCAAGTAAACGAGCAGGAGAAATGAGCATTAGGACCTACAAGCTGAGAGAGCCAGAAATTAAGACCAGATATCAGGGGCTTATTGCTGCAGCGGTGAGCAACACAGAAGAACGACCTGATGACTTGGAAACCCTCTGGATTAAATTCAAGGATATCATAAAGACAGCTGCTGCAGAAGCATGCGGTGAAGTCCGACTTGGGAACAAGAGAAAGAGGACACCTTGGTGGACAGAGGAAGTCAAAGAGAAAATAAGAGAGAAGAAAATGGTATGGAAACAATACTTAGGAGCTAAAAACACAACAGGACAAATGGAAAAATATAGAGAATATGTGACACTCAGAACAGAAGCAAAGAATAAAGTGCTAGCAGCAAAACAGAAGTCCTGGGAAGAATTTGGAGAAAAGCTAGAAAAAGATGCACAAGAAAACCAGAAATTGTTCTATAAGACCCTAAAGAACATGAGGAAGGAAAATCAATGCCCTCTCAAATTTATAAAGGACAAGCAAGGCAAATTGCTTACTGCCCCGAAGGAAGTAATGGGAAGATGGAAAGAATATTTCTCAGAACTCCTGGATGGTGAGCATGGTGAAGGATCAGAAATGATAAACACTAGCACAGAAGAGAAAACCAATGATGGTGAAGATGACATAAAGATGGAAGAACTGAAGGCAGCACTGGAGAAAATCAAGATGGGCAAAGCAGCAGGGCATGATGGTATAACACCAGAAATGGTTAAGTACATGGGAGCATCAGGCGACCTATTACTCCTAAAGGTCCTACAGGCAGCATGGTGCAACAAGACAATACCAAAGGATTGGGAGATTGCCATCATAACACCAATTTTCAAAAAGGGTGACAATCGACAGTGTGGAAACCATAGAGGCATATCCCTTCTCAGTGTCCCTGGTAAAATCTACTCTAGAATCCTAGAGCAGAGACTCCGACGCCTAGCTGAGCCACAATTGGATGAGGTCCAGTGCGGATTCCGAGCAAACCGAAGTACTCAAGACCTAATCTTCACACTCAGACAGCTGAGTGAAAAGGCCCTTGAGTATAAGAGTGAGATGCATCTTTGCTTCATAGATCTGGAAAAGGCGTTTGACAGGGTCCCCTGGAGCAAACTTTGGGACTGTTTGGCAAGGAAGAATATTCCAGCACCTCTGATTCATGCTATACAGAGCTTCTACAAGTCTTGCAGAAATTATGTAAGGACAGCAAACCATAAGTCGGAAGAGTTCAGGACCACCACTGGTGTAAGACAAGGTGATATCCTATCACCTTACCTCTTCATACTCCTTATGGACGATGTCATCAAGGCATGTAAGGAGAGAACAAGAAAGTATTCAGTTGGGTACTGGAAGATGAGACAGGTCTATATTTCGGAGCTGGCATTTGCTGATGATGTTGCCCTGATTGCTAAATCAGAGACACATCTCCAATCCAACCTGCAAGTCTGGAAGGAAGAGCTGGAGAAGAGAGGGATGGTCATAAGCAGCTCTAAAACAAAATCCATGGTGATATCACGAGAAGAAAGAAAACATCAGATTAAGCTGGGAGAACAGGTCCTGGAGCAGGTCGACCACTTTAAATACATCGGAGCTATTATAGACCGAAAGGGAGGCATCAAAGAAGAGTTGGCCACTCGAAAAGCAGCAGCTGGGAGACTTTTTCAGGCCATAAATCGAGGATTCCTCAGCAAGAGAGAGGTTGGTAAGAAAACGAAGATGGCTGTATACCGCTCTACCTATGTCCCAGTCTTGACATACGGATGCGAGTCATGGGCATTGACTACAACCCATAAAAGCCAGATCCAAACCTCAGAAATGAGGTATCTGAGGAAGGTGGTTGAAGTAACAAGAAGAGACATGGTACGCAACCAGACGATACGTCAAGGCCTTAAATCCTACCCCCTGCAGACCCAAGTAGAACAGACCCAATTAAGATGGTTTGGCCATGTCTGCAGAATGGGAGAAGATCGGATACCACGACAAGCATGGGAAACAAAGAGCCAAGGATCCAGACCCCGAGGACGACCCAGAGTCCGCTGGGAGGACAACATTAGACAATCTTTGAAGGATCGAGGACTAGAATGGAACCAGGCCAGGAGGAAGACAGCCGATAGGATAGTCTGGCGCTCTCTCTTCCAAACCTCTACACCTCACGGTAGAAGGGGAACGACTAAGTAAGTAAGTAAGTAAGACAATTTTCAACTTCTTATAGTAGCGGGTTATAAACGGTAACTTTACGTCCCTAGATTTGGACTTTTGAAAAATTTGAGTAGGGTAGGGCAATGGTAGCTATCTTGGCGTATTGGAACAACATTCAAATACAGTATTATCATTATAATTTGAGCTGGAGGGTTAAAAACGGTGCATTTTATCACACTCTGCATCACAGCCTCCACAGTCCTCCAAGTTGTGTTTGATCGGCCTCTCTTTCGCCTTCTTTCTGAAGTCCATAGCATAGCAGTTCTGGTTCTAACCGCTTTGATGTTGTGCATATCCTCGTGATTGCTTATTCGGTTCAATGGTTCTCGAAATGTGTTTCGTGAAACTGTTGTTAGTTAAACTGCCAGTAAAAGCCTACTTCATTTATGCTGTATTCTCAATGCATACTTATTCTATAAAATTCTGTTATTGGAAAAGTGTGTATTACATAATAATAATAAAGAAATATATAATTTAAAAAACACGTGAATACAAGTAGACTACGAGGATATAGGTTACAAAATGTATTTTGTTCCGACATTATTATGAAAGATGCAATCCTAAATCATATTTTTTGTGTGACATCACAGTTCTTGAAAGCCTTTGCTATAAAGAGCACAAAACAAATGTCTATGTTAGAGAGAAAATAAACACCTATGCAGGCCACCAAGAACCACTTTTGTCAGTAGTGAAACGTCGAAAGCTTGCCTGGTTTGGGCATGTAACTCGTCATGACTCCCTTTCGAAAACGATCCTCCAGGGAACAGTCGAAGGTAAACGGAGAAGAGGAAGGCAAAGAAAATCCTGGGCTGATAACATCAAAGAATGGGCAGGGCATGGTTTTTCCACACTTGTACGCATTGCTGAGGATAGAGAGCAGTGGAGGACCCTGTCTGCTGATGCTTCCACCATGGCACCCCTACGACCCATGACGGGTTACGGGTTGAGATGATGATTAGGCCCATATTTTCTCGACCATTGGCACACTAGGGCCTAGGGGTGATGTGGTCAGCTTCACACCAGCCGCCTTAACTTTCCCAGAGGCTGGGTCGAGACTGGAGCCGTTTGCAGTCAAAAAAAATCCCACCTCAACTAGGGTGTCACGGGTTGCCTCCTCTTAGCTCTGCAGTAGTGGTCCAACAATGGTCAAACTCAAGATTACCTGAAGTGGGTCTTCAAAGGTGTCTACCTTTGGACATGATTACTCTTGGCAGAGTTGTAAATAGAAGGATAATGGTGCTTCTACCTCCAGGGAGTGTTCACAATATATTCAGAAAAGCGAGAACTATGCTGCATTGGATGAGCACGTTAACTCTAGGATCTGCCGACAACTTTTGTAAAGGATTATGTAATCTTATAATAGCTCGTTCAAGCCCGCAGCTGAGTTAATTTGCGAATTTCCTCTACTATTATTTAGTAGCTCTGGTTGAGTGTATTTAAGAACTTGTCTGAGACATACGGATACAACACATTCAAAAGGATTAAATCAACTTTAAATTTGGATAGAAATAAATAACAAATTTAATAATCACTTAGGTTTTAACTTATTAAAAATTGAATATTCTTTAACAAAATTTGGTCATCATCAAATGATGTTAAAACGGGAATTATACAAGGGGAAGTTTCACTTGGCAGCTGTAGCGAAAGGTTTTTATGATGATAGTGGTCAGTAGTAGTTACTGAAAGACCAGAAGAAGAATTCTGTCTGACAAGAATATAGTCCCAGTGTCAGAGAAGAGCACTGGTATCACAGGATAGTCACGGCTGTGAAGGTCTCTGCTTCAGATAGTATTCAGGTTAAAATCAGAGCCTAAAGTGCCACCTTGCTATGTAACTAACCTATGATAATTTAACAATTATGTAAAACTCAGAAATGCAACATTATAAATGTGACAAGTCAGAGAGTTACAATTAATTAATCATTATTTATTTACATCTATCTTGTTGGTCTTTCTTGTGCAATGATTGGATGATGAATTGATGGGAAAAAGTGAATGAATAAAATTTAATTACAAATGTACTTATAGTTGAGTTTCACTCAATAATCAATTTAAGAGATCCTTTCTGGAATCTTCAGAATACATAAAATGTTCATTCAAATATTCCTGTATTGCTATAGTTATATCTTGTCTATTCTAGTTGTGCAGAACTGTTTTTCTCATCCCTTCACTAGTCACTTTGATTTGACTCTCATAGTAGCTGGGTAATTTTCCACATAAATTACTTAACATGTAAATGGTGTGGCTGTCCTCTAGGATTTAACACAGCAGTGTCACTTGAAAGTCTCTCACTAGACCACCAAACACTGATGAGGCCTAGGATGTGAATCTAGATGACAATATCTGATGCTCCCGTGTTTCTCCAGGAATGCCCTTATTGATCTAGTATTCAAGACTTCTGGTGTAGTATGACACGTACGAACCTGGGGACAAATAGTGACATGTGGCTAGCCTTTGGTCATAGGGTCCACAAGACTATGTGTTCATGAATAAGTGTGTTCAGATGTTTGCACGTATATGCATGATACATGGCTCAGTTCTAAATATGAATAGTGAGACAAGACAGGTGTCTATCTGCAGAAAATTTTCTAAAATAATACAATACATGAATAAAATATAACATGATGATGATGTTACCTTCGCCTTTCACATTATGGAGTCTTCTTCTTCTTTGATCCTTAGCCGCCGACCGTCAAAGCAGTCAGTGGCCATCACGCCTGGTGGCGTCTTGTAGGGCAATCACAAACTGATTCCACTTGCTCGGTCGGTGGCTATCCTTCGTACAGTGCCCCAACTCTGGTTCATTCTTTGCATCTCAGCCTCCACAGTCCTCCGCCAAGTTGTTTTTGGTCGGCCTCTCTTTCGTTTTCCTTCAGGGGTCCAAAGCATAGCTGTTCTTGTGATGGCATCGGGGTCTCTTCTGAGGACATGGCCAACCCAGCTCCAGCGTTTGCCAGCTATGATGTTGTGCATGTCCTCTTGCTTGCTGTGACATATTATGATAATAGCTTTCATATATCTATTTCATTATCTACATTTTTCTTTCACCTGGCTTTCACCTACACACGTTTTGTTAACATAAAACCCTCCTACACTCAGAGATCTGTCTCTTTTTCTAATTTAGCACGCCTATTTTATTATATTTTCTCTATTTCCTTAGGAATGTTTACCAACAGACCTATTTAGCTAACGTTGAGCCGGTTACCTGTAATTATAAAGCCAGCGATTGGAAATCGTCGTAATAGGATCAAACAGGGAGAGAAGGAACGCGTAGAAAGGGGCGACTATTTCAAAAGAGTCGTAATTTTGGCTCAGGGGAGGATAAGCTAATGTAGTTGTAACGTATTTTTCGTTAGACAGTGATCAGGGGAAATAATTTGAGCAGAAGGAGTAGATAATTTGGAACCAAGGGCAGATAATCACAGTTACTCCTCTCTGAATCCGTTCGTTTGGAAGGTAATTAAACACGGTGAGAATCGCAAGATCAAAGGACGGGCTTCGCTCGATTGCCAGAGTCTGCAAGCGGTAAAAGTGTCAATTTTCCCTCTGATTCGCAGATCGACCGAGGAAAAGCCCGAAATCTGAGCGAAGGCGTAAAAAGTAACAAGTCTGAGCGAAGTTCTGCAAATTTTATATATATATATATATATATATATATATATATATATATATATATATATATATATATATATATATATATATATATATATATATATATATATATATATATATATATATATATATATATATATATATACAGTACTTTGCAAAAAAAATGGCAGTCATATTTTCGCAACGCAGCACACTCATAGAAGCAAATAATAATAAAAACTGTATGTCCAGAGGAAGATTGGTATCTCCCCTATCTATTAACAGTGGTTTCAGTACAATATAATGTTGCCTTCTCCAGCAAGGCAAGCCAGGATGCGGCGAGGCATACTTCCCACAAATGTTTGTAGGTAATTGAGAGTCAGACTGTCCCAGTATTTTTCAGCTACCTTCTTCAATTTTTCAACGTCTCTGAGTCCACTCTTTTTAAAATGATTCTTGAGTAGTGCCCAAACGTTTTCAATTGGGTTTTGATCGGGACTGTTGCTGGGCCACTTCAGCACTATCACATTCTTCTCTTGCAGCCATGCTTTGGGGATATGAGCTGTATGATTTGGGTCATTGTCATGTTGAAATGTGCACCCATCGGGGTACATGACCTGCATAAATGGCAGAAGGTGTCCCTCTAGTATGTCGATGTACCTTTCTTTCGTGAGAATTCCTGTGTAAACACACAGTGGGGTGGCACCTCTTGCTGACACCCCTCCCCAAAGATGGAATTTCTAGGTATGTTTCGGTCGCTGGTACACAGGCGTTACAGAGACTTTCGTCCAAATATTTATTTGAGCAGGATAAGACCAAAGAGAACATTCATCTGAAAAAATCACATTGTCCCATGACAAATTTTGGTGTTCGTGGCACCAGTTCAAACGCATCTGTTTGTGAGTCTCTGTGAGCAATGGTGACGAAATTACCCGCTTTTTTGTGTAATTCATCCTGTGTAGCTCCCGGTTGACAATAGCATTAGATACCTCTGGGCTTCCCAAGTCGATCATGCGCTGCCGTATGTTTTCTACACTCTTCATTGGTCCAGCCCGAACGATTTGGGCGAGACACCGATGGTCCTTTGTGACCAAAATTCTTGGCCTCCCACTACCTTCTTTTCGCTCGATTCCATTACCTGCTTTTAATTTACTCACAACTCTGTAGACAGTCCGCTCAGGAATGTTCAAGGTTTTAGAAATGTTGGAACATGTTTGATTTCCTTCATTCCACAGCTGTGAAATTAACATACACTTTGACTTTGTATCCATTTTCTGCCACTAGCATTAGAAATTGTCGTCTGCTCTTTTATCAAGGGACGTTACTCTACGCTAATTTTTTTTTTAACTTTTGGTAGGGTTTGCTCAATTAAGTGGAGTGCAAATTTGGGGCAGAACATGCATATTTAATTAGATTTCAGCTTATTTAGCTGAGCAATATGACTGCCATTTTTTTTGCAAAGTACTGTATATATATATATATATATATATATATATATATATATATATTTATATATATATATATATATATATATATATATATATATATATATATATATATATATATATATATATATATATATATATATATATATATAAAATTTGCAGAACTTCGCTCAGACTTGTTACTTTTTACGCCTTCGCTCAGATTTCGGGCTTTTCCTCGGTCGATCTGCGAATAAGAGGGAAAATTGACACTTTTACCGCTTGCAGACTCTGGCAATCGAGCGAAGCCCGTCCTTTGATCTTGCGATTCTCACCGTGTTCAATTACCTTCCAAACGAACGGATTCAGAGAAGAGTAACTGTGATTATCTGCCCTTGGTTCCAAATTATCTACTCCTTCTGCTCAAATTATTTCCCCTGATCAATGTCTAACGAAAAATACGTTACAACTACATTAGCTTATCCTCCCCTGAGCCAAAATTACGACTCTTTTGAAATAGTCGCCCCTTTCTACGCGTTCCTTCTCTCCCTGTTTGATCCTATTACGACGATTTCCAATCACTGGCTTTATAATTACAGGTAACCGGCTCAACGTTAGCTAAATAGGTCTGTTGGTAAACATTCCTAAGGAAATAGAGAAAATAAAATAAAATAGGCGTGCTAAATTAGAAAAAGAGACAGATCTCTGAGTGTAGGAGGGTTTTATGTTAACAAAACGTGTGTAGGTGAAAGCCAGGTGAAAGAAAAATGTAGATAATGAAATAGATATATGAAAGCTATTATCATAATATGTCACAGCAAGCAAGAGGACATGCACAACATCATAGCTGGCAAACGCTGGAGCTGGGTTGGCCATGTCCTCAGAAGAGACCCCGATGCCATCACAAGAACAGCTATGCTTTGGACCCCTGAAGGAAAACGAAAGAGAGGCCGATCAAAAACAACTTGGCGGAGGACTGTGGATGCTGAGATGCAAAGAATGAAGCAGAGTTGGGGCACTGTACGAAGGATAGCCACCGACCGAGCAAGTGGAATCAGTTTGTGATTGCCCTACAAGACGCCACCAGGCGTGATGGCCACTGACTGCTTTGACGGTCGGCGGCTAAGGATCAAAGAAGAAGAAGACTCCATAATGTGAAAGGCGAAGGTAACATCATCATCATGTTATATTTTATTCATGTATTGTATTATTTTAGAAAATTTTCTGCAGATAGACACCTGTCTTGTCTCACTATTCTTATTTAGAACTGAGCCATGTATCATGCATATACGTGCAAACATCTGAACACACTTATTCATGAACACATAGTATATATATATATATGGGAGCCGCGCTGGTGTAATGGCTACAACGTTGTACTGGCGAACAGGTGTTCATCGTTCAAACCCGGCCGTCGGCGTTTGAAGAAATGTTTACGACCGGAAATTTGACTGAATAATCTGAACGGCTCCTGCACATAAATCCCGTGTGGATGGGAAGGAGCAAAGCTCCTGACCGGGTTGAAAGGAAAGTCCACTGATCCCCCAGCCTCGCAATGACATGTCATTGGGCCGAAAGAGCTGGAAAGCTCGAGTATATATATCTGCCTTTAAACTCAATTTATCCAATACCGACAGAATTTCAGAGAACAACTAGCTTCAATTTTCTAGACCATTGTTATAGTGGATTTCTTAGTATTTTCGATTTGGAGTAGTTCTAATTCTGTGTTCGCGGTAATTATTTTATTCACTAAGATTTTTCTGTGTAGAGTGATTTAAATGTTAAGTCCGTCATTTTTATTTCACTAGGAGTTTTGTGCGAATTAATATAATCTATAGCTAAAGTGTTCCGGCTGTAGCGTAAATCTAACTAGTAAATTAATATGAAATTAATATGAAACAAATATAAAGGTATGTTATCAGGCACTCGCAGGAAATAAAGAAGTAGAACACCAGACAACAGAAAAACAACAGACATGAGTGGCTGTTGTTTTTCTGTTGTCTGGTGTTCTACTTCTTTATTTCCTGCGAGTGCCTGATAACATACCTTTATATTTGTTTCATATTAATTTCATATTAATTTACTGTTTACAGGCCTCAGGTTTCCCTCCCTTATTTGTAAATCTAACTAACTGATATTAACCAGTAAGAGTTATTTTAATCGTCTAGTAAATGCACTATTCATTATAAGTACTGACGAAATTTATATTTATTTCTAATTCATACTTACTTACTTACTTAGTCGTTCCCCTTCTACCGTGATGTGTAGAGGTTTGGAAGAGAGAGCGCCAGACCATTCTATCAGCTGTCTTCTTCCTGGCCTGGTTCCATTCTAGTCCTCGGTCCTTCAAAGATTGTCTAATGTTGTCCTCCCAGCGGACTCTGGGTCGTCCTGAAGGTCTGGATCCCTGGCTCTTTGTTTCCCATGCTTGTCGTGGTAGCCGATCTTCTCCCATTCTGCAGACATGGCCAAACGATCTTAGTTGGGACTGTTCTATTTGGGTCTGCAGCGGATGGGATTTTAGGCCTTGACAGATCGTCTGGTTGCGGACCATTATTTCTAATTCATGATGATTAAAAATATAAATGACTAACACTTATTTTACGGAGACTTTTATTAAACGATTCAATATGAGATACACGTGTACTTCTATTCAAAGTTAAATAACTGAGTGTATGAATATATTATATTTTACGCGGGTTAAGGATAGGATTGAGAATACTATATTATGGTTAAGTATTTTGTACTTTTTTCTTCCTATACACAGTACTGGGTCAAACCCAAAAACCTTACCAGCGGCTTCCATAGAAATCTGAGAATAACCATACAAAAGAACATTTTTACTTTAGCATCTGGGTCTTCAAGGGTGAACCTGTCTGGCTTCGTGTTTACACCCGGAAAGAGATAGAGTGCCAACCCAAAGAACATTAAGAATAAATTTTGTAACTGGGCCTATAGATCCAGATTTCTTTTTCCCATTTTTTCATATACATTCAGCCCGTGGTGGCAACAAGATCAAACATTTGACATAATCAAACTTGTGACATTTTCCGACTATCGACCATTTGTGGTGTGACAAGGCATTTTTATACTGAGAGAAGTTACCGACCTGACATTCCTTTGTACTGGAAATCTCAAGCTATTGACACTGTGAGCACTGTTAAATTTCTTACCCGGTCTAATTAATGTGACATAAACAGTAATCCTAAATAAAAGTAACAAAGTGAACGTTCCCCGGAGAAGTGGATTTAATCTGTCTTTGACGAGCTGGGGTTTTCTTTGCTAAAATAACACTGGATTTGCTGTGTGCGTGTGTCCTAAAGATTGTTCCAGAAGGTGCAAACCAAGTATTAGGTAAGAACGAATGCACGTGGCCACGGTTGTCTGAGAAGAGAGGAAGGATGAATGACTAATTCCCATATATATATCTTGTAGAATCCATGTACTCACGTTGTTTATTTCTTTTATTAAGTTTTGCTAATACTGTCCCTTTCAGAATAGATTAACATATAAACTCTGTTCTTTACTGTAGAGGAAAATCCTAGACCATAGCGTATAAATCTTTGACTCTTTGGGTGTTAATAACTTTCTTCTAACGGGATCTTGTCTCAACAGAGGGAGGGAGGATTACACCTATAAGTCTATTTCTTTATTAATTTCATTAACCTATGTTTATTTGTATTTGATTGATATTCATAATATTGCTGGTGTAGAGAGTTTCTTTATAGTAAATACAATTTACATAAAAACTTTATTTACATGTGTTGGTCAGCTCGTCCCAAAATATCCCTATTCCATAAATATAATTTGTCACGTCTGTGCGTCTAACTGTCGTCACTTAGGTGTGTGTGTATGTGAGTGATTATATATATATATATATATATATATATATATATATATATATATATATATATCTATATATATATATATATATATATATACATATATATATATATATATATATATAAATGTAGGTATACTGTCTGACTAACAAAGTTCTGTTGTAGAGATAGGCTGACCGAGAGGATTTTCTCAAGTCCAGGGACAGACTCTACCTATTTTTCCACCATTTCACTCGTGAAAATCTATTTCTTATCTTATGTCTCACTGAGTCACCACCTGTCTAGTTCTACTCAGAAGGGACCAAACTATGTCTTAATTCCCCTATCGAAAATCTACGACACTTGCTCCGAGTAAGCAGATCTTGGTTGGTGATGGTATTTGGCCAAAAGATTCGGAGAATTTTTCTTAGGCATGTTGTGTGAAAAGAGGACAATTTCGACATTTCCTTCTCTGTAACTCTCCAGCTCTCCGCGCCATAGAGAAGCATAGAAAGCACACAGCTCTGATATAATCCTAATTTTGTGCTTGTGCTGTACTGAGAGGACTTCCAGATGCTGTTTAGACTAAAAAAGGCTGTTCTTGCTTTGTTCATTCTGTTGTTGATGTCGTTGCTTGTTCCGCCGTCTGGTGTTACTATGCATCCTAGGTATGTGAAGGTGTCTGTCTGTTCCGGTTGCTGATTCCTTACTGATATGAGCTCAGGGTTGCTCACATTGAGCGTCATGGCCTCTGTCTTCTTTAGGTTGATGTTCAAGCCCACCTGCTGGCTATACTTATTAAGTCTATCCGTTTTTTTCCTGGATGTGTTGACGTGAATGTGCTAGCAGTGCAATGTCATCTGCATATTCCAGATCTTCCAATGTAGAAAATGTAGTCCATCTTATTCCTCTTGGACTGCCCTCTGTTGTCTGGCGCATCACCCAGTCTATGACTGTTAAAAATAGAGTGGTTGAAAAGGGGCATCCCTGTCGTACTCCTGTCTTCACTTCAAAAGTCTTCACTTCAAAGGTTAGGTTGCTCTGCCAATGCTACACGTAAAGTTGGCATAACGGCTTTTTATGATTGACACTATGAAGCTTGGAATTTCATAAGCCCTCAGTATTTTCCATAAACTGTCCCTATGCATGCTGTCAAAAGCCTTTTCAAAATCAACGAAATTAATGTACAGCTGTCTTTGCCATTCTGAGCACTGCTCTATAATGTTCCTGAGGGTAAATATATGATTTACACATCTTCTGTTCTTTCTAAATCCTGCTTGTTCTTTCCTCAGTTTGTGGTCTACTGCTTTTGAGATTCTCTGTATAATTATCCTGCCTAGTATTTTGCTGGGAACTGAGAGAGGAGTTATTCCTCTCCAATTATTGCAGTCTGCAAGATATCCCTTCTTGGGCAATTTGACAATTATTCCTTTGCTCCACTCTGTTGGTTTTGTCCCTGTTTTCCAGACTTGTGCAAATAGTGGTTCTAATAGTTCTGCTGCTAGCTCTGGGTCTGTCTTAAATAGCTCTGCGTTTAAGTTATCATGGTATACTGTGCTTTGTTCATTTCTCAGTGCTGCCTCTTCTGCCTGTTTTGCAAGGTCATCCAGAAATGTTCTTTTGTTAGCACGGGTTTGACGTTTAACTTCCTTGTCCAGCTATCTGTACTGTTCACTATATAATGCCTTTAACCTGGGAGACATAGCTTCTGTTTTCTTTCTTTTCATTTCCTTTCTCTTCGCTATGGTGTTTAGCGTATCTGGTGTTATCCAGTCTTGGCTCTTTCTTTCCTGGAATCCAAAGCATGACTTGCTGCTTTCCTTGTATATTGTTGAGATGGTGTTGAATCTCTGGTCAACATCATCGGTCTCTGTTCTTTCCTGGCTTTTGGTAATCTGATATCGTCTCTTTACGTCGACCACGAAAGCTTTTCTGGTGAGGGATCCTTAAGTTTCGTGATGTTATATATATATATATATTTAATGTAAAACTTTTGCCTCGTTTTGGCGAGGCGCGTCCCGTTCAACCTAGTCGGTTATATTAGGGATCTTTTCTGTTTGACTGCAACTGGTCCAACAGCTCTGAGTTTCACCTTCAGTCTTGCTACTACTAGGCGATGATCACTTCCCACATCTGCACCTCTTCTTACTTTCACGTCTTGTAGTGCATGTCTCCATCTGCCATTGATCATTATGGGATCTATTTGGTTTCTGTCTCGTCCGTTTGGTGATTTCCATGTTAACTTGTGCACTTCTTTGTGCGGAAAAAGTGTTCCTCCAATGACCAGGTTGTTAATACCGCAGAAGCTTATTAATTTGTCCCCATTCTCATTTACTGTTCCACAGCCACATTTCCCCATTACTCTTTCGTTATAATTATTGTGTGCTCCCACTTTCGCATTTAGGTCTCCCATTACTATAATAAGATCGTACCTGGGTGTAGTTTCCATTTCCTTTTGTACCTGTTGATAGAACGCATCCTTGTTCTCTTCATTATGGAGTGCCCAGTCCATTATTTCAGTATAATAGTTTCCAATATTTCACTCCTTCTGATATTTATGCTAAATGTTGGTAGGCATCAAATTATTCATACATCCATAATTCAAATGTAATTCAGTCTTCTGGCCTGATCCTGATACAGTTCTAACACAATAATCTGCAATAAAACACACTATTATTCATAAATTTACATACTCTCTTACGACAGATGAAAAACACAGAATAGACTCAGTTTGGTGAATGAAGAACTGCTCGGCCAACAGATGGTAAATTATAGGCTTGGCGCGCGTTTCTCTTTCCCTCCGTCTATCTGCTTCTGCTGTGTGTGAAGTTTAAACCTTCCGCTGTTAGCCGTTTGATACATGACCAGCGGACGTGTCGGAGAGCAATTTGGGTCACCAGTTTCAGACTATGTAATATTTGCAGTCTTCGAACAAGGTTGTGTTAGTTATGTCCCGAAATCATCGTCGTTCTGCTCAACCCCGGCATCTTCCATCTTCATTTATATGTCCTTTTACTGGGGCGATCTTTAGCTTCCTTTGCATCTATGATTTTCCTGAATGCGTTTTGTCAATGAATTTTAGCAAATATTGAAAGACCATTTTCATACTGTCTTCTAACATACAGGCTCACTTTACCTCGCATATCTCCGAAATTAAAGCACATAGCAACATTTCCTATTGGTGATAACAGTATGGCCTTCTCCTTCATAGAATGCAATAAATCCGATTACTTTTCTTCATTCCATCTGTTTGCAAACAATATAAATCCATGGTACCGTTTACACAAAATTTCCCCTGCTGTTACTTCATTTGCAATTCTGCGCGACACACACGCAAGAGGGTGCGGGGTTTTGATTGGACGATAGGTTTACTACACGATGAACATTAGGCATGTGTTTCGTCATGCTACAGCAGCTTGTAAGTGTACACTTAGCTGCTGCGGTGACTGAATTGCTCACGTTCCTGGTCAAGATTAAGAGTTGCAGCACGTTCCAAGTAGAATCAAGGAGTAACTGCAAAGCTGGTCCAGCGTCTATAAGACCCGTCTGATGATGGTGTCAAGCGTCGACTTCAGGCCACTTATACCCTCACTTGTTCCAGAAATAGTACCCTCAACTGGTACCACCAACTAGTATGGCAAAAGAAGAGAAACAAATACCCTCTGAGTATTGAGTTTCCCGACACTTACTTATGTGTCCCCATTTTCCTATTCCACCATCCCGTCTATCAGAATTTTTCATAATAATATTCACATGTCAATGTACTCGTATTAATTCACATGTTAATAATGAAAAAATATAGAATTCAAAATGTACAACTTACGCCAATCTTTAGGCTTACAGACTGCTGGCTCAGAGAAATAAAGGCACTTATAGATGCCTCTTACACTTGGTGTGGGGTGTTGTTATTTTAGTAATAAGTTCCACTTTGACTTGTGTTCAGAATCCTTTGGATTCCGGTTTTCCTTGGTAATAATGGTATTGTTTTCCTAGGTTCTTAATTCCTTTAGAATTCAAAACAAGTCAGGTCGATAAATGAAAGCTGATCTTAGTCTTAACTCTGGCAAGGTCTGGTTGTCTTCTTGGCGCGAGGTAGATTTTCACAGAGTTCTATTCTGGCTGATGTGTCAGGTTATATTGCCTGCCTTCCCCCCGCATTTATTTGTTACGATGTTAAGCAGGGCTGCAATCGGAAGGGGGGTTGTGCCTTCATTCTGAATGTCTGCCAAACGTTTCAAACATGAGTGTTTTGTGGGGTAATTCAAATGATTTCCTCATGGAAATTTATGCGCGTTACTGCAGAGGTCATGTCTCCCAAATATAGAATGAAAACATCCGATCCTCTCTCGGCAATGTTTACAAATAACTTCTTACATCTACCAGGACTATAACAACATTGCCGCTCAGGTGTGTCCGACTGATAAGTGCGTGTCTGTAATCTGTCAACAGACGTGTAATTTATCGCCCGGCACGCATTAGGTAAACCCAACGCTCGGTTTCTGACCGGCCCATCTGGGTTCATGACGAATTATCACTGAGAGGAGTGTAAGATGATTTGAAAGTACAAAATAACTACTTGATAGTAGAGAAAGAAAATTGCGACCACAAAAATACTGCCGGAGAGCAAAAGAGATCGACCCAATAATTCTGTGACATGGAGATCGAACCATGGACCACCGAGCTAGGAAGCCAGTGCACTAACCACTGCTTCCGCGGCTCCGCATTCCATAATACTACAGCTCATTCTTCTAGTCTATTGCACTACAGCCCGTTCTACTATAGTCTATTTTAAAATATACAGGGTGTCCCAAAATACTTGGAATGTTAAAAGTCTCTCTGGTTGAAGATGGCAAACGTTGAAGAAAACGTCAGCTGCGTTTTCTGGTTAGCTGAACTCAAGTCCACAACTGCAGTAAGAAGAAAATTTGCTTCCCATTATAAGGAGGCTCCCCACAAAAATTTAATTAACAACTGGATGAAAAAATTCAAGGAAAATGCTCAGTTCACGACATGACAGGATCCAGGAGACGCCGAGCAAGCCAAGAGACTACTAATAAAATTGAGAGGGCATCTGAACAGACAAAAAAAAAATCTGTTCAAATACTACAAGAAGAAGATGTTCAATTCAGCAGCGTCCTAGTAATCAGCGGCTCCCGGATCTAGACTTGTCGTGAATTTAGCCATTTAATTAAATTTCTATGGGAAGCCTCATGTTTATAATGGGAAGCGAATGTTTTTCTCACTGTTGTTATGGACTAATCAGAAAAACGCAGTTGACTTTTTTCTTCAACGTTTGCCATTTTCAATCAGAGGGACTAAACAAGAAATTAAAATTTTAAAAATTATTATTAAAAATTCCCGAACCTAAAAAAAGCGTAAAAAGAATATAACACTTAACCTTTCAAACACTGTTTTTTTTTAAGGTTTGTAGCATTTATACGCATGAAGTTGCTAAAGTTTAGAACTGTACCAAAACTTTTGGGACACCCTGTATAAGGACCACTCTTTTCAACATTTCCTCCAGTGTGTCGTCTAGTAGTCCATAGCTGATCTAGATCGCCATTCACAGAAATAAGGGGGAACCCATACACATGTATTCCGCTCAGGGCCGTAGATACGGGGGGTGGGTGGGGGGTTTAGGGGTTCATACCCCCCCTCCCCTGGGGGAAATTATACTCTACCGGTACCAAAATAGTACATAAAAATTTAAAAAAAAATTAACCCCCCGCCACCCTTAATAAAGTCCGATCTACGGCCCTGAATTCCGCTTATTTTCTGCGTAAAATGTAAAGTATTTTAAAATTGTATTTTAATAAATCCAGCCAATGTCAGACAATTTTTACCCGGATGATGATAACACACTTTTTTTTTAAGTCTGAAAGGCCTGTCTAAAACGAAGATTTTGTCTCGTGCGTAGATGTCACCTTGAGCTATCATTGCTTGCAAAGAAATTGTCGAGAGGCGGATGGGGACTTTTATTTTCAAGGAACAAATGCACGCTTGTTTACCCTTCCTTCTGGTGCCAAACTTTATTCAAATTCCTTGTCAAACAAAAGAAAATGTCAACCCAAAAATACTCGCGCAAGTGGGCTAGGCTAGGAAGCAACATTACACTCTCCCAAAAGAAAGATGCAAAAAGTCGGATGCACTCTTTCGTAGCTAAAGACTCGGAAAGAGATAACGCTGATCCAAACTGGGCGTGGCAGTCTGGGCAGATTTAAAAAAAAAATAATGCTCAATTTTAAATTGGCGAACCTCTTTGATTGTCCGCATTAGAATAGCAAACAGAAAGTTCAAATCTTGGTGTTAAAAGCACGGAATGGTTATCTGATTGTTTATTTCTTCCTATAAAAAACGGATTGAAACAAGAGTTCATTATCTTAATACATTTCTGATGTAATTAAAATAACAGTGTTTAGAATAGCAGAGGATGGTTGGAAATGAAGTGTGAATGTATGCCAATGGAAACTAATGACTGGAAAAACCGGTATAAAGTGAAAGATGAGCCTTCAATTAATGAAAAAGTAGGTGTTGGCAGCTGGGTACAGTACATTAGCGGATTTATTCCTTACTTACATTTTTACTGAAGAATGTTATTTTGCTTATATACTCACTTTACATTTTACGGTCCAGTCTCACCGTGAAGTTTAGTGGAGAGATGTTTTTGTTCTTCTCCGATAGAAAACCATACCCTAGGACTGTCTTGACATTTGAGTTGTTGACGATTCTTATTTTTGTGTTGAACTTTGATTTTTTAGTTCGATAGATTTCTTATGCAACGACAGCTCCACAGACATTCATAAATGGATGCTTGCGTAGAACAGAAGGATTGAGGTGGTATGACAAGATTTCACTAACGTCAGACTGATGACAAGAACTATACAAGCGTCAGTAGAACCAGAGATCACAAGAACTATACAAGCGTCAGTGGAACCAGAGATCACAAGAACTATACAAGCGTCAGTGGAACCAGAAATGAGAAGAAGACCATGGAGATGGATATGATACACATTAAGAAAAACCTGTTGATAACATTACAAGACAGGCTCATGTTCTGGAATCCCCACGGTAAGAGAGGTAGACGAAGATCAAAGAACGCATGGAGAAGACAACTGAAGATAACGCGAATGTCGTGGGTTCGATCTCCATACTGGCCACCACTGTTAATGGTTAAGTGGGGGGTGTGTAACTGTGGTTATAAATTAGGCTGATAAAGACGATCAACATGTGTCGGGCTTACGGATGGCCGACGGGTGTGGATGTATAGATGTTAACTCACGCGAATGTCATGTAGTCCTATTAAGTCACTTGCAACCACACACACCATAGCAAACATCGGAGTCAGTAAACGTTGAACTCCTAGTAACGTTTTACACTGTTTATTACGACACAGCCAACGTAGACATATGGTAACACAGTACATAAGCACATCATGGAACATCAGCAATTCAACACATCCGTATACAGCATACACAGTATATAATTAAGCCTATCTCTGGCTTAGAAGTAATATAAATATGTTCTCTATGTCCTCTTTCAATCTACAACTGCGTGCACAGCACATGATCAACAAGCCGCAATAATCCTTGGCTTGGAAGTAATATAAATATGTTCCCTGTGTTCTCTTTCAATCTACAATAACGTGCACAGCACATGATTAACAAGCCGCAATAATCCTTGGCTTGGAAGTAATATAAATATGTTCTCTATGTTCTCTTTCAATCTACAATAACGTGCACAGCACATGATAAACA
Organism: Oreohelix idahoensis; assembly: GCA_024509875.1. Classification (NCBI taxonomy): domain Eukaryota; kingdom Metazoa; phylum Mollusca; class Gastropoda; order Stylommatophora; family Oreohelicidae; genus Oreohelix; species Oreohelix idahoensis. Next base: position 361,932 of record JAMPIV010009010.1, read on the forward strand.
AGCCGCAATAATCCTTGGCTTAGAAGTAATATAATATTCTGGAATTATCACATATTCCTTTTATTCAAAATATATCCTATCCTGGGACACACTGACGAAAATGGTCTAACATCCATTTCGGAGCTCTGCCCGGATTCAACTGTCACGAAAATATCCCCTGCTCAAAAACAGCTCATCAAAAATTCCTCCAGGCGCGAACTCCCTCGCTGAGATGTGAGTAGGGTTCGTCCGCCTTTTACCTCAACCTATCAATAGAACGTTCGACCAGTTTCCCAGTGTTATTTTTAAACAAACTGACAAGCAGGTACAATAGAGCTGTGTTCAAAAATTACTGGGTATACAGCTCCCCACTAAAAAATCATCATCATCATCCAGAGCGTGTTTATAAGCGTGTTTACAAAAACGGAGCTGTGCATACAAGTCTTTTAACGCTTAACTCCCCTTAATAAAACTTGACTTAACACTGATATGAAGAGGATAAAGATGACATGAAAAGACCTTGAGCTGATGGCACGGGACAGGGAAACTTGGCGTACATTTGTTGAAGGCCTATGGTCCTCAGGGAGCTGACAAGTAAAGAAGAATTATAGCTCCCTCTTGCCTTTTTTTTTGTATTCTTATTTTGATATCATTGTGTGTTCCTCCAGCTCTATCTGTACTGCCGCCAAAATGTAAACATAACTTCACATTCCGTGGGACGTTTCTCCCAGTGCAGTCCGGCGGATGTCGTTTTCATTACCCAATCTGCAGGTACTAAAGGTACTAAAAGGTCAAGGTAGTCCTATGGTAGAAACTGCTGTAGGGTAGGGAAGTGTTTGAGACTTCACTATACTATGTACAGCTTTATGAGGTGGAGTGACCAGTTACCTTCCTCGATACCGTCGCCGTCCCTAACTCAAGAGCAGAGTCGGGTACCCATATACAACTGGGTAGACTGGGGCGTGATGATATCAGGTTTTGATCCAGGAACATGGTAACGTTGCCGCAAGAGGCAAAAGCGGTTTAACCGTTTTCCTAATCGGACGCTTTATAGGCAGTAAGAAGAGAAATTCTGACAACAGGCATTCCTGTCGCACTCCAATTTTTATCCCAATTGGTTCTATAAGCTACGTTTAATGAAGAATGCAGCATTTCCTGTCTTTATATCTTTTTTTTAATTAGGTTAATTATCTTCGGGTGGGGGAGGGAGAGTCGGAGACTTCATAATGCCTTATATGTTTTTCAAAATTATTCGACGACTGAACTGTTGAATACCATTTCATAGTCCATAGATCAAATGTGAAGTGGTGTTCAGTTCAAAGCTCTGTTCTACTATGCACAGCGTAGTTATCTGGTCTATTCTGGATCTATTTTGTTGCATGTTCTCTCTGTTGTTTCTCTATCGCCTATTTTAATCATTCAAGGATGATCCTGTTTAATAATTTCCCTGACACTGAAAGTAACATTATTCATCTAATTTGTTCTCTCTTGCAAATCCTCCTTTGTTGCCAACGTAACCAGATATCCTAAATTCCAATCAGCAGGTAATTCGTCTCGCTCTCAGACTTTAGCAAGTAATTTGTATAACATTTGTATAATCTCAGCAGTTTGTAAGTTTTCTGTATCTCTGCAGAGGTGTCAATGTCTGCTTTGATGACTTCTGTTGGAATGCCTTCCGGCCAGTAGCTTTTCAATATCGTAGAAAATTTACGGCTTTCGTTATTTCTTCCTGATTACATTTTTCAGAGTTAACGTGAAACCCCTTGACTGCTTTCTGTCTTTTTGGAAGATCAAGTGAAGCTAGCATACTTAGAAGTGCCTTGAAATGTCTCGTGCATCTCCTAGTGTGCTCCTTCGTGTTACTAAGCACTTTTTGTTTCTTGTCCTTGATAAAGACACTGGATCTCTGACACATCTCTGTTCTTCTAGGAAAATATCCACACAGGGCACCTGCCATGTTCGAAGCATCGCATAGTGACACTTGGATTCGGGGAGAAATATCGAGCGAAAACCGATCTCCACCATCAGCTTAAATATAAAACAGCTGAAGGATGCAGAGCACGCCAGGAAAACATAGAGCAACAGATGTGGTCACTGGCCCACTAAATAATTATCGTCATGATCGAGTGTCGTGTCGACTGGCACTAGCGATCATGTCTTTCCGTCTCCTACGTTCTCTGGTGTCTTGAATAAGCTGCATTTTAAATTTCTTGCGATATTGCATGGTCAGTTTATCGCAGTACCAACGGGCTGATCATCCGTTTGCCAGTCACTTCGATTACGGAAACAACAGCAAATGGATTGATTTGCCGTTGCCCTAAAGACGCCAATAGGCGTGATGGGAAACAATGGCAAAGAAAACCTATCTGCTGTTGCCCTAAGACGCCACTAGGCGTAATGGCCACTGACTGCTTTGACGGTCGGTGGCTAAGGACGGAAGAAGAAGAAGAAGTTTATCGCAGTATATCTCTCGTTGCGTTCATTAAAAAAAAAATTTTTTTTGGAGCTGAATTCACTAATTGCTACGAGGTTTAAAATGTTTATTTTTATTTAATTTTTACGAGGTGTCCACAAACTTTGCTCCTTGTGTTGATTAAATGCCGACTTTCTTCTATTTTTTTTCTGAGGACCTCCTCGTTTGATTTTCTGGCCGTCCAAGATATTAATTAATTGTAAAGGAGGCTGCTAAAAACTGGAAGATAAAAATACTGCTGTAAAACTGAATTATAACGCACAAATAATAGTAACTGATGTGAATGCAGTTTTACAAGTGAAAGAAAACTTTAAAAATACAGGAAGTTTCGGGGTCTACTCTATCTCAGCTTCTTTAGAACCACATCTTCGCTGTTTCTGACTTTCTTTCAATTTGTTAGCTAATTTGTCCATGTCTGACCTGAATAAAGTAATATAGGCTTTATATAGCACTGTGAAAAGGTGTTTTTTTTCTCAGCTCACCTATGGTAGTGTTTTGCTAGCAATAATGCTTAAATACTATGAGAAGCTGAGTTGATTTATATAAATACAAGAAATGGTAACAAGGTTGAACTTGAATGGTATGACAAAGTCACAAATGTGGAATTGATGACAAGAATCAGACAAGTGCCAGTGGAACAAGAGTTGAGAAAAATACTCTGGAGATGGATACATTGAGGAGACCTGTTGATAGCATTACAAGGCAGTCCTTGTTCTGGAATCCACAGGGAAAGAGAGGCAGAAGTAGACCTAAAAACACATGGAGAAGAGAACGATACAGAGGTGAAAAGGACGAGGAATTTCCTAGACGATCTTGCAAGACAGGTAGAAGAGGCAGCACTGAGAAATGAACAAAGCACAGTATACAAAATAACTAAATTCATCAGCGGAAAACGAGGTGCAAACAATATTACATTAGTAAGAGCTAAGCAAGGAAATCTCATCACGACAGCAGAGGGACAGGAAACAAGATGGGCAGAGCACTTCAGAGAAACTCTGAACAAGGAACCACCAGAGACACATCTGCATGTTCCTGAGGCTGAAAACGATCTAGATGTAAATACAGACATTCCACGAAAAGAAGAAATCATCACAGCAATCAAAGGGTTAAAGAACGGAAAAGCTCCTGGCCTTGATAACTTAAATGCAGAGCTATTTAAGACAGACCCTGAGCTAGAAACAGAACTATTAGAACCACTATTTGCACAAGTCTGGAAAACGGGGACAACACCATCAGAGTGGAACAAAGGAATAATTGTCAAATTGCCCAAGAAGGGAGATCTAACAGACTGCAATAATTGGAGAGGAATCACTCTTCTCTCAGTTCCCAGCAAAATACTAGGCAGGATAATTATACAGAGAATTTCAAAAGCAGTAGACCACAAACTGAGGAAAGAACAAGAAGAATTTAGAAAGAACAGAAGATGTGTAGATTATATATTCACTCTCAGGAACATTATAGAGCAGTGCTCAGAATTGCAAAGACAGCAGTACATTAATTTCGTTGATTTTGAAAAGGCTTCTGACAGCATACATAGGAACAGTTTATGGAAAATACTGAGGGCTTATGAAATTCCAAGCTGCATAGTGTCAATCATAAAAAGCCTCTATGCCAACTTTAAGTGTAGTGTTGGGCAGAGCAACCTAACCTTTGAGGTGAAGACAGGAGTACGACAGGGATGCCCCTTATCAACCACTATTTTTAACAGTCATAGATTGGGTGATGCGCCAGACAACAGAGGGCAGTCCAAGAGGAATAAGATGGACTACATTTTCTACATTGGAAGATCTGGAATATGCAGATGACATTGCACTACTAGCACATTCACATCAACACATCTAGGAAAAAACGGATAGACTTAATACGTTTAGCCAGCGGGTGGGTTTGAACATCAATTTAAAGACGTCAGAGGTCATGACGCTCAATGTGAGCAACCCTGAGCTCATATCAGTAAGGAATCAGCAACTGGTACAGACAGACACCTTCACATACCTAGGATGCATAGTAACACCAGACGGCGGGGCAGGCAAAGACATCAACATCGGAATGAATAAGGCAAGAACAGCCTTTTTTAGCCTAAACAACATCTGGAAGTCCTCTCAGTACAGCACAAAATTAAGATTATATCAGAGCTGTGTGCTTTCTGTGCTTCTCTATGGTGCGGATTGCTGGAGAGTTACAGAGAAGGAAATGTCGAAATTGTCCTCTTTTCACACAACATGCCTAAGAAAAATTCACCGAATCTTTTGGCCGAATACCATCACCAACCAAGATCTGCTTACTCGGAGCAAGCAAGAGGACATGCACACCATCATAGCTGGCAGACGCTGGAGCTGGGTTGGCCATGTCCTCAGAAGAGACCCCGATGCCATCACAAGAACAGCTATGCTTTGGACCCCTGAAGGAAAACGAAAGAGAGGCCGATCAAAAACAACTTGGCGGAGGACTGTGGATGCTGAGATGCAAAGAATGAACCAGAGTTGGGGCACTGTAGGAAGGATGGCCGCCGACCGAGCAAAGTGGAATCAATTTGTTGTTGCCCTACAAGACGCCACTAGGCGTGATGGCCACTGACTGCTTTGACGGTCGGCGGCTAAGGATCAAAGAAGAAGAAGAAGTATTCGTGGATTTTTCTGTCAAACTACATCTCCGAGACCGCCAACGAGTTTCCTGATTGTTTTCTAATTGACACTTATTTATGCCAAGATTGGTTCTATATAACACTGAATAACTAACTCTCTTTCTTACACCGAATGATTTAGATTTGCTGCATACAATAATTTTCCTTTTATTTAACTTATGTATGCATCCCCTTTAACAACCAATCGGAGATTCCAAATTATTGGGAACTCTACAATGTAAACTGTTTTCATGTCTCTGCAGACGTGAATTTATAGCATCATTTTTCTCCCACGGAGACGAGCCCACTGGGCTGTAGCTGTGATAATAGCTTTGCATCTGATTTTAATGAATTTTTTTCACGCAGATTTTATTGTTTAAAGGTTTATCTGCAACACAATGATACAGTTGTGGGTTGAGGCTGGGAAGAAAGTCGCAGATGGCATGTATCCGCAGTTCATGCATTAAAATATTGGACAGACACTACAATGACACGGAATGAGCTAAAAAAAATCATTTTAAATTCAATTTTTCCTTCAAACTTGCAGGACAGAACTATGTCACAATGTTGTGAGCAGATGAGTTGAAGATAATTAGCATTGAAGATGTCGCGTGGTACATCTTATGTTTGTTTGGAGTCTGAAAGAAATCTGTACCAATGCAAATGTAAATTAAATCTTTAAATTAGATTGAGAACCTCTGTGTTTGACCAATGAGTGACTATTGCAACAATTTTTTTTGGTCTGTTCTACATTCTTTCTTTCTTTCTTACTTTCTCGATTATTTGTTTACATTTTAATTGTGTATTTCTGTCTCAGATATCTATCTGAAGTGCTCCCGTTTCTCTATTTGTCCATGTGGCGTTAATTCTATTGCTAATCAAGGCTGCTTGTATCTTTTTATGCCTAGTGCGTGACCAGTTAATCTCCATCTTTTTTATTTGATCACTCTGGGATGGTCATGCAAATTCCCTTTTTTTCATGAATTTCTGTGTTTCTTACCTTGTTTCCCTTTATGTAAATCTTAGTTATCCTTTTTAAATCGTTACTTTCATTTTCTCTGTCTATCCTATTGTATTATCTGTTTTTTTATCATTTGTTTCTCTTTACGGGGGAAAAGCTCTTTCGCCGCATTGATGCAGGTTTAAATTTGTTTTCAGACTTCAGATCTGTTGTTAATGAAAAGAAACTCTTCAGGGAACAAATTAAGATAATCTGAGCGCCAGATGTAGCCTCCACCACCAAGCAAATGTTTCGATCCGGTAGCTTCTTGAAGACACCGTAAGGGAGGAGGTCTCACATTGTGCATGTCTCCCAAGCATCATCGTATTTAGGAGGAGGTGATCTTGTCTCACATTGTGCATATCTCCCAAGCATCATCGTATTTAGGAGGAGGTGATCTTCTCTCACATTGTGCATGTCTCCCAAGCATCATCGTATTTAGGAGGAGGTGATCTTGTCTCACATTGTGCATGTCTCCCAAGCATCATTGTATTTAGGAGGAGGTGATCTTGTCTCACATTGTTCATATCTCCCAAGCATCATCGTATTTAGGAGGAGGTGATCTTGTCTCACATTGTGCATGTCTCCCAAGCATCATCGTATTTAGGAGGAGGTGATCTTGTCTCACATTGTGCATGTCCCCCAAGCATCATCGTATTAGGAGGAGGTGATCTTGTCTCACATTGTGCATGTCTCCCAAGCATCATCGTATTTAGGAGGAGGTGATCTTGTCTCACATTGTGCATGTCTCCCAAGCATCATCGTATTTAGGAGGAGGTGATCTTGTCTCACATTGTGCATGTCTCCCAAGCATCATCGTATTTAGGAGAAGGTGATCTTGTCTCACATTGTGCATGTCTCCCAAGCATCATCGTATTTAGGAGGAGGTGATCTTGTCTCACTTTGTGCATGTCTCCCAAGCATCATCGTATTTAGGAGAAGGTGATCTTGTCTCACATTGTGCATGTCTTCCAAGCCTCATCGTATTTAGGAGGAGGTGATCTTGTCTCACATTGTGCATGTCTCCCAAGCATCATCGTATTTAGGAGGAGGTGATCTTGTCTCACATTGTGCATGTCTCCCAAGCATCATCGTATTTAGGAGGAGGTGATCGTGTCTCATGTGAACGGTGGTTTGGTTTTGATAAAGAGAAAGAATGTAGAAAAATGGTTTAGAAATGTGAATAGGTTTAGTTACACATTATTTGTCATTGTTGAAGGGAGATAAGATGAGTAAAGTAAGCTTTTAAAGAAGAGGGTATGGTATTCAGTTAAGAACAGCAAAGGGAGATAATGCAAGATTGGCTACCTTGCGGGTTTTAAGTGAGTTGAGAAAAAAAAGTATGCACGGGAAAGTCGAGATGCGTGAACACATTTTAGGCGTGAACGAATAAGGTTAGAACGGGATTTTGAAGAGTGGATATTGAGACGCGCTAGGCGTAGGAAGGAAAAAAGGGTTTTCTCCCAAGTGTGTAAAAGTTAGACTTGAGAAACGCGCTCAGCGTAATAAATGTGTGAGAAAACATACTCAGTATTAGATGATTAGCAAGATTTATGCTGTGAGAAATAGAGTGTATAGAGTACATTATGTACCATAAATTTGGTGTACGGCAGTATTTTATTGTGATAGTATTTTATTCGGAGGACAAGATAGTTGTGAAAGAAAAGGTGTATTTCGATTGAGAACAAAACAAGGTATGTTGAACATTTTTGATTTATCAGTAGTATGTGTAGCTCAGCAGACCAGGTCTGAGCAGAGAAGAATAATAGACGAAAATCTTGGCAAAATGACAGCCCTGGCGGTATGGCCAGTTTTCTCTCAGAGAGATATACCAAGAGACATATGAAGAAACGTAGATAAAACAGTCAGCACAGAAGAGAGACCAGAGGTTTATGCCTGAAGAATTGTACGACATTGTGATAGCTGAACTAAGCAAGTAGTAAGAAGACAAGAAATTGCAGTTTGGAATATTGAATACTTTTTGTTGCAGAAGAAGCTGTTGTTGTGAAAGACTGCTAACCCTGTTGTGTTAATAAAGTTTGACTTTGATTCTTCACTGCTATTATTCGGTTGAATTAGTTGAATCAACAGAGAGTATGGGAAAATATTTTTGTCAGTCCGAGAGAAGGAAGTTTGTCACATTTACCTTATTACATACTATCTACTGAAAGGGCAGTGGTCCGAACCTTCTAATACGATCCACGGCCACGCTCACATCACTCCTTCATCCGTTTTGATGGGTGGGCCGAAGGTGAAATCGATGTCGTATTTAATATTTGATTGACTTAGTTTGCATGGCTGCGGCGGTAGCGAACTAATAACATAATCATTGCTTGTGTAAAATTTTACCCCACGTATTTCCTGGAAAGATCTGAGGACACAGAATGTATACGACTAATCCTCCCTCAGAAATATCGAAAGTGGCAGTAACTATGAGGTGGTGGATGCTGGTGGCAACTTCATCCTTTACCACTTCAAGAGCACACAAGTGCGTGCTATGGTATAGATTTTCTGCAAGAGGGCCCAAATGCAGTGCCGCCTCCATGCTCCATGGGGGCAATTAGAGAAATGATAAGAGTCTACTGCAGAGGTTTTCAAACTGTGCGTCGCGGCTCCCAGGGGCGTCGCGGCCCTCGGCTAAGGGCGTCGCGGTGGTTTGGGAAAAGTGTTGGGCTCGATATTATGAGCCAAGGTCCATCAATAAATATAGATCTTCGTAGTATAGAGAGGAGCCGCGGTGATTTATGCACAGGGCAAGGGAGCCGCGGACCAAAAAAAAAGTCTGAAAACCTCTGGTCTACTGTCTTATCTTCCGTTGCCCATAAGGGTAAGGTTATTCAGTCGGCGCCATAGGGTAGTCTGTCCAAGATTTTCGGGTTCTTTTGTTATTTAATGTCCATTCATGCCGGATATTCCGATAGATGTACACGGATGGGTCCATCAGACGTTTTACTTCCAATTAACTTCTATCTACATCAAAGGAGCCGCGGTAGCATAGTGGTTAGTGCACTGGCTTCCTAGCTCAGTGGTCTATGGTTCGATCCCCAGATGAGGTGGGATTTTTTAGACCGCAAACGGCTCCTGGGTCGACCCAGCCCCAAATGGGTACCACAGCAACTCTGGGAAGGTTAAGGCGGCCGGCGTGATGATGACCACATCACCCCTAGTGTGCCGACGGTCAAGAAAATATGGGCCTAACACCATATTCCCAATATGCCTCAATGAGCGTGTAACGGGATCCTTTACCTTTACATCAAAGGAGTCTGCTGTGAACTCATCCTAACAATCCCACAAATTCTAAAACTCAATATCTGTGGTGTCTACCCATGCACACCACATGTTAGATTTATTGAGTTGGAGTCAGTGCTGATAAATGCGGCACTATTGGGAATATTGAAAGTGAGGTGCACCAGAAAAATGACGTATGAATGTTTGGTATAGTAACTAGAGGTTTACGAAAACCCTTGAACAGTGTGGCTGCTGTGTTTTCAATCAATCAATACCCTTTAGCTCCCCAAGGAGCATAGGCCTTCAACAAACACATGCCAAGTCTTCCCGTCCTGTGCCATCCGCTCAAGTTCTTTCCATGTTTTCCGGATTTGGGCGGCTGAGTTGATTTATATTCTTTATTTGACTTGTCCATGTTTGCTGAAGTTTTTGTGGTAAAATATTTTTTACGGGATGGGGTAACCAGCCCCATGCCCAACCCCCCTTAGTCGCTTTTTACGATATGCCTGGTAGAGTACAGTGTTACTGTTCTTTGCTCCCACTTCGGGCCCTGGTAACACACGGGTGAGGCTGTGTCTTAACGCGTTCCATTGAGAACCCATTACGTAGTGGTGCCTTTTTAAAGTATGTGGATGATATAATGAATGGATACTCTTGAAACAGGATTAATCCTGTCATGATGATTTATGGATCAATATATGCGAACGGTATGTATGCTACAATGGAATAAGACATGTGTATTAAAGAAAAATGAGTTTGTTTATGAAGGGAAACGGCCTTAATTCCTTGTCGTTGGTTGGGCCAGTTACAGAGCCCGTATTTATGTTGTTGGATTTCGTGAGAACGCACATAATCATTAGGAGATTTCACCCTAGACGTAATAGAGCAACGAGCAGTAATATATAACAACAGAACGAGCAATCAAGTACAAACTAACATAATGGATATAGATTTCGAGTGTGGACGTGGGGAGCTATTTACCTGAAATAATTATAAATAGAACCCAAAAATGTGGCACGAGACCCATAAGGTAGTCTGTCCAAGATTTTCGGGTTCTTTTGTTATTTAATGTCCATTCATGTCGGATATTCCGATAGATGTACACGGATGGGGCCATCAGACTTTTTACTTCCAATTAACTTCTATCTACATCAAAGGAGTCTGCTGTGAACTCATCCTAAAAATCCCATAATTTCCAAAACTCAATAGCAAAACAAAAACGGAGTTCGCGTTTCTAAGACTAGACAGACCACGAAACTTGTAATAAGCCACTTCGTTTTCCCGATAGAGATTATATTACAGTTCAGTGAATTTTTCCCCCAGAAAACTTTAACAGTATCTTTGCATTTGAATGCATTATTGTTGCACGGTTTTCACAGAGTCGGTTAGCCGTAAAGTGTGGACAGAATGCAAAGTTTGGGCCGTTATCACTTTGAGCGAGTAAACTAGCGAGTCAGTTTGTGAATTAGAGAGCGAGAAAATTGAATGAGGGAACGAATTTGAAATAGTGGGATTGGTGCGTAAGAGACAAAGAAAACACGAGAATATGGATTCAGTTAAGATTTGCCGGTAATGACTGAACTAAATAATTACATATCTCCACAACCTCTTTTCCTTAATACCTCTCGTCTGCGTGTAAGAAAACTGAAAAAAAGTAAAGACAAAATAATAATAATTTAGGGACCACTTTTTCGGTCGCTGACCGAGGATCTAGTGGTTTTCCGGCTATAGAAGTGGTCGCCTCGGTTTGCCATACAAACACCATTTTTGTTCTTGTCTAGTCGTGACGTCATGTCGTTCGCCATTTTAATTTGCATGACCTAATTTCAGTGCAGTATCTAAGTTTATACGGTTGTCACATCTTAATTCTTGTCTTTTCGTATATTTTCATGATGACTTGTCTTGTTTATTTTTGTAGTTATTTTGATGTTTTCTTTTCCTTGAATGATATTTTTGGGTCTTCCTTAGTTGCATTATATTCGTTACGCAGTGTTTTGTAATTTGAGATATCACTTCACTGTGTTTCATTTTCTTGTGCTATACATTGTCACCTGTGCTCGTCTCATGGTTCACATTGGAGGATGTCGTAGATTTGTGATAGGTGATTAAGACTTAGTTTGGTCCCTTCTGAATAGACATAGAAATAAGTGATAGCTCAGTGGGAGGTGATAAAATAGAAATAGATTTCACGAGTGAGGTGGAGGAAATATAGTAGATTCTGTCTCTGACACTCGAGAAGCTTCTCTCAGTCAGCCTATCATCTACAACAGAGTTAGATTAGTCAGACAAATCTAATATAATATATATTAATATATATGTTCCTCACATACCCACACACATAAGTGACGACAATAGACGCACAAACGTGAAACTATGACCATGAAAATATAGATATTTGGGAACGAACTGACCGCTACACTGATTAAGTTTAATTGAATTTTAATTATCATAATAAAATTCCATCACAACACATAAAAAAATTACATTTAAGCATATACAGATAGTCATAAAGTCAATGAATTGCTACAAGAATGATAGACCCGTTGGTATGATCTTTTCCCTCGATGTATAGCCCACAGTCCTGTTAGGAGACAAGTGATAGCCCCAGAGAGTCACGGATACATATGATTTAGTCTAAGATTTCCTTTTAAAAGTATGAACAGACTTGAATACTCTGATCTATCCTAAGGAAAACATTGTTAGCAACAAAACTTGCATATAGAAATTACAAAGTGGGTGCATATATAAAAAAAATCACTCAGTCTACTCTCACTCTGTTCTTTCAGCAGGGATCCCTGTCTCACTTTCTTACCTAATGTCTGGATGGTGTTCGCCGTCTGGCGCACTTTATGACACACCCAACGTAAATCTGCCTTTCGTTTGATGAAGCGGATACCCAGCTCTGCAGATCTTGGTTTCATCCAATGGGTCCGGGGAGTGTCCTCTTCATGCGATATTTTGTTCAGATTTTAGTTATTGTCACTTTACTCAGTTCAGGTAAGAATTAGTTTTAGCTGGCCCACAATGTCAGAATCACGAGGTTTCCCGTATTTAGGAAAATGACCGGTTGGTAACTTCTCTCAAAAAAAAATAATTATTGTTCACACCACCCTTTTTCAAAATCGTCGGAAAGTTAATGCTGGTAATATTTTCCGCCACAGAGGCTGCATGTACTTGATGTTTTTATCAGGAAGAATTTAATCTGGCTCGGTAGGCGCAGTTATTCAATTTGTCTTAAAGTTTGTGAAAATGGGTACTCTGTCGTTCTGGATGCAACCACAATGCCAGACAGGTTTTACTTTGTACACCCACTCGTCTTTAATTAAAAGAATGATTAGTTCTTCACATATATTTCTCATCAGTACTTAAACGCTGGTAGAGTTGGGCTACCCAAGTTTTCACTGAATAAAGAAAAACAAACATATAAAGTACTTAGACATACTATTCCTCGGTTATAACTTACATTATAAACTGCAAGCGTAGAGCTTGTTTTTATCGTTTAAATCTCCCGTGATATAAGTTATATTCATAAAATCAATCATCATGAATTAGAAATACGTACGTATCTCGTCAATACTCAATGATGAATCAGTGCAGTTATAAGTTAGTTTAAAATACACTCGACTAATTACTAGCAATTTAATAAAATTTATTTATAGCTGCATGAGTTTAAGCTAGAAATTATAATTTATTCTGCTTTCCACTGTAACATGTCGACTAGCGAATATAACAGACTTATAAATTAATTTCTTCTGCACAGAAATCTAACTAGTAAAATGAAATAAGCGGTTATCACTGGATCACTCAATACTACTAGATATATAATAATATTTACCTCCACACAGAACTACAGATTAATACCACGAACTAGAATCCTTCAATATAATGGTAGTCTAGAACTCGGCAAAATGTTGCCAAGAAACTCAGAACTTTGCAATATACAAGATATTTTCTAGCACGAGTGATCTGTCTACTGCAGATTTAGGAGGACTGAATGAAGTCAAGTTTCAGCTACTGGGTAGATATATGAAACAGACAAAGGGTCCCATGTTATTTCGAAAATCCGAAATAGCCTCCCCTTCTCGTCTAACACTTAGCAAAAACTCAGACGCCTGCCATAACCTGTCAATACGCGTCTTAACACCTCACGCTGAGAACTAGCCGTAGAAGCGTGAGTGTCATGGAAAAACGAGACGAATGTCTGCCATTCGGTCTCTCGCGAACGACTTTCTTACCCTATTTCGTCTACTGCAGGCCTGACACCTTATGCAATAAAATGCGTTTCTAAATGAGAAAAGAAACAGGCGAAAGTTTGAGTGGGAAAGTAGTATTTTGTCGCAAACGAACGAATGCGAAAAAAACAGGAAAAGGATAAAAGAGCGATAATAAAGTAGAGGACACGGGTAGAAAAGAAAAGAATATAGAAAATTTATTGATCATAAATCTCTATGCGACAGAGGATATATTTAAGTCACAGATTGATTTCATAGTATATATTAAGTATATACTTCAGTGATAGGTAACATACTGTTTTAAGGTAATTATTAACTATAAACATGTCGACGATGGAGGACTTTATCAACGCTGGTGTGCGTTTGGGTAAGTCAGGTACTGACTGAACTTGAAGAATATGCTGAGACTAAGTATGAGAAATATTTAGCTTACGTTGAGAGAATAGAACAGCGTGAGGCTGTTAAGCGGGCAGCTGAACTTAAGAAGTGTGAACTGGCCCAAACCAAAGAACTTGAAGAAAAAAGACTTGCTCATGGTTTGGAGATGGAACGGATAAATATGGAACAAAAAGATAAAGAAAGGGAACAGGAGAAAGAGAAAATGGCTCAAAAAGATAAAGAAAGATAGTTAGAGAGAGAGAAAATGGAAATACGAAGAATGGAACTTCTTCACTTAGATCAAGCTCATAGGAATGCTATGGAACTTGAAGCATTAAGACTAAATGCAGAGAAAGATAAAGCTTTGGAATTAGCTAAAATGCAAGCAGAAAACTCTAAAGCTTCAGCAGATACAACTATGTTTTATCCAAAGTTGAAAATGCCACATTTTGATCAGAATCGTTATTGTGTAGACAGTTTCTTGTCTCGATTTATTATGAAGGTAACAGGTCTGAATATACATAAAGAGAGATGGAGTTGTCTCTTAGTTGATTTTTTGACTGGGGACTCGCTCCAATGCTTCATGAATCTTGATGAAAAGAGCCGAAACGATTTTGATGCCGTGAAAGAAATACTTCTCAGACGTTTCCAGTTAACTGAATCTGGATTTAGAGATCGTTTCTATGCGGCTAAGCCAAGTAAGGAAGCTGACTTACGTGAATTTATTGCATTCATTAAACATTTTTTTAAGCAGATGGATAGATTTATCAGGTATTCAGAAAACATACGATGGGTTAATAGACCTCATGTTACGAGACAAGGTTCTTTCTGCATGTAGCCATGAATTAGAATCATTTTTACAGGAAAGACATCCAGATTCCATCCAGGAATACGATCGTCTCGGTAGACAATTTTTAACAGCCCATCCGAACATGGATGTCTATAGAGCTTCTCCTCGATATCCTATGCCTGTGTGCGTGGCTCACTACGATCATAGATCTTATGATCACCGACCGCGCTCGAAAAGCGTTGACGGGCGTTATCGATCTGATTTTCGTCCATCATGTAGGGGAGCTTACAACTTCCCTCGTCAACGTTCGCCATCACATTTTTGTCGACGAGGTTATCGGGGTTTCTCACCTCATGATCGTGGGTATCACAGAGGCAGGGATAATGATGATTCATATCATAAAGGTTATCACAGACATGGATCTTCATATGGTATGAACTTCAAGAATGATGATACTTCAGAATATTATGGTAAGAATAAGTCTTTTAAAAAGAAAACAGGTCATTTTCGAGCTCATTCGAAAGATAAGAGTAAACATAGGCATGCTAATGCTTGTACTGACAATAATGAAGATGGGAACGATAAACCTAATCATGGCAATGCATGTTCTGTAAGAGATGACACGTGATATATTTGTCAATCACGACATGTATCTGAGACAAACGCTACACTTCGTTGCGGTCACACTATTCCTGCAATGTCCTCGTGTGAGAACTTGGGACGTCTCACACTACATCAGGGATTTTTGTATGGTCAACCAGTAACAGTCCTACGAGATTCCGGATATACGACAGTTGGTATCCGAAAATCGTTAATTGATAACTCTGCTTTTATAGGGAAATCTGTTATATGTGTTACTTTTGGTGGTAATGTGGAATGGTTCCCGGTGGCACGGGTTCACATTGATACACCATTCTTTACAGGCACAGTAGACGCCTGCGGATTAAGAGATCATGTTGCTGAAATTATTTTGGGGAATATACCAGGAGTTAAAGATTGCCCTCCACAGGAGATTGCGAAGTGGGTTGAATCGCAACTACTAGTGGCGAATGTTGTTGTAACCAGAGCACAACAGAAAGCTGAAGATACGGCTCAACCACCTAATTCAGTAATAGATGATGTTATATCTCGTGGCATTGGTGCTGAGACACCAACTGCTTTTGCAGAGAAACAAAAAAAATGATCCTTTACTACAACGTTTGTTTGCTTTAGCAGATCAAAAGGTTATTAAACAAACAAAATCAGCAAAACATTGGTTCCAATCTTAACCAGATATTTTGATAACGGTGTATCTACTTTACATCAAGTTGTTGTTCCAAAACATTACAGACCATTGGTGTTACAAACAGGCCATGACTCTCCCAAGGCGGGTCACATGGGTATTAAACGAATTTTGTTTAGAGTTACGTCACTTTTTTATTGGCCTGGTATCAATAGAGATACGAAACTTTATTGCAGATAATGTTCAACATGCCAAAGTGTATCTCGTAAAGGCAGATTCCACAAGGCACCTTTACAAATTACTGACGTGCCTGAGAGACCATTTAAGAAGCTAGCAGTAGATGTTGTTGGTCCTTTATCGATTCTATCGCATAATGGTTTTCGATATATTTTAACATGTAAAGACCTTTGTACTAGATGGCCAGAGGCTTTACCTCTGAAAATAATTACGACTGCGTCTGTTTCTAATGCTTTGTTTTCCATCTTTTGTCGTATCGGTTTTCCAGAAGATATTTTATCAGATCGCGGATCACAATTCACCTCTAATATTTTGAAGGAACTTGATTCGATGTTATCCATCCATCATTCGTTCTGCAGTGCATATCACGCAGAATCGAACGGGGTTTGTGAGCGCTACAATGCGTCTCTTAAACAGATATTATACAAGATCACTGAGGCTTGTCCTCACGATTGGGACCGTCTCCTACCTGCAGCTTTATTTGCATATCGAGAGGTTCCTCACGAAAGTACGGGTTTCTCCCCTTTCGAATTGGTCTATGGTTCAAATCCTCGTGCGCCATGATAATACTAAAAGATTTGTTAGTCGGATCGTCAGCTGATGTATCTACCCGTACCAGCTATGAGTTGGTCATTGACCTTCGACAGCGAATCATTGATGCTTGCTCTTATGCATCCGATAGTATCAAGGCTGCTACTCAGAGAGCAAGATTGTTCCATAATCAGACTCGAACTTAACGATTTTTCAATCCAGGTGAAAAAGTTTGGTTATTGCTTCCTAAAAGTGACAACACATTATTGATATCATGGCAGTGTCATTTTGATGTAATTAGGCGTATTACAGATGTTGATTATTCAATAAATGTGAGAGGCTAACTTAAGACCTTCCATGTCAATATGCTGAAATTGGCAGTTGAAAGACCTCAAGAATTAATTCCTGTCTTTAATTTTGTTTCTGATTCTTTGCCTCAACATGCATATTTCGCAGTTGTTCATGATGAAGACATCCCTTTACATTTTACATTGCCTGCTTTACAACCTTCTGAGTCTTGGAGAGATGTCACCATTTCATCTTCTTTATCTTCTGAACAACAAAGTCGTGTTCGGGATGTTCTTATTTCTTTTGAGGATGTACTCACCAATCTACCAGGTCGTACATCTCTTATCTCCCACGACATAATTCTTACTGACTACCATCCTATAAAATTGAGACCTTATCCTTTGTCTTTACATCACAAAGATCGAGTTGAGATATGATACGGTTAAGAGCAATATCTCCGTTGGAATCACTATACGCTTTTCCAATGGTGATTGTGAAAAAGAAGGATGATTCTTTATCGTTCTGAAAAATCAAAGTACGTGTTCGGGGATGTTTTTATTCTTTTGAGGATGTACTCACCAATCTACCAGGTCTACATCTTCTTATCTCCAGACTAATCTTTAAGTATTTGCATTGACTTCCGGCGTTTGAACAGTATTACGATTACAGACGCTGAACCAATGCCGCTGTTAGAAGATCTACTATCTCAGGTTTCACATGCTACTTTCTTTAGTAAATTAGATCTGTCGAAAGGATATTGACAGATTCCCCATGCTGAACATGCCAAACCTTTCACCGCGTTTACAACTCCATTTGGACTTTTCCAATGGAATTACATGTGCTTCGACCTTGTAAACGCTCCTGCGACTTTCGTACGCATGATGCGCCGCCTTCTTGGCGATCGCAAACACGTCATCACTTATATTGATGACATATGTCTCTTCCACGATTCTTGGGAAGACAACATTAGTGGGTTGTCTTCACTTCTCCTTACTTTACGCCAACACGGTTTGACAGTGCGACCTTCCAAGGTCCAAATCGGTTGTCAGGAGATCTCATTTCTAGGTCACCGTATAGGTAACCATCCTTTATATCCTGATGACACGACTGTCAAACGTAAATTAGATATTGCTATTCCTCACACAAAGAAACAAGTCAGAAGCCTCTTGGGCTTAATCAATTTTTATCATAAATAACTTCCTAATTTTGCACAAATATCCGCTCCTTTGACTACACTGATTGCCAACGGCAGTCCCAAAGTGATTAAATGGACACCGGAATGTGAAAGTGCTTTAATGAAATTAAAGGACTTGTTTTCAAAACCACCCATTTTATTGTTACCACATTTAAAGCTCCCATTCATTAGATGCTTCCATGTGTGGCATAGGTGGCTGTTTGCTACAGTGGTACAGGTATGCCACATCCCTGTTATTTTGTTTCCCGGAAATTGTCAGCTGCAGAACAGAAGTACGTGACGGGTGAACGAGAACTTCTGGCTGTGGTCTGGTGCCTCGAAAAACTTTCCAGATAGCTCATGGGCACCCACTTTTACGTCCAGACAGACAACAGTCCGCTGACATACATAACGTCTCGAACACTTAGAAATGCACGAATCCACAGACGGTACCTGCTGTTATAGGAGTTTGCTTTCACTATTCTGCCAATTTCTGGAACTGACAATCACCTGGCGGATTTATTGTCACGACACTGTGCATGATAGATGACCATATTTTAAGAGTGACATTTGTTATAATTCGTGCATTAGTTTAACGAATTTATTGATATGTTGCCATACTTGCACATTTTACTCTAGGTACTAAATTCAGTCTCTATATACTCTATCTTCTCCACCGACCTCACACGTGCCCCAAGTGTCACGCTTTGGATCGAGGGGGATAGATGTTAAGGATTGTTGCATGATTTGCGAGCATTTTGGTTTTATCTTGAATTGGATGGTCGCACCATGCAACACCTCAACTAACTAGACTTCAAAGGGTACGCGTTAAGTGTTGGATGACGCATGAAGCCTAGCAACAAGAACAGTATTAGTGTAGCCTTTGGGTATATGGCAGTGTTTAGAATTATGTGGTAGAACCACTAGCTAATGTTTATAACCGTCGATGTGTGTGCTTTTAAAGCTGATATAATAATATGTGTTTAAGGACCGGTGAGTCCATAATTGTGTAAAGCGTTAAGAATAAAACGCAAGAATTTTTATACGCGATATTCGAGAATTACGAACGCAAAGTTAATGTATAACGCCAATGAAAGCGATATGGCTGGTATAGCCTGGATAGTGATGCCAAATTGAGAATATTATACAGACAAAGTTCTGACGTGAATGTTAGGCATTGATCCTAAGCAATAATGGAATAATTAGCAGAGATGCATTAACGCTGCTTAAATATGGTAATGTGCCAAGTATTTGGATAAGGATAATGAACAATCATTATAACGGTTAAAATGAACGCGCAATGTCTTGTGCATTATACACTACGAACTGTGATGTATCAAGTTTCTTTCAATGTGGAAAATATGTTAATTGAGTAACTCATGCTGTATATTGTCGCAGAGAGATTTATGACTAATAAATTTCTATATCTTTTTTTCTAGTCTACCTGTGTCTTCTACTTTATTATCGCTCTTTTAGCTTTTTCTTTTTATTTCGCATTCGTTTGATTGTGGAATAATATAACTCTCCCATTCATACCTTCGCCTGTCTCTTTTCGTGTTTAGCAACGCAGTTTATTGCTGTTAAGCTGGGTACCGAATAGTGTGAAATTCGTCTCGACAGACAGGAGATGGCAGACATATCGTCTGGTATTTTCATCTGACACGAAGCTTCTACGGTTAAGTTATGGGTGATAGGTGTGATAGGCGAAAACCTGCATCGCTCGGGAATGACCAGACGTAGCTGTAGGTGTTAGAACGAGCACTGGCAGTTTCATTGCTGGCGCCTGAGTTAATGTGAAGTGTTAAGACGGGACGCTATTTGGGGTTTTCGAAAATAGCGTACATCCTTTGTCTGGTTTTCATATAATATACCAGAGTAGTTTAGACTTCATCATTTAGACCTCCGAAGTTGCAGTAGACGGATCACTTCGTTCTAGATACTTATTTATAAGTGAAACTCTTAGTTTCGTTGTGATACCCGTAGTTCTGTTTGGAGGTAATATTAAATATCTATAGTGTTGAGTGATTTAAAAGTTTAAATCGCTTATTTCATTTTCACTACTTTTATTTCTGTGTAGAGTGATTAAATGATAATTTAGCTATATTCTCTAAGTTTTACAGTGGATAGCAGAATAAATTATAATTTCTAGCGAAAAACTCATTCAGCTATAGGTAAATTTAACTAAACTGCTAGTATTTGTAACTAAACTAAATTAATGCACTGAGTCATCATTGAGTATTGACGAAATACGTATGTATTTCTAATTCATGAGGATTGATTTTTGGTAAATGACAATAATTTATTTCACGGGAGTTTTTAATGAGGAGACAAGCTTTAAGCTTATAGTTTCTGATTTAAATTAAATAACCGTAGTAATTATATATGCTATTGTACGCGAGGTAGACATAGGATATGTGCATAATATTATGTATTCTATATGTTTTTCTTTATACAGTATTTTGGGTCAAGCCCTAAAACTGCCAGCGGTTTATTCAGTACAGATGAGAATAAATCACAGAAGAAACATTTTATGTCTTTAAAATAATTTGGGTTACAAGTTACAACCTGTCTGGCCTTGTGTCGCATCCAGAAATAGACAGAGTACCCATATTTCACTAACTTAAGACTAAAATGAAGTAACTAGGCCTATCGAGCCAGCTTATAATTCTTCCCAATAATCTCAAGTACATTCAGCTTCTGTGGCGAAACATATTATAATCAATAACATTTCCGACAATTTTTGACTAATCGTGGTGTGACAATCAATTGTTTATACTGAGTGAAGTACCTACCTGACATTTCCTAGTTACGGGAAACTTCAGGCTATTGACCCTGTGCGCGCTGTTAACTTTCTTGCCTGGACAAAGTAAATGTGACACAAACAGAAATTCCAAATAATAATAACCAAGAAAACGTTCCCTGGAGAAGTGACTGCAACCTGTCTTTGTGGAACTGGGGTTCTTTTGGCCAAAAATTAACACGGGAGATTCTGTATGTGCGTGTCCTAAGTATTGTTCCAGAAGTTACTACCCAAGTTGTAGGTAAGCAAGTACCTGGGCCCAGGGCTAAATGAAGAGAGAGAATGCAGGACTGAGTGATTCCTTTATAACCTGATTTGTGCACTCACTTTGAAATTTCATTTTTTATGCAAGTTTGTTGCTAATGCTGTTTTCCTCTTAGACTAGATTCAGGTATTAACTCTGTTCTTACACTCTAGAGGGTAAACCTTAGACTATAGCGTATGAATCTGTGACTCTTTGGGGCTATCACTTTTCTTCTAACAGGATCGTGGGCTAAAACATCGGGGGAAAAGATCATACCTATGGGTCTATTATTCTTTTAGTAATTCATTAACATATGTGTAATTTTATGTGCTTGATAAGCAAACTTATTTGTTGTGGACAATTTTCTTTATGTTAATACATTTACATAAACATTATACCAGTGTATTAGTCAGCTTGTCCCAAATACCTATATTCCAATGTCATAGTTTTCACGTATGTGCGTCTAACTGTCGTCACTTATGTGTGTGTGTGTGTATGTGATTGATATATATACATATTAATATATATCATAATAGACTGTCCAACTCCTCTAAATCTGTTGTAGAAGATAGGCTGAAGAAGAGAAGATTCTCGATTTCAGGGTCAGCCTCTATTAATTCTACCATCTCACTCGTGAAAATCTATTCCTATTATCATCTCACACTGAACTATCACCTATTCTATTTCTATTCAGAAGGGACCAATCTATGTCTTAATTCTCCTATCGAAAATCTACGACATATATATTGGAGCTATTAAAATATATGTGAAGTCGTCCACACGAGACTTATCCCGTGAAGAAGTTTATAAAGTTACAGTTCAGACTGTTGTGTTGAATTGACCGTTAAACTTCAACGTGTTGGTCAATGTGTAAAATTCTGCCATACTAATGAGAATTCAAAGTAATACTAGAACACAACGAAATATCAAATACGAAATGAAGTTTATTGACTACACGTTCATACTAATATGTCTGAAACTCAAAATGAACCCACTGTTGCAGCAGAATATAATAGTCAGTGAAAGACAGAAGAAGAACACTATATCATACGAAATTAGCCCATAAAAGAAAGTCTGCAACAGGACTGTTCTACTTTGGTCTGCAGGGGCTGGGTTTTGAGACCTTGCCGTATTGTCTGGTTGCGGACCATGTCTCTTTTTGTTATTTCAACCACCTTCCTCCGATACCTTATTTCTGAGGATTGGGGCTGACTTTTGTGGGTTGTAGTTTTTGTCCATGACTCGCATCCATAGGTCAAGACTGAAAAAGAGGTGGAATGGTATACAGCCATCCTCGTCTTCTTGCCAACTTCTCGCTCTCAAATAACCACATCTTTCTTATAAAGCTGGCAGCCCGTCTCAGGCTTCTCTCGTCACTATCCAGTTTCTCCCTCAACTGGGTTGGAGTAGGTCATGTTGCCACATTGCTCCTCTCCTGGAACCGACAGTTTTGGAGGACGTGTTCTATTGTTTGTTTGTCCTCCCTATATGGGCACATATCTACAGTCGTGGAGGACGTGTTCTATTGTTTGTTTGTCCTCCCTACATGGGCACATATTTGTCTGTCTGATTTTCACTAGAGATGGTATTTACGTCTGCAATGTCCGGTTCTTAGTCTGAAAATTATCATTTGGTCTCTTCTTGGTAATATATAGTATGGTTCTGCAGTATCGGAGTATCAGTAATTCGTCAAATGGTAAACAAATTTTTTTTCTGACGTTTTGACGAATTACTTATTAAAGATAAGTAATTCCACTCTATTTTATTCTTTGCATCAAATGGTGTGGGCAATTTTTTTTCTCCTTTATACTCCCCTTGGAAAGAACAACAAAACTGCCAATCAAAACTTGCTTTTTTTCTATACATATTTTATGATTTTAAATCGTAACTGAATCTGAGTTTTTCGGAACAGTCTCACCTCTGCCAGAAACATTCATTTTTGATTAAAATATAATTTGATAAGTTTATACACCTTATGTAAAGTTCATAAGAAAGTTGTTCATGTTTAGAGTTGCGTTCAAAACAAAAGATTCGAAGACATTAATGTTTGAAGAAACACGTTGATTTCATTGGCACATCACCGTTTTCCATCCAACGATCGTCAATCTAAATACGAAACACGATAAATATTCCCATTTCATTATTTTCCTTACTTAAAACTCTTTAACTAAATGGAGATATTTCCACATTATTTTACATTTTTAATTATTACTTAATTAAAATCAGCTGGGTCAATTCCGGTCAAAACGTATTAGACTAAAATGTAAAGCCAAAGGGAACCGTATGCAAAGTTTTAACTCTCTGGAATGAGTGGAGCTTTAGAGATTTTGAGCGTCAAAGATTTGAAACGCGACAAATAAACAATGCACATTTGATCTTAAATAAAAATGGTTATAAAAACATCAACAAATGTAGATTTTCTCAGAATGACTGTAGTATGCCATCACATCTCTCAACAATTGTCTGTACATAATTTATCTATGTACGCATATGGAATTAATTTATCTATGTACGCATATGGAATTAATTTATCTATGTACGCATATGGAATAAGAAAAAGGAACTCGAATAAGAAGAATGACGCAGAGTATGAGAGCAAGGGAGTCAACCAGTGTGATAATCGGGAAGGCAAAGTGAGTAAAACTTGAAACATTAAACCAAATTATTCCCCTTTTGCCCAGAAGGCTACCGTTCTCTGTAACTGTCCGGGGATATAATCTAGTAAAATTACGAAGTCTCACGAAGAAAAGATAAACTGGCATTGGGGTCACGACAATTCTTCGGTGGCATCACTTGAGTCATTAAGTGAAATACTAATCGCAGTGCATCATTTATTCACACAATGTCACACTCTAAAGCTAAAGATCACACAAGGTGCGACATAAGTAAAGGGTCAAATGGTTAATTACTCTTTCAGTGAGAGTTGAATAGGAGCGAGTAGATATCAAAGATCGTTAGTGAACTTCTTTCTTTTTCTTCTTCGTACACTCTCAGAGTTGTTCCTATTTTTAGCTTGTTGAATAGATGATATCCCAGTGTGTTGTGGTCCGTGCGGAGTCTGAAAATTAACACTTATAACTGGGTCAGTCAACTGACCCAACCAACAATTTTCATAGCTTCATGCAAGCGCTGGTTGCCCTCAATGTGACGAATTTTATGACAATTGCCTTGGGGTGGTCACAGCCTTGACCCGTGGTAGGCAACCTAGGAGATGTGGGTATCTATATGGCACATCACCATTCTCCATCCAACGCCCGCCATTCCAAATACGAAGCACGATTTATATTCAAAATTCATTATGTTCCTTACTTATAACTCTTTGTGCCGATGGTCAAAAAATATGGGCCTAACACCATATTCCCAGTATGCCTCAATGGGCGTGTAACGGGATCCTTTACCTTTTACTTATAACTCTTAATTTAATGGAGATATCTCCACATTATTTTACATGCTTAATTATTACATAAAATCGACTGGATCAATTGCACTGAACTCTTAAAAGATCTACCTTGATAAATCCAGGTAGGTTTTAAGGTTTCAGATTATCTGGAATTTGAAATGTCCAGCCTATGTGGAACGTTTTTTTTTATTTATGTGTCTCTTCCTATCGACAATGCTGTAGAAAACTGCCACTAAACGACATTTTACTGAATGTTAACTTCACTTTAAAAAAAAAAGAAAAAAAGAAAAGAAAAAAGACAGTGTTTCTATCATTTGCAGAAGACAAATAAGGTGAATTACAGTAAGCAAGTCCGTGGGTTTGCACTGGGAACACGGAAAAGTACCTTTAATCCTTTGATACCGATCTTTTAAATGTCAGCGGGAGATGGCTAGTCCTCATGTTCTCTTGCTTGACCATTGTATCTTCTTCAAAGGGTTACCAGAGATCTACCAAATTATCCCCTGGGATCCAACGGTAGATCGCAATGAACCGATTGTCAACCGCTGGCCCTTAAAGGAACAAAGTTGAGACCTACACCGTGCTGTGTTTTCTTACTGGGACAGTTGATAAACTTCAGCTTCAGGGAGAAGTCACTGAATATTTAACGCGCCATCTGTGACACTGTATTGACCTTGGTGCACAGACGTGCACACGTATATTTTGAATCTTGCAATATTAATGAAAATTAAGTAATGTAATTAATTAGTAAATTAATGCAATATTAATCAATTTCTAGTTTTGACCAAAGATTTCAAAGGAAGCTTCAGTTTTGATTTCTTACTGTAGACATCTGCAGCACTGTAAGCAGGGGAAGAACACCAAGACATTTTTGAGTTCATCGGTTAACCCAAAGTCCAGACTTAGTAATCTCAACTGTGCTGACAGAAATGTCGTAGTCGAGTAATTGGCCACATAAATGCTGACATCAGCAATAACTGAACCATTCTTGTGACGCACACCTATCAGCTGCGATGCGTGCGTCTTTGAAGATCTTCATGTACCGTGCCACCCCGCGTATTTGACCTTGTTTCTTCGCAACTCCTTGCCCCCATTGCTGTTTATCGGTCTTGTTTTTGATTTCTTTCCATGCTACTGTATCTAACTGTCCAGTGTATTATCTCTTTATCATCTATATCTTTTTCATTCAGTGTGTCCTGTTGTCAAAATATATTCCATCCTCTCTCTTCCAATAGCATTACCAAAGAACGTGGGTTGCACCCTTCTTATAAGAATAAGCTTCGTTTGCCCACTGGGTTCTTTCATGATATCCTCCTTACTCTTAGCTGACAATAGTATACTTTATATTTTTATGTAAAACCATATCTCAGCAGCCTCCAGGGATTTTCTTGTTTATCTACTGATTGTCCATAACTCACTTCCATATGTCTGGATCGGCTCTAGTTACTATTGAAAAACTCTTTTTCTTACTTCCATTGACAAAGATAGATAAAGAATAAACTGAAGGACTGATGGAGGAATGGATGAGTAATGTACCATCATCATCGTCATCATCTTGTCCCTTTTATTTCAATAAGGAGCTTGGAGTCACCTCAGCAGCTGGTCCCATTACAGGACGCCTGCACCAAAGCAATCATTTGCTCTTCTTGCGGCGGTTTCTGTTAAACTTTGTTTTACACGATGAGATTGCCAGTCCCATTCATCACAATCTTTATACAGTAGTAGTGGCCTTTTACGACATGCTTTATGGAACAGAAGTCCTATGTGTGTGTTTTTTTTTTTTTTTGGCCTCCTCTGAGTCTACACGGGGCACATACTGAGATTATAATTCAATTATAATTGGAAAAACATGATTCCGTAAAAATAATTTTTCCCGCATTTTTTGACAGGCCACTAATTAGCATGGGTACACAATTCTCAAGAAATCAATAACCTTTAGATCCCCAAAGGAGCATAGGCCTTCAACAAACACATGCCAAGTCCTTCTGTCACATGCCATCAGCTCAAGTTATTTCCACGTCTTCCTCATGATTTTCACTCCTGCTATTAAAAAAAAAGAAATACTGCTGTGTGTAAATTGACAAAATGTAAATACTGTATTATACACCACTTTTGAACGTAAACATACAAGCACTCACCTCGTTTCCCGAACCAGTTAGCTTCAACTGGCGCTGAGATGAAATTAATAGCGAAGATAAATGCGATGACGAAAGCAATTATTCTAGACATGTCGCAGTTGCAATGGTTCGAGTGCAAGAATCAGACCAAATTCACTTCTGAGAAACACTTCTGTAGAAAGAGGAAAGGAATACAAAATGAAAATATTGTCACAAAACGGTTTGTGCGCTCTCATATCCACTCCGACAGGATTGCATTACATTCCTGTGCGAGTGTTATTTTGTTATTTCTCTCTCTCCTGCCCTTATTTGTCAACACAGAAAACTCATCCGAAGTCAATGTTTACATAACTTTCACACTTCAAATCACTTCAATTCACCGGTCCATCCCTGAGGGACAAATTGGGTCACAAAAACGTGACGGTCCTACATTTGATCCCAAGTGAAAGGCTAATGACGGTGTTTGCACAAGATGGGAGTAATCCTTTACAATTCTACAGAATAATAGACTTGCATATTGGAGGTGCGGAGAAACCATGAAATGTCCAGACAAGACGGCCGAATAGCGCCGAGCCATAGCCTGATAACGACTGTTGAATTACGCGGGATAGGCAAGTCAGATAATTCCCCAATCTGGGAGGACATGTTGAAGTGTGATAGACGTAACTTGACCAAGTAATCATCGAATGTTTACAGCCCAATTTTAGAAAAGTAACGTTTGAAATTTTGCAATAGATGAGTCATGCAAACTATTTCATCATAAATTGCCATAAATTTAAACCTTCAAATACGATTGGCTGATACTTTGAGGCGCGAATAACAATTGCGTCGATTGAGCATTTGTCCCAACAGCCCGGAAAAGCGGGGGCAGAAAACTCGCAATATAATCTGACATTTTTGCAAGTCTAGTTCACTGTGAGAATCGCTTTGCAAGGCGACAACAAGATCAGTCAGAGTGAAGAATAAGATCAGATTTCCATTATCAGGACCGGACTTTGTTTGAGGATCATGACAATAGAAAACAGTACTATTTTAACCAGGAAAACCGGAATATGATGAAAATGAAACACGGAGTCATAGTGGGAATTCATTGTTAAAGTAATGACCCCTAAGAACACGTGTAAGAGGCCGATTCCAGTGCCTTAATTTCTCTGAGCAAAACAGTCTGTGAGCCAAGATTGGCGTAATTTGTACATTTAACAT
Source organism: Oreohelix idahoensis (assembly GCA_024509875.1). NCBI lineage: Eukaryota > Metazoa > Mollusca > Gastropoda > Stylommatophora > Oreohelicidae > Oreohelix > Oreohelix idahoensis. The sequence goes on from JAMPIV010009010.1 coordinate 389,848, forward strand.
TCTGTATTTTTCATTTACTAACATGTGAACTAATATGTATATATTACCATGTGAATATTAATATGTGAAAATTGCTAAGTGGATGTCCAAGTCATTTGAGGCTGGCAACATCAGCATATAGAATGATGATTTCATGAACCACCACTGCAAGGGCTGGTGACTGCTTTATTGCAAGTTTCTTAAAGAGAACTAAAAGCATAGGTAGTCCCAAGTTCCATATGGAGCAGGGAGGGAATGATGAAGGAAATGATGTACATCCTAATTATACTATCTACATTTACAAACCAGTGTAAATGTCTATGTAAACATATTAACTTTAAAATTAATGGAAGTTTCAAGCTTTTCAACCAGTGTAAATGTAAATGAAAACATGCTCAATCTATATTGTAAACATTTTTCAACCAGTGTAAAGGTAAATGTAAACATATTCTATCTATACTATTAACCTTTTCATTTGAGTGTAAAGTAAATATAAAGCTATTCAATTTCGAAGGTCTAGTTCTTTTCTACCAGTGAATACTAATCTCTGGAAGTGGCCTGACTTTGAAATAGACACCATCATCAGAGGGTCTCAGAGACGCGGGACCAGCTTTGCAGTTACTCCCTGATCTTACTTGGAACGTTCTGTGCCTTTAATCTTGACCAGAGACGGGAGAACTCCAGTGACCTATCTGCACAGAATCCAAAAAACCCAGCGGGAGCAGAAACTACCATTTGCAGCTAAGTCAAACCTAAAAGCTGCCAAGTGACTTCTTATATAAAACATCATACCATCACACGATGATGAGTATTTTCTGTTAAAGACCATTCACATTTTTTAAACTGTTAAAACTTAGTTGATTATTAAATTTGTTATTTGTAAATACACAAATTTAACGTCGGTTTAATAATTTTGAATGTACTGCATGTTTGTCTCAGTCAATTTACTAAATACACTCTACACAGAGCTTTACCGTAATAAGAAGAATTCCACTAAGAACTCCAGACGTAAGGGTCTTTTATGTTTGGACATGCGCCCTAATATAACCGACTAGGTTGAACGGGACGCGCCTCGCCAAAACTGTATTTAATAAAAAAAAAACTGAGTAAATCAGGGTGGGGCTTGAACGAGCTGAAATTAATAATTGCTTAATTCTTCATAAAAGTCGGCGGATCAGATATAAGTTAACAATTGCCCTGCCCAATGCAGCATTGTTCTTGACTTCTGAAATATCTTATGAAGAATCCCTTGAGATAGAAGCATCATTATTCTTCTATCTACAACTCTGCCAAGAGTAATCTTGTGCGAAGATAGACACCTTTGAAGACCCATATTAGATACTCTTGAGTTTTGGCCACTGTTGGACCACTACTGCAAAGCAGGGGAGGCAATTGCGTGACAAATATATTTGTAGGGGTAACAATGATGAGATAATGCTGACGACTGTTTAATAGATTATAGTGTGTAACAAAGAGATCGTTTTTATTAGAAAAATATTAAAAAATTGTTTCTGAAATTTATGGTAAGATAGTTATCACCTCTTCTTCGGCTTTTCACGAGCATGGAGCAACAACTGTAGCTGACCAGCAATCAAAGAGCAGACTACTGCAGATGGGGTTTATCTAGCAATTTGTTTTACATGACGGGGTTGTCGCCCTATGCAGTTCTCGGGAGTCTCAGGGGGAGATAAAAAAAGAAAACGATTATGAATCCTACGGCATGTCGCAAGAGGCGACAAATATGAGGTTGTGTATGGCGGTTGGCAATCTCATTGTGTAAAATAATTGGATTCAAGAACCACTGCTGCAAGAAAACATGAATGGTTTTTTGTTTGCAGGCTCCAAGCAAGAGGATCAGCAGCACCGGTGGCTCTATGTTCCTTACAGAGTGAAAATGGAAATGGTGATAATAATGATGATGCCAGTAGACGCTGGAATTGCGCTTGCCACAACCTCAGAAGAGACAATGATATCATCACAAGAACTGCCATGCTGTGGGCTCAAGAAGGTACGCGAAAGTGAGGCCTGCCTAAAGCCACATGGTGGAGAACTGTGGAGGCAGAGATGCTAAGCATGAAACAGAGCTGGGACACCACATGAAGGATGGCTGCTGACCGAGCAAAGTGGAGATAGTTAGTTGCTGCCCTACAAGACGCCACTAGGCGTGATGACCACTGATTGCCTTGTCATTTAGCGGCCGAGGACTGAAAAAGAGAAGAAGAATAATGATGATAACAGAGGTGCCAATCCATTGATGACTCCCCATTACTCCCCATTACTCCCCATTGACAACATTGCCTAAAGGCTCTGTAGATCTATCTTTTCTTTGTCTCTTCAGAGGCCCTCTATAACTACACGGGATTAAGACAACTATACTGGACTCATAACAACACATAGATTTTATAGTAATAAATAAAACATCGCTTGTCAAACCCATTAAGCAAGCACACTTACGGAAGATAAAAACTAACCCCCAAAATAAAAAGTATTTTTAAAAAGGCAGACGACGGATCAGGAGAAATTAAATCGACGGACAGAGGCACCTTAAATACATAAAGATGACAGTTCCTCAGGCATAAGTAATGCTTGGGGCCAGACACTTATACTGAACATCCCTAATCGCCTGTCGCACTTCACTACTTAAAGTGGTTTTAAGAAAGAAATAACACTTTAGCCGGTATTAAAACAACAGCATTAGACGATCAACAATGACATTAGCGCAAGAAATATAAGACAAAGAAGATTGTAGGAAGAAAGTAGCTAGCGTATGTCTGACAAGGTCAAAAGGCAAAGAAATCCTTGACTTTACGACAGCCATGATCTCTGTTGGGAACAAAATAACGAAAACGGAAGAGAACAGAAATGGAGAACTGGTTTTTTTTCCACCACGCAGTCGTATAATAAAATATAATATCTGACAGCAAATCTCAAGTGTAGATGGAGTTTTTTTTTCTTCTAATACATAGATGAGAGTTACTGTTAGACATTGAAAATGCTGTTTTAAAATGATGAGGGTCTTCAAAGAAATTAACCTTCGCTCAAAATTACTCTTGGCAGAGATATAAATAGAAGAATGATGCTTCTACTTCAGGGAGCCTCACAGGATTTTGAAGAAAGGAAAGAATAACAACTAAGATAATCTAAGCTGTCAGGAACGTATTATTCTCCGGCCCGTTCTATGAAGTAATTTATTTTCGCTCGTATTTTCTGAGCCCCCAGCTGAAAATGATTCAGCAAAATTTTAACCTAATAGCTCTGTAACGAGATGGAAAATTAGATGGTGTTGAATTTGATGGTAGATCCAGTAAAAGAGTGCTGGACTACCAAAGATAAACCAGTCTCAGAAAAGAGCACTAGTGCAAGAATGGCGCAAGAGTTGAGAACTCTTGTCCAGATGGTAAAGAGCAGATCAAGAGTTTACCTCGCTTCTCGTACGACTACCCTATGCTCTATTTTAAAGTAATTCTACATAACAATTTCACACAATAAACAAATGGAATTAACTTCACAAAGTCAAAAAGTACAATTAAAATTAATCAATTTATTTATACTTATTTATTCTCTTCTTTCTTCTTAGTAAAATGAAATGAGATATTTATATATTTACATACAATATTCCCAGACTGAATTTGAATATAAATCACTACAAGTTTATGTGTTATTCTGTCTATTTCACTGACTAATGTTCACAAAACTGTTCATCATGTGATTATTCTTCTGGATACTGGTTGTGTTCAACCGTTTGTGATTGTTTATCACTTATCTTTTGGTAAAGTCCTGTAATGATGAGCAACAATGCCTCAACCAGTAAATGTTGACACAGCACTGTAGAGTCTTTACTGAACTGCCAATACACTATAGAGGACAGAAAATAGGAGTGGTCCAGAATGTAGTGTCCCTTGTCACTATGCAGGATAACACTGATGGATCTCACTTCCAGATTAGACTTCTACATGAAACAACACAGACCTTGTGGATAGCCTCTTCGTATGGGTTTCCACTAGCCTAGTGTAGGTGGGTGTTGTTATCATCAGTTATACATGGGTATGTAATGGACACATGTTTTTGTTACTTTGGTCAGTGTTATTGGTGTCTAAATGCTGATACATTTCTACAGTTATAATAATATCAGAATATAGAATACATCAATTTTTTACACTCATGGTATGATGTCTTAGTCACCTTTACTTCCCCTGCCTGTCAAGTCAGCTCTGAAAAGTGCTGTAACTTTCTAGCAGGTTGTATTAATCCTGATAGAACTGTTGACAGGACTCGGCTGAGTCACTGTAGGTTATACTGCTGGGTTCTATCTTCACCAATCATACCAATTAATATAAGTATTATACGTGGTACATTAATCATCATAATTATGTACATCAACTAACTGAAATCCTGAAATAAACAGTTATATTAATTTCACAATTCTATGCAGTAATTCTACATATCCTCTGGATGTCAGAATACACTAGCTAGACACTGCTTGAATCAAGGTGGGCTGCCACTAAAACACAACAGGAATGAAGTCTGCGACTCGCTGTCACTTTCTGCCTGCTGAGTAAACTGACTTGATGTGTATGCGTCGATTTCAAATTTGCCGCTGAAATCATCGCTTCCTTTTTTATAAACAACTTTATTTATTTTACATTGTTAAACTATAAGTGATTATTAAACCTGTTCATCGCATTATGCGTAGTGCGATCGACCGATAGAGCACTTACGTCATCCAGAACTTGGTCAACATTAACTAGTTTCTCGAGAGCAGATTTTTGCAGTTTGTGCTATTTCCATTACACAAATCTTCTCCTTTCTCATCAACTATAATCACTGTCACTTTCCTGCATATCTCCTTTTATCCAGCTCATTCGTGGCTTTCCTTAAGTATAAGTTTCATTATTTTTCGGAGCTGATTTCGATTTTATGAGAATTCTTAAAATGAACAGAACACGATTTTCACAACAAGGTGACACGCATAATTGCAGTTATCACAGTCTTTATAATTTGCAATACAGTTCCTACGATGTCCACACTTGCCTTACATCTGCCTCGAAATAATGATCCAGTAGAAATATGCTATATTACTACATTCCTGAAATATCTGGCTAATTCTAACTTAAGACTAGCACAGATTCCGATAGCTTGGTTCGCCATTGTGAAATTACTGGGAGCCGGCTGCCAGGAATAGCGCGTTTCTGATTGGTTGGTTCTGATTTGCTTTCCAAGAATTGCCACGGTATTTTTTTCACTTTGTCACATGCTCTATATTGTTATGTCTTTAGAACAGTGAGTCATACGGGTGCAGACATACACTTCACTCAATGGAGATTAAACCAACTATAGCTTTAAAGTTACAGACGAACAGGTTTAATAATCAACTTATAGTTCAACAATGTAAAATAGATAAATTTGTTTATAAAAAAGAAGCGATGATATTTATCAACATCAGATAATTTAAACTGTGGCAGAAAATGTGGAAAAGTTTTAAATGTTTCATTGGTTGCATTGTTATAGTACTTAGCTTCCGGAGTGCGGTCGGTTGTCGTCTGCTTCAGCCGATGTTGGTTCACATAGATGCCTTGGACTGTACTTCTCTACAATAGTCTGTAGCACGTCTCATGCATTAAGGTTAAGGTAACTACAAAGGTTGTCAAGCGTCTTCAAGACCCGCCTGATGTTGGTGTCAATCATCGACTGCAGGCAACTTGTATCACAAACTGAAAGGAGACACATATCTTTGCTAAGTATTGGATATCCTGACATAATCATCAGACGACCTCCGCTTCCATCCACCACTTCATCTTTCTCAGACTTTTACCTTCCCTGAGTTTATTTTAACCCCAGTGAGTCGGATGAAATTGCATTTCCACAGCGAAAATCGACATTGATATATATATATCAGTGGTGTACCCATGTCTGAAAGAGCTAAAGGGGGCGTGGGTTGCATTGTGGCCCAAAATCAAAAAGATGGTATCAAGGGATGGAACTTTGTCTCGGAGCGCATTATGGTCGTTAAACTAAAAGAAGGAGAAACCATAGTCAACCTGGTCATAGTGTATGGGCCAAATGAGGATGAGAGAGCAGAGGTCAAGGAGGAATTCTTCGAGCTGCTTCAAAGGACAGTAGATGACTGCCTAGATGAAGTTATCATACTCGGAGATTTTAATGCCAGAGTTGGAAATGACCATGCTAGATGGGGTGGAGTTATCGGAAGATATGGAGAAGATACTCTCAATGACAATGGAAAGCGACTCCTTAGATTCTGCAGTGAGCAGAATCTGATCATTACAAACACAAAGTTCCCCCATAAGCGCATACATGCATACACTAGATGTGAACCAACAAAGAATGAGAAGTCAGTGATCGACTATGCATTGTTCGGAGAAGCTCATTCAAATATGTCCGAGATGCTAGAGTCTGGAGGGGGCCAGAGATTGGAAGTGATCACTACCTGCTAACAATCAAAAGAACAACTGAAAGAGTTGCTCAACCTAGGAACTGCCCAACATCACGCAAGAAACCAAGTAAACGAGCAGGAGAAATGAGCATTAGGACCTACAAGCTGAGAGAGCCAGAAATTAAGACCAGATATCAGGGGCTTATTGCTGCAGCGGTGAGCAACACAGAAGAACGACCTGATGACTTGGAAACCCTCTGGATTAAATTCAAGGATATCATAAAGACAGCTGCTGCAGAAGCATGCGGTGAAGTCCGACTTGGGAACAAGAGAAAGAGGACACCTTGGTGGACAGAGGAAGTCAAAGAGAAAATAAGAGAGAAGAAAATGGCATGGAAACAATACTTAGGAGCTAAAAACACAACAGGACAAATGGAAAAATATAGAGAATATGTGACACTCAGAACAGAAGCAAAGAATAAAGTGCTAGCAGCAAAACAGAAGTCCTGGGAAGAATTTGGAGAAAAGCTAGAAAAAGATGCACAAGAAAACCAGAAATTGTTCTATAAGACCCTAAAGAACATGAGGAAGGAAAAACAATGCCCTCTCAAATTTATAAAGGACAAGCAAGGCAAATTGCTTACTGCCCCGAAGGAAGTAATGGGAAGATGGAGGGAGTGTTTCTCGGAGCTCCTGGATGGTGAGCATGGTGAGGCATCTGAAATGATAAACACTAGCACAGAAGAGAAAACCAATGATGGTGGGGATGACATGGGGATGGAAGAGCTGAGGGCAGCACTGCAGAGGATCAGGATGGGCGGGGCAGCGGGGCATGATGGTATGACACCAGAGGTGGTTGGGTTCATGGGAGCATCGGGCGACCTATTACTCTTGGGGGTTTTGCGGGCAGCGTGGTGCAACAGGACCATGCCAAAGGATTGGGAGATTGCCATCATGGCACCAGTTTTCAAGGGGTGTGACGGTCGGCGGTGTGGAAACCATGGAGGCATATCCCTTCTCAGTGTCCCTGGTAGAGTCTACTCTAGAGTCCTGGAGCAGAGACTCCGACGCCTGGCTGAGCCACGGTTGGATGGGGTCCAGTGCGGATTTCGAGCAAACCGAGGTGCTCGGGACCTGGTCTTCGCGCTCGGACAGCTGGGTGAGAGGGCCCTTGGGTGTGGGAGTGAGATGCATCTTTGTTTCATGGATCTGGAGAGGGCGTTTGACAGGGTCCCCTGGGGTAAACTTTGGGACTGTTTGGCAGGGAAGAGTGTTCCAGCGCCTCTGATTCATGCTATACAGAGCTTCTACAGGTCTTGCAGAAATTATGTGGGGACAGCAAACCATGGGTCGGAAGAGTTCAGGACCACCACTGGTGTAAGACAAGGTGATATCCTATCACCTTGCCTCTTCATGCTCCTTATGGACGATGTCGTCAGGGCATGTGGGGAGAGAACGGGAGGGTGTTCGGTGGGGTGCTGGAGGATGAGACAGGTATATATTTCGGGGCTGGCATTTGCTGATGATGTTGCCCTGATTGCTAGATCGGAGGCGCATCTCCGGTCCGGCCTGCGGGTCTGAGGGGGGGGGAGAGCTGGAAAGGAGAGGGATGGTCATGGGCAGCTCTGGAACAAAATCCATGGTGATATCGCGAGAGGAAAGAGAACATCAGATTGGGCTGGGAGAGCGGGTCCTGGAGCAGGTCGACCACTTTAAATACCTCGGAGCTATTGTGGACCGAAGGGGAGGCATCAGGGAAGAGTTGGCCACTCGAGGGGCAGCGGCTGGGAGACTTTTTCAGGCCATAAATCGAGGATTCCTCGGCGGGAGAGAGGTTGGTAGGAGGACGAGGATGGCTGTGTGCCGCTCCACCTGTGTCCCAGTCTTGACATACGGATGCGGGTCATGGGCGGTGACTACAGCCCATGAAGGCCAGATCCAGACCTCGGAGGTGAGGTGTCTGAGGAGGGTGGTTGGGGTAGCAAGAGGAGACATGGTGCGCGGCCAGACGATGCGTCAAGGCCTGAGGTCCTGCCCCCTGCGGACCCAAGTGGAACAGTCCCAATTGGGATGGTTTGGCCATGTCTGCAGGGTGGGAGGGGATCGGATGCCACGACGGGCATGGGAGGCAGGGAGCCGGGGATCCGGGCCCCGGGAGCGGCCCAGAGTCCGCTGGGAGGACAACATTGGACAATCTTTGAGGGATCGAGGACTGGAGTGGAGCCGGGCCGGGAGGAGGACGGCCGGTGGGATAGTCTGGCGCTCTCTCTTCCAAACCTCTACACCTCACGGTAGAAGGGGAACGACTAAGTAAGTAAGTATATATATATATATATATATATATACATATATATATATATATATATATATATATATATATATATATATATATATATATATATATATAAGCGTCTGACTGTTTGTCCCCTGCAGAAACAGGGGACGCAATTTTTTTTTTTTTTGGGTAATGAAAGTTAGACATTAATTGTATTGTTTCCCTTAATATTAATGGTTAGGTCAATATATCAATGGACTTCCCATTTTAAAAACAAAGGATTCATCAAGATCAGGGGTCGCAATTTTTTTGGTTCGTCTACTTTTAGAGTCTTCATTATCGAACCCAGTAAGAAACATCAGATGACATTCTACTTAGAACCTGAGGAGTTGGTGACTGATGCGTGATGCCATATGATGATGGATGGTATCCGCATGTCTGGTTTTGTGTAGTGTGCAGATGTGTTCAGTCAAAACAATGTTCATACAAAAATAACAGGGCAATCCACATAGGACGTCAGTAAACTCACGACGTATAAAGTCATGATTCTTGAAACAGCCGTTGACGTTTTTCTTCATTATTTATTGTGGACGCCACAGTGACAAAATGGTTACGCGAATATGTAGACACATCAAACAGTCATTATCACAGCAACATTCAATACAGCAATAGACGGTAGACAGCATTACAATGATGAGTCAGATGCATGTTATATTTCATAGTGCTGTAAATGTAGTCAGGTGAAAAACTCCATCCTTTTCTATAACAGCCAGGAGATAACCAGATATATGAGATCAGTTCACTCTCCTTAGTCTGACTTCAGCAAGACAGACACGTCTGCCGAAGTATAAATAATGTCCTCAAAAATATCCTCTAGATAATAAAGGTTTTTTCAAACCTAGTTCATTTAACAAAGTAGCAAGTAATGGTCCTTGGTACATGCATCAACCGATGCAGTACAATGCAGCGACATGTGAGCTAGGAAAACATCTCGTGACGACGACTTTCGAAGACAGGCGATGAACCAGAAATCGTTCACGACCAAAAATCGATAGAGTTAATGAAAATGTTAATTTACCTTGCCTTCCGGAAATACACAGAAATATTATGCCTCCCGGCATGTGCACATACACTAGAGGTATTATCTCGAATAAACGAAATATCCATAAGAGGACTCTCACATTCCTGACAGAACAAAAAAATAGCGGAGATCCCCTCTTCAACGAGGCATCTCTTTCGCCATTCCAAATCGCTCACTCCACTAGTGGTGGGCGGAAACCGATCGACCAAGAAGCAAGACAAGTCATGCGCAGTCCAGCGCAAAATGACCACAGCTCAAACTTAACTGCATTCGATACCAACGCGAGAAGACAAATGCTTACCGAGAAAAGTGACTATAAATTTCAAGCAGTTGTTGCCCTTGTGTTATAAAATAGATATTGAAATAAAACGATGTTGCGAGAATTTATCACGCAACATATCACCACCTCCTCCCGATAAAAAAAAAAATGTGGAACATATTTTTTTTTTCAATATCAAAGAGCATGCGATAAGCGGCTCAAAACGCACGAATTATGCGCTGATAATTAATTAAATTGCCAAACAATAGGCTAATTATAGAGTGTCTGGTGAGGATATACCTCAACAGAAAAATAAATATGTCTCAAAAAATATTCACATCGGGGAGGTGTCACCAACACACATCACGTTAGCATGTAAACACAATATACGTATGCAAGTTACTATAATCATCATTAAACAGCATACTCTAATATTGTCTTTAAAAATGGATGTACAAATCTGATAGGAAAATTTAAATAGTACATTCTTTGACATGTAATGACATTAGTACATAGTAAAGTTAAACTACATGACGATCCAGGACATATGCTCTGGTATTCCGAGGGTAAGTACACAATCTAGAACTCGTCATGCTTGATACTAGTAAGGTAAGCCCTCAGCTCAACAATGACATTCTGAGAAAGTACAAGCAATATAATGCTAATTAATAACTAATATGCTTCATAAGGTACAATACATTATTAATAATTGTGGCTGTTTAGTAAACTAACGGCCCTTATATTAACTACTCAGTCCTCCTCTATCATCTTAAAAAACGAACAGAAGAAGATGACAACAAAGCACGATAGTGTGTACATATAAAATAAGTACAGATGTGCTAATCTATTGTAGAAATATAGGTGTGTTATGACTCTGTAATATATGGAAATATAGGACAGAAGTATTAGTTGGAGTCATGTGGGCATCTAGACAAAATGTCAGCCATCACATTATCCGCACCACGGATAGCTCGTACCGTGAAGTGAAAAGGTTGAAGAGCTATAGCATATCGAGTGGATCTCGAACTCTTCAAATTCTTAGTCTGAATAGCTGTAAGAGCTTTCTGATCAGTCTCTAGAATGAAATGTGCGCCCAGGAGGAATCTTTGTAGTTTTAGAATTGACCAAACCATCGCTAACAACTCACGGTCTAAAACCGAGTAGTTCCTCTCTGCCGCATTTAGTTTTCTAGAAATGTACATAACAGGATGCAGAGTATTTGCATATTCTTGCATCAGTGCTGCTCCAATCCCAGTGGATGAAGCATCACTCCGAAGAACAAAAGTCCTATCAAGAGTAGGTAATCTTAAGATGGGAGGAGAAGAAAATATATTCTTGATTTGGTCTAGTGAAGATTGGCATTCTTCAGACCAACGGACCAGATTAGGCGAACCTTTCTTCAACAATGTTGATAGAGGTGCCATGATCGAAGATAAATTTGGAATAAATCTCCCATAAAATTGAATTAAACCTAAGAGACTCCTAACTTGTTTCTTCGTTTTAGGAACAGAGATGTTCAGTATTTTGGAAGTATTGTGGTCTTCTGTCTTCAAGAGACCATGACCCACACGATGACCCAGGAAAGAGATTTCACCAAAACCAACAAAAGCTTTAGAAGGTTTTGCTGTCAAATTATTCTCACGTAGAGTGGACAGTAAGTCATATAACCCTAAATAGTGATCTTCCCAGGTATCACTGAAGAGACAGATGTCATCTAAGTATGCGATGACATCCGAACGATGTGACAGAATTCGACGCATCATGCGAACGAAAGTGGCAGGGGCGTTCATGAGACCAAAAGGCATAACATTCCATTGAAATAGACCCCTAGGTGTAGAAAAAGCAGTAAGAGGTTTGGCATGCTCTGCTAAAGGCACTTGCCAATAACCTTTAGACAAGTCAAGTGTAGTGAAGAATCTAGAATTAGAAAGTCTAATCAGTAGATCTTCTAACAAAGGCATCGGTTCAGCGTCGAACTTTGTGACCTGATTCAATTTGCGATAATCAACACAAATTCGTATGTTCTTATCCTTCTTCCGGACAATAACCATGGAAGAAGAATATGGTGAAGTCGATGGTTCAATTATATTTAATTGAATCATTTCATCCAATTCCTTTTCCACTTGCGACTGAAAGTGTATAGGAATAGGATACGGCCTAACCCTAATTGGATTATTGTCGGTAAGAATTATGTCATGTTCTATGACATCTGTGTATCCAGGAATGTCAGTGAGAACATCCTGAAATGTTTGTAACATCGACGAGACTTGTCGATGTTCGTCACCAGAAAGATTAGGAGAAACAGAAACGTTTTTCCAAGATTCCGTGGAATGTAATGGAACCACTGGAAGGGGAAGGTTGACATCAGAGAAGGTAGCTTCCTCATCCTGAATGACAGACAGGGATGAATAATGACCGTGAGGTGCAGGAGCATCATCCGTTGCCTGGAAAATAGGCAGCAAATAGTCCGGACGTTCGTGAAATTCCGAAAGCATGTTTATGTGGAAAGTTTTATGCTTTCCATCAATATCGCCCACATAGTCAACATCGGAAATCCGAGAGACTATTGCATACGGACCTTTCCATGCAATAAGAAGTCTATTTTCCCTACTGGGGAGTAGGACGAATGCTTTGTCACCTGGACAAAGTTGTCGTAGACATCTATTCTTGTTAGCAAATTGCCTTGCCTTCTCTTTAGCAATTTCTGATGAAGCAGTTGCTAGCTTACATGCCTCAATGATCTTTTGTCTAAGAGCAATGACATACTCATATGAGGATTGAGTTTCATCGCTAATATCATCGGCAGTGATGAGATCGTGTAATAAAGACACAGGGCCGCGTGGACGCGCGCCAAAGACAAGTTCGAAGGGAGAAAATCCTGTGTGTTCATTAGGGACTTCTCTATAGGCAAAGAGAGCCGCGGGTAAAACCCTGTCCCAATCTTGAGGATGATCTTCAGTTATCTTACCAAGCAAAGTCTTGAGCGTTCTATTCAGACGCTCAACTAACCCATTAGACATAGGATGATAGATACTACTGAGAGATCGTTCAATATGTAAGGTAGACATTACCTATGACATAGTGTCAGATATGAGTTGAGTGCCATGGTCTGACAATATTTCTCTGGGGAACCCCAAGCGAGAAAATATCAACCAAAGAGCATCTGCGATATCTGTAGTAGATATGCTCTTAAGAGGAATAGCCTCTGGCCAACGTGTGCACATATCGACACATGTAAGGATAAACTGATGTACTCTGGCCGACTTGACCTTAAAAGGGCCAATAATATCTACGGCCATTTTCTGAAACGGCCGAATAGGAATGTCAGCAGCCTGGATAGGCGCAGCATGTCGTGGTCCTCTAGATTTGACCTCCTGACATACCTTGCATGATCGGCAGTAAATACGAATGTCCTTATTCACAAAAGGCCAAAAGAAAGCCGCAAGGACTCTCGACTTCGTACGGGCAAAACCCATATGTCCAGCACATTGCGAGTCATGAGCATGTTGTAATATTGGACTCTCATGCTCTTGGGAACAAGAATTTGCGAATGTGCCGACGTAGTCGAATCTTGTACCATACGTACAAGTACGCCGTTTCTCATTGCAATCCAAGATTTTCTATTTGTATCCTGATTCGGATCACCTTTCTTCGCAAGAACGAAGAATTTTTTTAAAGAAGGATCTTCTTCTTGCAATTTTATGAAAGAGTCACGAGTAATTACTAAGTGACTATCTTGGCTATCAACTTCATTATCACTATTCAGTGAAGTTTCGGGTGTTTGTAGAGCTTGTGCTCTTGTAACTACTGCATTTGTAGCTTGCATGTTATTATCTTCCCAAGCAGCAATCTGCTGTGGGGTACACTCCCTAACTCCGTGAATACGACCAATAATAAGGTCCGCAATAGGATTAGGTAAGAGACAAGCATGCACATCTCCAGTAAAGAAAGGAGTGGCAATGCGAATTACAGCAGTAGGATATTTTTTCTAGAGTGCCGCCAAATGTGACACATTTAATAACCCTTCCTGTAGCACAAGATGGATCTACAAGCGATTGTCTAACACCAATAGTGGTGCATCCGGAATCGAAAAGTAGTGAGACCGGAGTATCATTAACAAGACCCTTATGTAGGATTAAAGAACCCCTCCCGTCATGCGCAACAGCAGCAGGAAGAGCGGGAAGTGGGTGACCACAACTCAAAGTAGTTATGGTACCCGGTTCGAATAAAGTACTGCATTGGGGGCATTTGTTTGCTCTCTCAAAGTCAAAAGCAGAACCAGTGACAGCGTCAAAGTTTTTACTATCAACAACATGATTACAGGCTCCCTCAGTTTCCTGTTGTACAGCATTAGCCTGCTGATATCTCTTTTTTTTGTGTTGAGATCTACCCCGACTATTATTACCTCTGAAGTTATCAAAGTTATTATTATCTCTGCAGTTATTATTGTCTCTATTGTAATTGTTATCCTGGTTCGAATTCCAGTTTCCACGATTACTATCATGTTCACATTGATGCGAACATCTATTTGTTTGTTTCTGAGGTCTTCGGCAGGAATAACCTCTATTACCATATCCTCTTTTGAAATGCCTATAATTATTAGGGTGATAGTAACGACCACTATCAGGTTGTCTCCAATTCTTCGAAGAAGAATCACCATGAAATTGATTTCCATGATTTTGACAGAAATTACCGCTACTCTTTCTATCAAAATTTTGTTGGAATCTACGAGCAAAGTTTTGGCCATACGGAGCTGCCGAAGCAACTGGTAAACCTTCTTTCACCTTAGAGTTACCCATGGTTATGTGTGGGTGCGCAGTTACGTATTGGCAACAGAAATCTTCCATTTCTTTTATTGTTTTAGGTTTACGTTCATGAAGGAAAGCAAGGAAAGACTCATTGACAGACGACATGACTTTGTCTCTAAGTATTAAGTCCATAAGTCCTTCATAAGTTTTTTTCCGTCTTAGATAGTTCAACCCATCGTGAGAAAGTAATGCGTATTCTTGCAATAAACTCGGAGAATTCAACTCCATTTTCAGGTAACATGTTTTTAAAATGTAGACGATAGCCGTCTTCGTTAAGCTGATATTTCTTTAACAAAGCGGCCCTGACAACCTCATAATTGTTCTTGTCAGGTTCATCCACCATATTTAATATACTTAGAGCTTTACCTGTCAGTATCCCTGATAACTGATAAACATATTTTGCTTTGTCTAGGTTATGAGCTGTACATGCTTGTTCAAATCTGTCCAGATAGAACATTATGTCATCACTGGAAGGACTAAATGTTGGTAACTTAATCTTAAAAGTATCATTATTAGCCTTACCAGAAGATGAACCCTTGTTTGAATCATTACCATTACTCATGCTGTCAATTTCAATTTTTCCAACTCTAAAGCTAAGACCTTTTCTTCATGTTCCATTTTTGCTTTCTCTTTCCTCTCATCAGACTCTCTCTGTAATCTTCTTTCCTCAGCCTGAGCCTCTTTTTGAAGTCTTTCATTTTCAGCTTCTTTTTCAAGTCTTTTATTTTCAGCCTCTTTTTCAAGTCTTTTATTTTCAGCTTCTTTTTCAAGTCTTTTATTCTCAGCCTCTTTTTGAAGTCTTTCAGCTTCTAGCTGTAGCTGGAGTTTTCTTTCCTCAGCTTCTGATTCCCTTTTTTGTTTTTCCATTTCCATTTGGAATCTTTTTTCATCCACCTGCATCTGCAGTTTCTTTTGTTCAGCTTCCATATGCAGTTTCTTTTGTTCAGCTTCCATTGCTTTATCATATCGAGCAGTTGCAAATTCTTCTAACTTATCACCAGTCTTGCCAAGCAATTTACCCTGCTCAATAAAGTGCTCAAATGTAGACATGTTGTCTAACATATGAGTCCAAAACCTGAAATAATTAACTAATTTATTTCAAACCTAAGTGTAACAAGTCTTAATTAAGCACTTGTATATTCACATCACATTATATTATCCCAGTCTCTGTGGGAAACAAGTCTCCAATCAAAGAACTTGTATATGAAATATCAACAATCAATTCTTGATCATAAGTGCACTTCTCATTCAATAGTGCACGACACTATTCATCATTCATTTATCATCAGTGTAGTAGTAACAGTGCATTAGCATAGCCCATTAACTAATTACTATAACTGTAAACAATGACTATGTAAACACATGCAGAATGTAAACATTGAAAATGTAAACAATACAAACAATGTAAACAATAACAATGTAAACAATAACAAAGATCAGCAACAATACAAAAACTTTCGCAGAAATCAACTAAAAATAAAGCAGAAATTAATGAAATATCACAAAAAATGTGACGATATCTGCGATAGAATTAAACAAAATACATGACACCACAGTGTATAAACAAAAATGTTGTATGAAACTAAATTATAGACAAGAGTAGGCTAACAAATACAAACAAATGAAAACAAAACTAAAGAATGCGAAATAATAACGAAAAACAATATTAAAACATGTCATCACAGCTAACATAAATAGCAACAGAAGTCGCTTAGCAAATTCCAGTATTGGAAATTTGCAAACCTTACAGAAAACGCTCACAATAGACGACCTCTATGACGTGGCATAATCTAACGGAGACACCACCCAACCGAGAACCCGCTGAAATATAAACATATAAATATACGAATAACATATAAACATATAACATATAGAATGAGATGATACACAGAAGACTCAGCAGAAGTATAAGGGCACAGTTTACATACAAACAGGCCACTTAACTTATAGGCTTCCAATCGTAGAACAGCAGAAAAAACGGATGTCAATCAACGTCCTAAAGAGCGAAGCTCCAACGATGATGGCACATCTGAACTGCTTCCACTGCTAACACGATGGTACAAGAGCTTCTGAAATACTGTGTGTTGAGTTGTTTCGGCACTTGACCTTCTAATCCAAAAGTAAGTTGATGGAAATCGGTACTTGGCCTTCTTCAGAAAACAACCCGTTTCAACCGGCACTTGACCTTCACAAAAACGACAGCACTGGAACCTTGACAGCAGCAACTTGCTTGACTTGCGTAAAAGATAACAGCAGTCCGAGTTATCCGGCAACATGTAACAACGCTGGGTACTGTCAAATTCTTGTTTCCGTCAAAAAGTTGAAATTTTGACTTTTACCGGGCAACGCCGAGTACTTTGAAAATTTTGAAGATGTTGACTGTATTGAAGAATGTTAATTTCTTGAAGGATGCTGATGAATTCTTGTTGAAAATGAAGTGGGTAAGGGACCCCGTGTTTGCTGGTACCAGAATCAAACCAGCTTATGGCCACCAAATGATGCGTGATGCCATATGATGATGGATGGTATCCGCATGTCTGGTTTTGTGTAGTGTGCAGATGTGTTCAGTCAAAACAATGTTCATACAAAAATAACAGGGCAATCCACATAGGACGTCAGTAAACTCACGACGTATAAAGTCAATGATTCTTGAAACAGCCGTTGACGTTTTTCTTCATTATTTATTGTGGACGCCACAGTGACAAAATGGTTACGCGAATATGTAGACACATCAAACAGTCATTATCACAGCAACATTCAATACAGCAATAGACGGTAGACAGCATTACAATGATGAGTCAGATGCATGTTATATTTCATAGTGCTGTAAATGTAGTCAGGTGAAAAACTCCATCCTTTTCTATAACAGCCAGGAGATAACCAGATATATGAGATCAGTTCACTCTCCTTAGTCTGACTTCAGCAAGACAGACACGTCTGCCGAAGTATAAATAATGTCCTCAAAAATATCCTCTAGATAATAAAGGTTTTTTTCAAACCTAGTTCATTTAACAAAGTAGCAAGTAATGGTCCTTGGTACCTGCATCAACCGATGCAGTACAATACAGCGACATGTGAGCTAGGAAAACATCTCGTGACGACGACTTTCGAAGACAGGCTATGAACCAGAAATCGTTCACGACCAAAAATCGATAGAGTTAATGAAAATGTTAATTTACCTTGCCTTCCGGAACACAGAAATATTATGCCTCCCGGCATGTGCAAATACACTAGAGGTATTATCTCGAATAAACGAAATATCCATAAGAGGACTCTCACATTCCTGACAGAACAAAAAAATAGCGGAGATCCCCTCTTCAACGAGGCATCTCTTTCGCCATTCCAAATCGCTCACTCCACTAGTGGTGGGCGGAAACCGATCGACCAAGAAGCAAGACAAGTCATGCGCAGTCCAGCGCAAAATGACCACAGCTCAAACTTAACTGCATTCGATACCAACGCGAGAAGACAAATGCTTACCGAGAAAAGTGACTATAAATTTCAAGCAGTTGTTGCCCTTGCGTTATAAAATAGATATTGAAATAAAACGATGTTGCGAGAATTTATCACGCAACAGTGACCCACTAGCGCAAAGGATGAGATACAGAGATGATCTTTCAGAAGATGTTAAACATTAGGCGCAGTATACTCTTTATCTCCCTCAAACTAACCGAACTGAAGGAGGTAGAGTGGAGTAAACGATTGAAGTAAAAGTGCTAGAGGTGAGAGGTATGGTGGAGGAAATGACTGAATTAGATGTACTGAAGGTGAAAAGTATAGTGGAGGAAGTGATTGGAATAGATGTGCTAGGAGTGAGAGGTTGAAAGGAGGATATGATTGGGGTAGCACCCGTGTGTTACCGGGGCCCGAAAGGGGAGCAAAGAATAGTAACACTGTACCCTACCATGCATGTCGTAAAAAGCGACTAAGGAGGGTTGGGCATGGGGCTGGTTACCCCATCCCGTAAAAAACTTTTTAACAAAAAACTTCAACAAACATGGACAAGTCAAACACAGAATATAAATCAACTCAGCCGCCCAAGACAGAAGAAGGTCATCTGGAAAGGAGGCGCATGAAGCAACCAAGGAGTCTGGGTTGCCGACTGGAATGTTCGCGCAGAGGTTGACCAAAAAACACTTGGAGAAGAGAACTGGATACAGAGGTGATAATGATAAGGAAAACATGGAAAGAACTTGAGCGGATGGCGCAGGACAGAAAGACTTGGCATGTGTTTGTTGAAGGCCTATGCTCCTCGGAAAGCTAAAGGGTATTGATGATGATTGGGGTAGATATGCCGGAGTTAGGAGTTACAAAGGAGGACATGACTGGAGTAGATGTCCTGGAGGTAAGAGAGACAATGGAGGACATGATTGGAGTGAGTGGGCTAGGAGTGAGAGGTATCATGATTGAAGTAAATATGCTGGAGGTGAGATGTATCATTGGGTTAATCCGAGAATTAACCGTGGAGAGTTGGTCCTGATTGCTAAGATAATGATGGTGGCTCAGAAAAACTGGAACCAGGTGATATATTAAAAGTTCCCTTACTTTTTTTTTAAACTTTTATTTTACGCCGGGTATATCTGCCAGTACATTATATATATATATATATATATATATATATATATATATATATATATATATCTATATAAATCTTATATATATATATATATATATATATATATATATACGAGATAAATATAACATTTACTAAAGTGCCTGTAAAATAAATATGTACACCATGATATCACCATCCACTCCCTGCTCTCTGTGGAGCCTGGGGCCACCTCTGCACTTGGTTCCTTGTGAGGAAACCCGCATGAAGCAGTCGCAGCTATATTCACGTCCAGTCTGGCTATATTTTCGGTCCTAATATGATTTTTTCTCAACGAAATTGGAAGTCAGTGAAGTAGTCTTACAATGCTGTAGAATATAAGCGAGACTTTCGCCTACACACCCAGGTTGCTACCCAGAGGAGAAGTCCAATCAAGGGCAGTCTATCTTAGCATCTCAAACACCAAACTAATTGCGAATATGTGTCTGATTTTGGTAGGGGTCCCCCACTACCATCATGCAGAACATTACTACATGACAAAGTAAGATATTGCACTTTACGGGTGATTATAAAACTACTGATATGGAAACACCTGTTAAAGATAAATTAGGGAATCCAATACCAACAGAAAAAGAACAAATGAAGAGATGGGCTGAGCACTTCATGGAGGTGCTAAACAGACCACCACCAACAGTAACACCTGATTTTAATAATGAAACACCCACAACCACCTTGCCAATAACTTGCGATGAATTCACGCTGGACGAGATCAAACAAGCCGTTAAAAGATTTAAAAATTTTAAAGCTGCTGGAGTTGACGAAATTTCAGGCGAAATGATTAAAGCAGTTAATGACAACAACCTCTTGAGAATTTTAGATATTATAAATGAAGTATGGAGAGAAGAACAACCACCACAACAATGGAAAGACAGTATTATTGTAAAGTTACCGAAGAAAGGTGATCTATCAGACTGTAATAACTGGCGTGGTATATCTCTATTATCAGTACCTGGAAAATTATTATGTTGCATGATGTTAGAAAGACTTAAATTGCATGCTGACGAAAAGATCAGAGAAGAACAAGCGGGTTTCAGGCCGAAACGTTCATGTATTGATCAAATATTCACACTAAGAACAATTATAGAAGAATCAGTGGAAATGCAATCGCCACTTATTATCACCTTCGTCGATTTTCAAAAAGCCTTTGATAGTCTACACCGCCCATCATTGTGGAAGTTACTTACAATCTATGGTTTTCCAACAAAATATGTGAATGTAATCAAAGCGCTATAAGACAATGCAAGATGTTGTGTTAGAACAAATAAAAAGAATACAGAATGGTTTGCAGTAGAAACAGGGGTGAAACAAGGCTGTATTATGTCACCACTACTTTTTGGAATAGCTATTGATTGGGTTATGAGAAACTATACCCACAATGAACAATTAGGTATAAAATGGACAAATGGAAAATTCCTGGGGGACCTGGATTTCGCAGATGATTTAGCATTCTTAAGTTCAACACCCAGACAATCCCAAGAAGCAGTAAATAATTTGTGTCATCTTTCGTGGCCTAATGGATATGAACGCAGTTTCATAATCTAGATATACCAGGTTCGAAACCTGCTGCAGGCGGTTTGGTAGCAGATCACTTTGTGTGAATTTTTAACAATGGTATAAGCGCCGTACCGTTCAGAAAGCAATGGCAAACTACTGAATGAAAAAATTGCCTAGAAAAATCACAAACAGCCAATAAAAGCTGGGGTTGATTGCCACGTCCTGTAAACGATAAGCAACTAACTTTTTTTCGGTTAAAATAGGTCTCCAAATAAATGCCTCTAAAACTAAAGTTATGAACTTTTCTAACGAGACCTTTAATATCATCCTGAACGGGGAAAAACTACAGAAAGTTGAAAGTTTCAATTATTTAGGCAGTAAAATGACTCATGATGGTGACACAACAAGAGAAATTCATACTAGAATTGCTTTGGCAGCTAGCGCCTTCAATAGATTATCTAACATTTGGAAATTACGATCATTAAATATACATACCAAGCTTCGTCTGTTTAATTCAAATGTTATCTCAGTGTTAACATACGGCTGTGAGAGTTGGAAAATAACAAAATCATTGGAGAACAAGCTGAATACATTCGAGAACAAATGTCTTAGAAAACTCATGAACATCAGTTGGAAAGAATTCAAGACTAATCGACAAATAAGAGAAGACTCTAGGCAGAAATATGTCTCCAACTATATAAGGAAAAGACAATGGTCATATATCGGTCATGTCCTACGAATGCAAAACAACAGAATACAATTGCAGGCATTCACTTGCTTTCCTGAGGGTAAGAGGAAAAAAGGAAGACCAAAAGAAACACTCAGAAGAACAATAATAAGAGAAGGAAGAACGTTGGGATTAAACAATGTGCAAGAGCTAAGAGGAGTGGCGTCACAACGTACAACCTGGAGAGCACTGGTTTCTGCCTTATGCGCCGTGTTTGGTGCTTAAAGAATTTATTATTATTATTATAAAACTCCATAACCATTGTCGTGAATTCTGATTCACAACACGTCATTCATACCACAACGGTACGCCATAATTTATAACAGTGTATCCTAGACGGACCAATGAAACGGCGTCTCTATTAGTTTGTTTACAATAAGTATTAGGCATTCACCATGGCCAGTCCAAATCTGTGTAACCCAGTTGGGTATGGAATTAAACTACAGCATTATGAGCGAAGTACCGCCTGGAAGAGGTCAGTAATTTAATAATAGGACTGTTACTGTATAAGTAGGTGTACAGACTTCCACAAAAAGTATTATAATAACAGAGAAAAGTGAAATAGAATGCATCGAGACATTAGGCTAGTCGAAAATTTTGCTGTTTAGGCTACGCCTAGGAAAAGATGGAAGTATGATATAAAAAGACAATTATCTAGAAAGATAAAAACTAATCCAGAGCGTACTTTAAGCCTAAGATGAAGGAAATCGCGCCAGGAATAAGGAAGATATTTGGATTCCTAGTTTTCCATACA
Source organism: Oreohelix idahoensis (assembly GCA_024509875.1). Taxonomy (NCBI): domain Eukaryota; kingdom Metazoa; phylum Mollusca; class Gastropoda; order Stylommatophora; family Oreohelicidae; genus Oreohelix; species Oreohelix idahoensis. Next base: position 412,228 of record JAMPIV010009010.1, read on the forward strand.
CGCACATCTAGACAAATTTATGCCGATTTTTGAGTATGCAACACACTTCAGCATAACTGCGTTCTGTGTTGTTCGGCCCTGACCTATATAAGGACTTGCCCTCTTGCGAAAGCAGGCTACAATATTTTCAAAATACAGTAGAGCGACAGTCGTTCAGAGAGAGCTTCCTTTGCCTTCTGCATCTGAGAGCAGACTGTATGACCATTAACAGCTCGACTGTATGTACTTGAGGGTAAGAAAGAATGTATATATATATTTATATACGAGTCTAATTAATTAGTCAAATTGTGCGTCAGGAAGTGTGTAGATGTTTTAAATCGCGGTGTAATTTTTGGAGGCAAAACCAAGCCTGTGTATATTAAAATAAATTGAGAATGGAAGCGGACAGTGTGTTTATAGTTTTAGAAAAGCATTTAAAGAATTATTTCTTGAAGGAATGGACCACCCACCAGGAACGAAGGAAAGGATGAAAGGAATTGTATTACTGCATTGTTTAAGATATCACATAGTATTTTCCACCAAACCTAATAACTGTAAGGAGGCGAATCATGGACAGATAGTTGTAACCAAGGATTTGGAGACAGATTATATTCATAGTGACCTGGATTGTGTTATTACTGATTTATTATGCCCTGTGCGTCTACTTGCACTCTGTCTGAAACTGTCTCTCATCCCCTCCATCTGTGCTAGAGAGATAGAGATGGACAATACAGTGGTTAACAATTGTATTTCAGGTTATATCCTGTCATAAGAGTGCACTTTAAATATCCAGCCACAACTGAAGGAACTAGTGGTGCGAGCGCCCTTTGAGTTTAGAGGGACAGCCACCCAGTACCTATTGCCTGGAGGAATCTCAGTTGATCTTTCCTTCCAGAATAGAAGTGTGACAGGCTTCAATACAATAAAGACTGATAAGTGGCCAAACAAGGCTACTGTCCAGTATACACCAGTATTACCCCAATCAAAGACAGTTATATCTATTGATGACCATTCATTGCAGCTAGATAGGCAGACTTAGCCAGTGATTGACAATAATTCAGTAACTGTGAAGATCTAGTATTGCTCTTAAAATAAAGACAGTCTACAACAAGATTGATATCAGCCAGGAAAGAAGAACTATCCTTATAAATTTAAAAGACTGTATTTAGTTGTGAACATTTTACAAGTGATTTTATTCATTTTATGTTGTAATCAAATTTTGAGTTCAGTGAAAGATTTTCACAAAGACAAGAAAAACTTGTATAATATAAATTGTAAATATTTGCCAACAGACTTACTTGAATTATTTAAGTTAAGTTACAGTTCTTGTTGGTAAATAGTTTAGTTTAATACCCCTAGCAGAGCTTAACATTATAAACAGAGGAGGATCTGGAGAGGAGCATTTAGGAACCTAGAATAATACACTATCATCATACCTAGGAACTTATACAGCTTGATCTTACCTTTGATGTCTATACACCCTTACTCTTTTCAGAGAAGAGGGTATTGCTTATAAGACCAATCCCTTATCTGGCACTATCCTGGTATCACCTGATACAATTTTGTGTCCAGGATATCTTATTCTTCAAACAATTTTACCCTCTCGTGACAACCATATAAGGTCTTGCTTCTTCCGTTTCGTCTGTCATGATCACAAACTCACTACTTCACAGATCTAGCATTATAATCTCCTCCAAGATGTTACTTTCTTGTAGTTGATTATCACAACGAATTCTTCTTCTTCTTCTTCGTACACTCTCAGACGTCCACTTGAATGTTCTCAAAGAAAGCAGTAGTCAGTTTGAGGCTATTTGAATGATGCTTACTACCAGCTCCACAGAAGAGAACAAGTGGTAATCTTCAGACTCCGCACTGGCCACAACAGATTGAGATACTATCTATTCTACAAGTTAAAGATAGGAACTACCAACAACGAATTCCATCTGCAGGAATTATTTCATCACTGTCCATGTCTTAATCTTTACCAATATTGTTATCCTCCTGCAGTGAGATGTATTTGTGCACGTCATGTTTGCAAATTGGCACCTTATCATGTGACAACATCGTTTCGTGTATGTGACAAAACGTCTGTACGTGTTCTTTTGGTGGCTCTCTCACACAACTTTAGCCAATACGGCAGTATCATTTCTTCTTCTTCATTTTCTCTCCGATCGCTTTAATTTGCATAATTTTTATGCCCTTTCATTATTTTACTCTCTATGCTGAATCTAGTAGGGTGAAGTCTCTAACACTCCACTCCCCTACGGAAGTATCTGCTATGGGAATGTCTTTATCTTGTTTACCATCCCCGACTGGGTTCACGTTCCGCCAGGTAATTAGACCAGCCAGCCGATTATACGTTATCACATAAGCCGGCTGACCCCTTTGAACGTGACGGCCCAACATTTGACCCCATGTAGATAGCGACCATCCCTGTGTTTGCACAAGACGGGAGTGCACGATAGACTTAAAGAAAGCCACATTGTCTGTCGGCGACCTTGTCTGGTGGACAGACGAGAACACAGATGATAAATACGTAATTCGTTTCCGCTGGCCCCTGTCTGTATCAAGATTACAGATAACCCGTCTGGGCGGAAGGTATTATCGAGGGATGAGTCACATATTTGTTTGTATGAAGATGCCATTGGAAGTATTACGACTTATTAGACAAAGGTCACGCGTGGAATATTAAATTTAATATTTTAAAACACGTGGGGGATATTTTGAATTAAAATACCCCAACCCAGTGCTAGAGAGATTTGATTGGTTTGATTTGGGGTACCGGAATAAACAATGAATTCCGTTGGAAAATTCGGCGGAAACACAATCTGTGATTGAACTGAGAAATAAGAGATAAAATCTAGCGACCTCAGAGACACAGAACAGACAGCTTCGCAACTTCCAACGAGCAACTCCCAAAAAGACAGATAGAGAAGGATCGGACCTACAATTCCATACTTATAAGTGATAGATCGAATTATTTGGGAAACTTAAAATCTTACAAATGTAAGCCAGCCTTTATAAATACAGAGAATGAAAAACTTAAGGGACCAGGACTTTAAATACAGAGTCTGGATACCTAAAGGAATTGGATCACCCGTCAAAGAGGAATTATTACAGTATCCCAGACCAAGTGTATCGCAGAACACCCGTCGAAGAGGAATTACTACTTTCCCAGGCCAAGTGTATTGCAGAACACCCGTCATAAGAAGGAATTACTATACTTTCCCAGACCAAGTGATTCGAGAGCATATGCACTGAAATTGCTCGTGTCCATCCGAAAACTGTGCGAGGAGATTGTGTATAACCCAATTTGTGTTAAGTTGTGAACATTTCTTTTACAAATGTGAATTAACATGTTTTCTTGCTAAGTGGTTATATATGAGGCTGAGAACGTCAACATACGAAAATAGTATATTCGTAAACCACTACAGCAAGCGCTGGTGATTGTTTCTGGTTAGTCGTGCGGAAAACCCGACAGCAGAGGTGACCCCAGACTCCGACTGGAGCACTGATGAGTGATGATTACATCACATGTGCCTCAAGTGTGTCATATCATTTTGTAAGATATATGTAGCTTGTTAATGTTAGTTCAGGCACAAATCATTATGCGCGTTGTCCAGACACATTTTCCCAGCTAATACCCAGAGGAATATTGGTTAATTTTAATCATATTTCTTGAGCTACGTTGTGTACTCAAGAATTTAATTCTTCTGATAGATTAACATTGGTGGGTGCACAGCGAGAGGATGCGCCTGTTAAGCTTCCAACTCAGTGTACTTAGCCGAGGCATTTGTCTTTCAATTTTTTTCTAAAACGTAAGTGGTTATAAGCATCAGAAGGTTTGAAGTACTAACGTTACTACGCTGCTAGTATGTGGAGAAGTGCACTCATCACCAAAAAGAAGTGACGTAAACCACGGCGAAAGGACTCACCTAGTTAAGTTGTCTTGTAAAATAGGCGAAAGCAACGGACTTTTGATAAATCCTCACAAACGTCTCAGTGACGAAAACTTGTATTTACAGCAAAATTTCACCAAGCTTCCCATATTTATTTTAACTGCTAAAGACTAATTTATTATTAAAATTGTTACATGTTGTTTTAAAACTAAACAATCATAGTCACTTCAGTTTTTTTATATGTATGAAAGCAAACGTATGAGCCAGAATATATATATATATATATATATATATATATATATATATATATATATATATATAAATATATATATATATATATATATATATATATATATATATATATATATATATATATATATATATATATATATATATATATATATATATATATATATATATATATATATATATATATATATATATATATATATATATATATATATTTATAATATATATTATATATATATATATATATATATATATATATATATATATATATATATATATATATTATATATACCTAGAAATATATATATATAGTTTATCTAACATTTATATATGAATATATATATATATATATATATATATATATATATATATATATATATATATATATATATATATATATATATATATATATATTTATATTTATATTTATATTTATACCTAGACATATGTTTACCTCTAAACAGAGCTATACCATTATAAGAGGAAATTCGCTGAATTAACTCTGCTGGAGGCTTGAACGGGCTAAAAAAAGCATTGCTTAAATCCTTTACAAAAGACGATGGACAGATATAAGTTAACCATTGCTCTGAGGTCACCCTTCCCTCTCTTGCTCTATTTGGACTATTTCCACTCTTATCCTATTCTTCTATTTTTATGCTATCCTCCATAATATGTATGGATGTACACGGTTTCTACTTTGTCTTGATTTTTTATTTCATATTCATTTATCTCCTACTTATTCTGTCCTCTTCTATTTCCAGTCCCCACTTTTATTACATTTGGGTAGTTTTTTGTTCAGTTTCTTTTTTTAGTTTTTAGTTTCTTAGTATGTATTGTGTACATCTGGGGTCAGAAGTCACTGCCTTTTCAGCCATGCTTCGCCTTCAGGGAAGTACCTAGGTTTTATTTTTATTTTTATATTTCTTTAAGTTCTTATGTCTCCTATCTAGCCTTCACTTTCTTTCTTTTCCTGACGAAGGCCTTGTGGCCGTAACGTAGACTACTTTCTCTGTCTTTTGTCCTCGTAAGACGAATCACCTTTTTTCGATTTTTTTTAAACCCACCCATTGTACTCCACGTCTTACCGCAGTTCCCCTCAACTTCCTCGATTTTTTGTATATATTTTTTTTGGCTGCACCGTATCTCCGTTACCTCGTATCTCTATCTACCTAACCTGCTTATCCCCCTGATCCTATCCTATCTCTTCTTTTTCAGTATTGCATATTATTTTATATCCTATTTATTTATTCATTTTCGTATTTCCCTACTCTTCCTCCATACCTTATATTACCGCACTCTACCCTATTTATTTATTTATTGTTTCATTAGTCTCCATTTTTCATTTAGCGTTTTATAGCCTATGTTATTTATTATTTATTTTATTTTTTACGTTTTTTATTTTCTGGACGTTTTACTTTTCCCCACTATGCCCTCTCTTAAATATTTTATCAACTCTCTCCGTGTGTCGGTTACCACCAGCTTCAGCTCCCTACCTCCTGATATATCCCGTGCCGCTATTGACTTTGCGTTTGTTACTTTCAAGAAAACTAGATTCTCTTCTCATCTCCACTTTATTCACACCTGCCTCCACCACAAAATTCTTCCTGATGGATTCTCTTCCAATTTTCATCCATCTGCTGGTACACTCAATCCTAGGGAACAACGTCTCCTACAACGAATTGAGACCAGATGTGGCTTTCAACGTATGCGCGTCGTGGCCGCCAGTCACTCCCGCCTTTTATCAGATCTCAGTGCCCAACAGACCCAGCTTCTGCTTCACTTACGTTGTCTCACCTCCAACAACTTCCCTTTCTATTCTATGATACGCACCACTATCCACACACTGAACCGGCAGCTGCATGAATTCCTTTCCACGTCCAAACACCATAAACTATCCCGTCTCATCCCTACCCCCAAAGCTACCCCTCCATCCTCCACTCCATCATGCACTCAGGTAGTCTGCATCCCCCCAGATCTACCCCTCTCTGAGGGAGAGCGCTCTGTTCTTAGTAAGGGCCTAAAATTTGTTCCTCTTCGTCCGACCCTAGACCAATACAATCTCCTCCAGGATGTTCATCGGTTTCACCGTCGCATGAGGCTGAAGTTCCATTTTAGAAAGGAAGACAGCACTCCGCAGTCTCAGGCTGAATCCGACATCTTCGCACGCTTTTCTGACTCTACTAAACCCCCCTTTACACCTAAACCTGGGGCCTCTCATGCCCTGGACCTGTATATCAAGAACACCATCCATGACATTCAGCAGCTCCGCCCTCGTAGATTGCATTATTCCAATCTCACTTCGGCAGAGTCCTGCGCTCTCTCCCTTCTTCGCCGAAGAGATGACATTGTCATCAAACCGGCTGACAAGAGAGGAGCCATTGTCGTCTGGCAGAAGGACTTATACCTAAGTGAAGGTAATAACCAGTTGACCAATGGCTCTTTTTACAGGCCCAGGACCAGCGATGCGACTGTCTCTAACAATCACATTGTACCCAACACTATTAAACAGCTCATCACTAGTAATGCTCTTCCCCCCGAAGCTTCTCGTCTTAGGATTCATGACAGCTCTTTGGGCAAGCCTGTATTCTACATGCTCCCCAAAATTCATAAGATCGACAACCCTGGCAGACCTATTGTCTCAGCCTGTTCCTGTCCTACTGAACACATTTCTGACTTCCTCGATAGCATTTTCCAGCCTATCGTTGAGAATCTTCCCTCCTTTGTCAAAGACACCAATCATGCTCTTACAACTTTCTCCTCTATCCGACTCTCAGCAGACCGCTCATACCGTCTTTTCTTGTTAGACGTCTGTTCTCTGTACACCTCTATTCCCCACTCTGATGGTCTCCGAGCTCTTCGGTTTTTTCTTGACCAACGCACTTGCCCTTCTATATCCACTGTCACTCTTCTCCGTCTTGCTGAACTGGTCCTTCAACTGAATTCCTTTGAATTCAATGGTCAGTTTTTTGACCAAATTAGTGGTGTTGCCATGGGAACGAAGATGGGTCCTAGCTATGCCTGCCTGTTCATGGGCCACATGGAGCATCAGATATGGCAGCAATACTCCGGTCCTTTCCCCGGGTTTTACCACAGATATATCGATGATGGCATAGGTCTCACAGAGATGTCTGAGACTGATTTATATCGCTTCATCGACTTTGTCAACCACTTTCACCCCACCATCAAGTTCACCTCCCTCGTCTCCACAGTATCTGTCAACTTCCTTGACATTACTATTTCTATCACGCCCTCCGGCCTTAATACCTCAGTATACTACAAGCCGACAGATGCCCACAGCTACCTCCTGTATACCTCTTCTCATCCTCGGGCCTGTCGTGACTCCCTCCCTTTTTCACAACTTCTCCGCCTCCGCCGTTTGTGCCAAGACGACGATGACTTCCACATCCGAAAAAATGAGATGTTGGATTTCTTCCGTAGCAGACTTTATCCGGAACATGTTCTCACCTCTGCTCTCCAACGTGTGCTCCCCATCTCTCGTCAGGAGGCTCTCATACCTCACTATAAATCCACTTCAGATAGAGTCAAATTAATCTTAACCCATCACCCTCACAGCACTGCTGTCAAACAGATCTTTTTCCGCCACCTCCCTATCCTCCAAGCAGAGTCTGCGACCCAAGAAGTATTCGGTGAAGCACCTTTGGTGGCATATAGACGCGACAAGAACTTGAAGGATCTTCTTGTTCACAGCCGTCTCCCAAAGGAGAATGCCACTCACTTTGGCACACTACCCTGTGGTCGGACACGATGCAACACGTGCAAGTATGTCATCTCAACCCAGAAGGTGTCCTTTCCTAAGGCTATGTACACCATCACTAGTGGCTTCACGTGTGAATCGCGTAATGTCATTTATACGATCATATGTAAACGTTGCTGCAAAACCTATATTGGCCAAACAGGCAAACGACTTGGGGACAGATTCAGACAGCACTTAAATGACATCTCTCAGCAAAAGTCCACACCAGTTGCCACACACTTCAATAGTCCTGACCACCATGGTCTCATCGACATCCAGGTCACTGCGATCCGATCCTGCTCCTCTGACACTGCCAGCCGAGAACAGCTTGAGAACCGTCTTATCCACCGCATGGGGTGTCTAAAACCAGCCGGTCTCAACACTTTCCACTCCTTTGTCTGAGGTCACCCTTCCCTCTCTTGCTCTATTTGGACTATTTCCACTCTTATCCTATTCTTCTATTTTTATGCCATCCTCCATAATATGTATGGATGTACACGGTTTCTAATTTGTCTTGATTTTTTATTTCATATTCATTTATCTCCTACTTATTCTGTCCTCTTCTATTTCCAGTCCCCACTTTTATTACATTTGGGTAGTTTTTTGTTCAGTTTCGTTTTTTAGTTTTTAGTTTCTTAGTATGTATTGTGTACATCCGGGGTCAGAAGTCACTTCCTTTTCAGCCATGCTTCGCCTTCAGGGAAGTACCTAGGTTTTATTTTTATTTTTATATTTCTTTAAGTTCTTATGTCTCCTATCTAGCCTTCACTTTCTTTCTTTTCCTGACGAAGGCCTTGTGGCCGTAACGTAGACTACTTTCTCTGTCTTTTGTCCTCGTAAGACGAATCACCTTTTTTCGATTTTTTTTCAAACCCAACCATTGCTCAGCACTATGTCGCATGGGTCTTGACTTCTGAATTATCTTGTGAATGCTCCTTTCGGATAGAAGCGTCATTACACTTCTATCTTCATCTCTGCCAAGAGTAATCTTGTGCGATGGTAAACACCTTTGACGACCCAGTTTAGATACTCTTGAGTTTTGGCCACTGTTGGACTGCTACTGAAAAGCAAGGGAGGCAATCCGTTAGAATGTATCTTCCCAGACAAAAAGGTCTAGGTTAACTATAGGAATGTCGCTCAGTGTAGACTCTTACTCCATCTGGAACTGGCGACAAGCGAAAAGTCAGTGTGGCAAGGTCGAGGGCAGCGTAAACTATGAATACTGGAAGAATTAGCACGTAAACGGAATGGTAAAGTAATAGTTCCTGAGGGGAGTGAAGACCAGAAAAAGAGAATGAACGTATTTCCTGACTCAGTTCTGAACTCAGAGTTCAATGCCATTTTATAAGATGTCTGAAACATCAATTTGCTGATGGCCTATGCTCCTCCTTGGGGAGCCGAAGGGCGATGATGCTGATGCTTACATCTTTTTTGGTGTAGGTCTAGCGTCAATCTTCCAGTACTGGCTGGTTCCTAGCACTAGATTATGTATGAAGCGTATCACCGACACTTCTTTCACTATGTCAATGTTCATCGCTTCTTGTTGGTTCAAGCCCATTTCCCATCTTCCAGTACTGGCGTGTTCTTTGCACTAGATTTGGTGATGTGCATCTCCTACGTTTGTTTCATTATGTCAGTGTTCCTACTGTGATATTTGTCATTACTCTATATTAAAGACCGACTTCTAGTCAACCGATTCCGCTTATCTGGCGTAAGCAAGCGTTGATGACGGCTTAAAGCCCGTGATTACGCTTTTTCTTAACACATCCATCCAAAGGGCATATATACTGTCTTCTTTGTTGTTGTTTTTGTCACTGTTCCTTCGCACTTAGTCGAAGTGGTTACAGTATAGAATGAAATTGCGCAGTTTTATTGTTACCGAGACTTTTTTGTTTTAGCTCTTTCGAGTGTTTATCCATTGCTGTCGAATTCTTATGTTCGATAGGGACAATATGTGACTTTTCTGCAAACTCTGACTTCATAAGCTAAAAAAAAAATAAAATAAAATAACCAATGAATAATAACTAGTAGTGGCGAGTTCATAGACCGCTGGAAATAGCAGTAACAAAGCGATGAGCCCTTTTAGATACTGTGACAGTGTAGTCAACATCGAGGGTCTGTGCCATCTCGTGAGTCGTATAGTCAAATAAGTTCTCTTTTCCTTCAGAGATGCTCACTCAATAGATATACTTTTTCTTCCTTTCAAACGAACGAACATTCACGGGGTTTACGTACTCTAAAACCAGTGATGTTTTTTCGAACTTTATGCAAGTTTCTTATATTAACGTATTTACATACAAACTGTCCAATAGAATGCACATGTCTCTCTCTCTCTCTCTCTCTCTCTCTCTCTCTCTCTCTCTCTCTCTCTCTCTCTCTCTCTCTCTCTCTGTCCATTTTCGCTGGTCACGATTCAACAAAAAGTTTTCTCTAGCTTCGTCTAGCTGCATCAAACTGTGTCTAGCTTCGTCTAGCTGCATCAAACTGTCTCTAGCTTCGTCTAGCTGCATCAAACTGTCTCTAGCTTCTTCTAATCGTAATTAGCTGTAACTAAATGTTAATGGTGAACCGGGCTACCACCAGGGAGTATTCTTTCATCAGTTTGTAAGCTAGTTGTTGCTGCTAAAAACTTGTCGCAACTTATTCTGACCATGCATTTTGACTATATTCATTTTTTAATGCATGGGAGGGAACTCATGGAATTGTAGTCACTCTTATTTCTACAGTCGTCTAATCTTGATAGCTATCGTTAAGAAGTTGTCTTATCTTGATAGCTAGGGTTGCCGATAGCTGTGTGAACGATTTTGAGTCACGACCATATATGGAGCGCTCAGATCGTCAGTTCTTTGAAAACAGTTGGCAATCGCAATGTTTCAAGATTCATTTCCTTTTAAGGTAATAGGTCTTAAGTCGAACATTGTAGAACATTCTGCGTTTCGTAAATTGGCCTGAGTTGTATTCGATTCGCGTTTTCTGCGCATGTCCCTTTTTGTGGCGTTGGTAAAACGATTTCCGCCCAGGTCAGTCTGTGCTGAGAAGCTGTGAAGGCGAGACGTAGCTATGTGCTAGTCTTCGCTTAGTTTATTCAGGAAGGAGTCCTCATGATTGTTGTTCCTATCTTGAGATGATATATCTCTGTGTTATTCCTAATGCCTGGAGGCATATGTGATTATTCATTTAATTCCTTATGAACAGGTAATTAAATCCCTTTTTTGGCTGAGTAACTTTATCGCCATCTTGTGATGTTGACTTTTGCTTAGCCTGCCTTATTCTAAAGTCTACGATATGACTAGTTTGCTCAGCTCACGATCCACTTAGATTGTCACGCATCGATTGATGCCTGTCCTACGGCTATTTGCTTCCTGAACTTTGTTGATGGATCTAGGTTTGATACCTTTGCTGTTTGCTGGACAATAGAGGACGATAATGTGGCGCTCAAAAAGACATGCCTGTCTTGTTGAGGTCAAATCGAGGAGACCATCTTTAATCTCCTAGTTGATATCTTCTAGCTCTTATGGAAAGGGGAAGTTTACTACCTGACTACATGTACAGCGGCTTTACGATATCCAAAAAGGCAGATGATGCACATTATTTTGATGCTGTCTGCTGTGCCTGTTGAATTGACGACATATGTAATAATGACTGTTTGGTCGTACCTATGATGTACCTGCTTGTTTATGTCTACACACTTCGTCATTGTGGCGTTTTTAATAATAAATTACTATACAAAACCGTCACTAGCTGTTGCAAGCATCATTGACTTTCCACGTCGTGAGTTAACGGGACGTCCTTGTGTGGATTGCCTTGCTTGTAATGCTCACTGTCTGTATACACATCTACATCACACTTAAACCAGACTACAGACACCAAGTTACTACGCCTCATCATCCCTGGTGTCTGAGGGTGGCACACTACTCTGCAAAGGCCAGGATTGTTATACCTTAGAGAAGCAGATGAAACACAACACCCTCAACGTTGTGTGGCAAATGTGACATCCTCCACAGAACATTTATCAACACATATAATACTTACGCAACATTTGCTACGCTACATTTGGTGACCATAAGCTGGTTTGATCTGGTACCAGCATACTCGGGGTCCCTTACCCGCTTCATTCAGCACTCTACAACAGTCTACAGACAACATCTACAAGACAACAACAGAAGTGCAGAGTTACGAAATTACTCGGCGTTGCCCAGGAACTTTTTTGGAATTTTCAACAATTGCTGTTCCAAGTCAAGAAAGTGACATTTCCCAGTTTTGTTACATACGGGAGAATCGATTTGTTGCTGTTCTGCTTTGGAGAAGGCCAAGTTCCATCGCTGACGAGTTCTACACTTCTTGTACACTGCATGTACCGTTTGAAAACTCAAGTCTCAACCATCGTCGTAGCTGTTTTGATGCAAGTACAGATGGCAATCAACGTTGGATCTTTGATCTCAGAATGCTGATTACATCCTGTTTGCTGTACTGACGATTGGAGTTCCATAAGTTAAGTGGCCTGTTTGTTTGTGAACTGTGCCCTTATACTTCTACTGAGTCTTCTGTGTTTCATCTCATTCTTTTGTTTACATGTTATATGTTTATGTGTTATTTGTATATTTATATTTATATGTTTATGTTTCTGCGGGTTTTCGGTTGGGCGGAGTCTCCCTTAGATCATACCACGTGATAAAGGTCGTCTATCGTGAGCGTTTTCTATAGGGTGTGCAATTTCCGATACTGGAATTTGCAAAGCGACTGCTGTTGCTATTTTTTGTTAGTTGTGATGACATGTGTTAGTATTGTTTTCGTTATTTTTCTGCATTCTTTAGTTTTGTTTTGATTTGTTCGTATTTGCTAGCCTCCTCTTTACTATAGTTTAGTTTCATACAACATTTTTGTTTATACACTGTGGTGTCTTGTATTTGTGTTATCTTCTCGTAGATATCATCACATTTTTTGTGATATTTCTTTAATTTTCGCTTTATTTTTTGTTGATTTCTACGAATGTATTCGTATTGTTGCTAAATCTTTGTATTGTTTACATTGTATTGTTTACATTGTATTGTTTACAGTGTAATGTTTACATTGTTATTGTTTACATTGTGATTGTGTTTACATAGTCATTGGTTACACTTATAGTAGTTAATTCACATTTAATAGTGGGTTATGCTTATGCATTACTACTACACTGATGATTAATAAATGATGAATAGTATTGTGCACTATTGAATGGGAAGTGCACCTATGATCAAGAGTTGATTGATGATATTTCAAAAAGGTATATACACAAGTTCTTTGATATAAGACTTGTTTCCCACAGAGATTGGGATAATAATATAGTGTTGTGAGTAAACAAGTGCTTCATTTAAGACTTGTTATAATTAAATTTGAAATAAGATAATTAATTATTTCAGGTTGTGGACTCATATTATTACACATCATGGCTACATTTGAGCACTTTATTGAGCAGGGTAAATTGCTTGGGAAGACTGGTGATAAGTTAGAAGAATTTGCAACTGCTCAATATGATAAAGCAATGGAAGCTGAACAAAAGAAACTGCAAATGCAGGTGGATGAAAAAAGATTCCAAATGGAAATGGAAAAAACAAAAAAGAGAAGCAGAAGCAAAAGCTGAAGAGAAAAGACTTGAGGCTGAAAATAAAAGACTTGAAAATAAAAGACTTGAAAAAAGAGGCTGAAAATAAAAGACTTGAAAAAGAGGCTGAAAATAAAAGACTTGAAATAGAGGCTGAAAATAAAAGGTTAGAAAAGCAAGCTGAAGTTGAAGAAAGGAAGTTACAAAGAGAGTCTGAAGAGAGAAAAGCAAAAATGGAGCATGAAGAAAAACTCTTAGCTTTGGAAGTTGAGAAATTAAGGGTGATGAACATAGGTAATGCTAATGATGCAAATAAGGTCTCAGATAAGACTAATGCAAGCACTTTCAAACTTAACCTACCACCATTCAATGCTTCCATCGACGATATAACATTCTATTTGGACAGATTTGAAACTTCATGTAAAGTACATAACATAGATAAATCATTGCAGGTTTATCATTTGTCCAAAATACTTAGAGGTGATGCTTTGAGTATGTTAAGCATGGTAGATGAGCCTGACAAGAACAACTATGATGTTGTCAGGGCTATATTGTTAAAAAAAATACCAACTTGACGAAGACGGCTATCGTCTTCAATTTAAAAATATGTTACCAGAAACTGGTGTGCAATTCTCTGAATTTATTTCAAAGACACGTCTTACTTTTTTACGTTGGGTGGAGCTGTCTAAGACAGAAAAAACTTATGAAGGACTTATGGACTTAATACTTAGAGACAAAGTCATGTCTTCTGTTAATGAGTCTTTCCTTGCTTTCCTTCATGAACGTAAACCTAAAACAATAAAAGAAATGGAAGATTTCTGTAGCCAATACATAACTGCTCATCCTCACGCAACCATTGGTAACTCTAAAGTAAAAGAAGGTCTGCCAGTTGCTTCGGCAGCACCTTATAGTCAAAACACTAGTAATAGATTCCAACAAAATTTTGATAAGAAAAGTAACCGTAGTTACGGTCAAAACTATGGAAATCAATTTCAGGGTGATTCTTCGTCGAAGAATTGGAGACGAGCTGACAGTCCTCGTTACTTCCAACATAATAATTTTAGGCATTTCAGAAGAGGATATGGTAACAGAGGTTTTTCCTCGCGTAGACCTCAAAACCAAACAAATAGATGTTCACATCAATGTGGACATGATAATAATCATGGAAACTGTAGTTCGAAACATGATAACAGTTATAATAGAGACAATAATAACTACAGAGACAATAACAACAGTGATAACTTCAGAGGTAATAGTAGTCGCGGTAGATCTCAATACAAAAAAAAAAGAGATATCAGCAGGCTAACTCGGTTCAACAAGAATCTCAGGGAGCCTGTAATCAGGTTTCTGATAATAAAAACTCTGACGCTGTCACTTGTTCTTCATTTGACTTTGGGAGAGCAAACAAGTGCCCCCAATGCAGTACTTTGTTCGAACCGACTACAATATCGACTTTGAGTTGTGGTCACCCTCTCCCCGCTCTTCCTGCTTCGGTTGCACATGACGGGAGAGGTTCTCTAATCCTACATAAGGGTCTTGTTAATAATACTCCGGTCTCACTACTTTTCGATTCCGGATGCACCACTATTGGTGTTAGACAATCGCTTGTAGATCCATCCTGTGCGACAGGAAGGGTTATCAAATGTGTCACATTTGGCGGCACTCTAGAGAAATATCCTACTGCTATAATTCACATTGCCACTCCTTTCTTTACGGGAGATGTGCATGCCTGTCTCTTACCTAATCCTATTGCGGACCTTATTATTGGTCGTATCCACGGAGTTAGGGAATGTACCCCACAGCAGATTGCTGCTTGGGAAGATGATAATATGCAAGCTACCAATGCAGTGGTTACAAGAGCACAAGCTCTACAAACACCGCAAACTTCGTTGAATAATGATAATGAAGTTCATAGCCAAGATAGTACCTTGGTTATTTCTCGTGACTCGTTCATAAAATTACAAGAAGAAGATCCTACGCTAAAGAAATTCTTCATTCTTGCGAAGAAAGGTGATCCAAATAAGGATACACAAAGAAAATCTTGGATAGAAATGAAAAACGGCGTACTTGTACGTATGGTACAAGACTCGGCTACGTCAGCACATTCGCAAATTCTTGTTCCCAAGAGTATGAGAGTGCAAATATTGCAGCATGCTCATGACTCGCAATGTGCTGGACACATGGGATTTTCCCGTACAAAGTCGAGAGTCCTTGCGGCTTTCTTTTGGCCCTTTGTTAACAAGGACATCCGTATATACTGCCGATCATGTCAGGTATGTCAGGAGGTCAAATCTAGAGGACCACGACATGCTGCGCATCCAGGCTGCTGACATCCCTATTCGGCCATTCCAGAAAATGGCCATAGATATTATTGGCCCTTTTAAGATAAAGTCGGCCAGAGGACATCAGTTTATTCTTACATGTGTCGATATGTGCACACGTTGGCCAGAGGCTATCCCTCTAAAGAGCATATCTACTACAGATATCGCAGATGCTCTTTGGCTGATATTTTCTCGCTTGGGGTTCCCCAGAGAAATACTGTCAGACCATGGAACTCAACTCATATCTGATACTATGTCTCAAGTAATGTCTACCTTACACATTAAAAGATCTCTCAGTAGCATCTATCATCCTATGTCTAATGGGTTAGTTGAGCGTCTGAATAGAACGCTCAAGACTTTACTTGGTAAGATAACTGAAGACCATCCTCAAGATTGGGACAGGGTTTTACCTGCGGCTCTCTTTGCCTATAGAGAGGTCCCAAATGAGCACACAGGATTTTCTCCCTTTGAACTTGTCTTTGGCGCGCGTCCGCGCGGCCCTATGTCTTTATTACACGATCTCATCACTGCCGATGATATTAGTGATGACACTCAATCTTCATATGAGTATGTCATTGCTCTGAGGCAAAAGATCATTGAGGCATGCAAACTAGCGACTGCTTCGTCAGAAATTGCTAAAGAAAAAGCAAGGCAGTTTGCTAACAAGAACAGATGTCTACGACAACTTTGTCCAGGTGACAAAGCATTCGTCCTACTCCCCAGTAGGGAAAATAGACTTCTGATTGCATGGAAAGGTCCATATGCAATAGTCTCACGAATTTCCGATGTTGACTATGTGGTCGATATAGATGGAAAGCATAAGACTTTCCATATCAACATGCTGACGGAATTTCATGAGCGTCCAGACTATTTGCTGCCTATTTTTCAGGCAACGGACGAATCTTCGGTACCTCATGGTCATTACTCATCCCTGTCTGTCATACAGGATGAGGAATCTGTTTTTTTCTGATGTCGATCTCCCTCTTCCAGTGGTTCCACTACATTCTATGGAATCTTGGAAAGATGTGTCCATTTCTCCTAATCTTTCTGTTGATGAACATCGTCAAGTCTCGTCGATGTTACAGACATTTAAGGATGTTCTAACCGACATCCCTGGTCACACGAATGTCATAGAACATGACATAATTCTTACCGACAGTAATCCTATTAGGGTTAGGCCGTATCCTATCCCTATACACTTTCAGTCACAAGTGGAAAAGGAATTGGATGAAATGATCCAATTAAACATAATTGAACCATCGACTTCTCCATATTCTTCTTCCATGGTTATTGTTCGGAAGAAAGATAAGAACATACGAATTTGCGTTGATTATCGCAAATTAAATCAAGTCACAAAGTTCGATGCTGAACCTATGCCTTTACTAGAGGATCTACTTAGTAGACTTTCTAATTCTAGATTCTTCACTAAACTTGACTTGTCAAAAGGTTATTGGCAAGTGCCTTTAGCAGATCATGCCAAACCTCTGACTGCTTTCTCTACACCTAGGGGTTTATTTCAATGGAATGTAATGCCTTTCGGTCTTATGAACGCCCCTGCTACTTTCGTTCGCATGATGCGTCGAATTCTTTCTCATCGTTCAGATGTCATCGCTTACTTAGATGATATCTGTCTCTTCAGTGATTCTTGGGAAGATCACTATCTGGGTTTATATGACCTACTGTCTACTCTACGTGAGTATAATCTGACAGCAAAACCTTCTAAAGCTTATATTGGTTTTTGGTGAAATTTCTTTCTTGGGTCATCGTGTTGGTCATGGTCTCTTGAAGACAGAAGACCACAATACTTCGAAAATATTGAACATCTCTGTACCTAAAACGAAGAAACAAGTCCGGAGTCTCTTGGGGTTAATCCAATTCTATGGGAGATTTATTCCGAATCTATCTTCGATAATGGCACCTCTGTCAACGTTGTTGAAGAAAGGGTCACCTAATCTGATTCGTTGGTCTCAGGAATGTCAATCTTCCTTAGACCAGATTAAAAGTATATTTTCTTCTCCTCCCATCCTAAGATTACCTACTCTTGATAGAACTTTTGTTCTTCGAAGTGATGCTTCATCCACTGGGATCGGAGCAGCACTTATGCAGGAATATGCTGAAACTCTGCATCCTGTCATGTACATTTCTAGAAAACTAAATGCGGCAGAGAGGAACTACTCGGTTTTAGACCGTGAATTGTTAGCTATGGTTTGGTCTATTCTCAAACTACAAAGATTCCTCCTGGGCGCACATTTCATTCTAGAAACTGATCAGAAAGCTCTTACAGCTATTCAGACTAAGAACTTGAAGAGTTCGAGATCCACTCGATATGCTATTGCTCTTCAACCTTTTCACTTCACGGTACGAGCTATCCGTGGGTCGGATAATGTGATGGCTGACATTCTGTCTAGATGCCCACATGATTCCAACTAATACTTCTGTTCTATTTCTAGATATACGACAGAGCCATAACACACCTATATTACTACAATACATTAGCACATCTGTCCTCACTTTAGGTGAACACATACTATTGTGCTTTGTTATCATCTTCTTCTGTTCCCATCTTTAATATAAGAAGAAGACTGAGTAGTTAATATAAGGGCCGAAAGTTCCAAAGGCCACAATTATTAATAATAATGTATTGTATAGTATGAAACTTAATGGCTATTAAATAGAATTATATTGTTTGTTTTTTCTCAGCACGTTATTGTTGATCTGAGAAGCTACCTTTCTATTGTCAAACATGGAGAGTTCCACATTGTACAGTTTCTTTGGAACGACAGGAGATGTGTCCTCGATCTTCATTTATATTTAATTTCATTGTGTAATGGTAATATTAAACATTTAGATAATGTAATATTTAACATTCAATATCAGATGTGTACATCCATTCTAAGCGGTATTAGATTATGACACTGCTATTTGATTATAATGATATGAACTTGCATATTTATATTGTATTTTCATGCAAGCGTAGTGTGTGTTGGTGGCACCTCCCCGATATATTTTTTAAATCAGATTTTTTATCTGTTGAGAAATATTCTCACCAGACACTTTATGTGTCAATTTAGCCTCATATTAGGCAGTGCAATTACTTATCCCCGCATAATTCGTGCGTTGTTAAACCGTTTTTTTGGTTTTACTCTTGGATATTTAAAAAAAAAAAAATGTTGCACATTTTTTTTTTTTATCGGGAGGTGGCGGTAATGTTGCTGCTAAAAACTTGTCGCAACTTATTCTGACCATGCATTTTGACTATATTCATTTTTTAATGCATGGGAGGGAACTCATGGAATTGTAGTCACTCTTATTTCTACAGTCGTCTAATCTTGATAGCTATCGTTAAGAAGTTGTCTTATCTTGATAGCTAGGGTTGCCGATAGCTGTGTGAACGATTTTGAGTCACGACCATATATGGAGCGCTCAGATCGTCAGTTCTTTGAAAACAGTTGGCAATCGCAATGTTTCAAGATTCATTTCCTTTTAAGGTAATAGGTCTTAAGTCGAACATTGTAGAACATTCTGCGTTTCGTAAATTGGCCTGAGTTGTATTCGATTCGCGTTTTCTGCGCATGTCCCTTTTTGTGGCGTTGGTAAAACGATTTCCGCCCAGGTCAGTCTGTGCTGAGAAGCTGTGAAGGCGAGACGTAGCTATGTGCTAGTCTTCGCTTAGTTTATTCAGGAAGGAGTCCTCATGATTGTTGTTCCTATCTTGAGATGATATATCTCTGTGTTATTCCTAATGCCTGGAGGCATATGTGATTATTCATTTAATTCCTTATGAACAGGTAATTAAATCCCCTTTTTTGGCTGAGTAACTTTATCGCCATCTTGTGATGTTGACTTTTGCTTAGCCTGCCTTATTCTAAAGTCTACGATATGACTAGTTTGCTCAGCTCACGATCCACTTAGATTGTCACGCATCGATTGATGCCTGTCCTACGGACTATTTGCTTCCTGAACTTTGTTGATGGATCTAGGTTTGATACCTTTGCTGTTTGCTGGACAATAGAGGACGATAATGTGGCGCTCAAAAGACATGCCTGTCTTGTTGAGGTCAAATCGAGGAGACCATCTTTAATCTCCTAGTTGATATCTTCTAGCTCTTATGGAAAGGGGAAGTTTACTACCTGACTACATGTACAGCGGCTTTACGATATCCAAAAAGGCAGATGATGCACATTATTTTGATGCTGTCTGCTGTGCCTGTTGAATTGACGACATATGTAATAATGACTGTTTGATCGTACCTATGATGTACCTGCTTGTTTATGTCTACACACTTCGTCATTGTGGCGTTTATAATAAATTATACAAAACCGTCACTAGCTGTTGCAAGCATCATTGACTTTTCACGTCGTGAGTTAACGTGACGTCCTTGTGTGGATTGCCTTGCTTGTAATGCTCACTGTCTGTATACACATCTACATCACACTTAAACCAGACTACAGACACCAAGTTACTACGCCTCATCATCCCTGGTGTCTGAGGGTGGCACACTACTCTGCAAAGGCCAGGATTGTTATACCTTTAGAGAAGCAGATGAAATACAACACCCTCAACGTTGTGTGGCAAATGTGACATCCTCCACAGAACATTTATCAACACATATAATACTTACGCAACATTTGCTACGCTACACTAGTTCTCTTCACAAAGTTGTCTATGTACTTCTTATACATGTCAACACCTATGCGGTTTCTAAATTTCGAAGAATATCCATGTCTGTCAATTTTCTGCTGCACAAACTCTTGACTAGATCACTGGTCGTATTCTAGAAAATAAATATCGTCACTACATACCAGCGAATTGTCTCACAATCTCTTGATGTAGTCTGGATGTTTGACGAAAGTTGTTACTCATGTCTCCTTAACATTCACGCCTCACATCTCCTTACAGTCACATCAGATAACATAGATGGTGGCGTGTGTTTCATCCACGTGTCTTGACAGTTGGAGGAATATTAAATGTCTGCTCTTATACCTGGAGCTGTATTGGAAGAGCTGTACTCAAAGAGGGCGTATGTTTTTTATTAATACGTCAACTATATGACGGTTATATCCTGTTCAACCCTAAGGTTATATTTGGGGTATATTGTGCGTTGGGTTCTTCGGTGCTAACCGGTTGTTAGTCCTGAAAAGAACTGGTCCTAAACAGGACCACTAGCTGACTGTCTGGATTCCCATCGTTGTTAGTCTGTTCGTGGTACCATGGCGTGTTCTATAGTGTATTTCACATCCTGCCTCGCTCGTTCGCAGCCCTGAGAAGGGCTAGTCATAAGAAGGACTACAAGCTGATTTGTAGGGTTTTGTGTGTTTTTAGCCCCCTCGTTTCTGTTATGTGTGTCGTCCTTTTCTCCTGAAACAGATATATCGCTTTTTCTATTATTGGTAGGAGTAACCTTTTTTTTTTTTAAATAAAGTTTTGCCTCGTTTTGGCGAGGCGCGTCCCGTTCAACCTAGTCGGTTATATTAGGGCGCATGTCCAAATATAAAAGATCCTTAGGTCCCAGATATTAGGAGCAACCTTTCTAGCATTTCAGCAATGACATTTTCGTTGGGTTGGTCGTTTTTTTTAGTTTATAGTTTGTTTTTAGATGCAGTTTCCTCATGGTCATTCTTTCTGTTTCTGTTCTTTTGAGGACTTCTTCGTTTTCCTCTCTCAGCTCTGCCAGCTTCTTGACATCTGCTTCTATTTGCTGCTGAATTCTTTTAATGTCCTCCATCATACTTCTAACGCTTTGTAGATCTATCATATTTACACTTCTTTCAATTTCATCCTCGAGAGTTTGCCTGCTTCTACTCTCGACCTGGAGTTTTAGTTTTATTTTTTTAACATCCGCGGTCAGCTGATGCAGTTGTCTTCTATCTATTGTGTTCTGTCTGTCCGTGACATCTGCAGTTATTCTGTGTTTTGCCTCTCTGAAGATGTTTTTGCACTCAGCTTCCTTCAGTATGTTCTTAGCTTCCTGAAACACAGGGCAGCCTCGGAACCTTGCCCCGTAGTTTCCGAGACAGTTTGCACAGGTACGGTTTGGGTTTACGGCTTTGTAATTGTGATCCTCCATCGCCTTGGGACAGTCGCGATATGGGTGGATCCCCGCACAACACCGGCAAACTGTCTCTCTTCTGCATGTCTTCTTGGTATGGGAGAACTGCTGGCAGTTGGAGCACTGCATGACCTGAGGGATGTAGGCTTCTGTCTTGATGTTTTATCTTTCATCGTCAGTTTCTCAGGTCGTGTCGTTCCTTCAACAGTTATTACAACTAGATTGGTGTCTTTTTTATCCCAGGTTTTTAGCCTTTCGACTTGGGTGATTCTGACATCTTCGTTTTCTGTTTGTAGGCAACTGTGAACTTCGCGTGTAGACCATCTTGTATCTACCCCTCTTAACACAAATTTCTTTGTTTTCTTGAAGGTTTCCACCACTACTTTTATCTGGTGGGACAGCTGGAATTCTTTTGGTCCGGATTCTAGTTCGTTCATTAGCGAGGTTGTTTTTTATGTGCTGTTGAGAGAAAGCAAGACTCCCTTTTCGTGTCTCCCTACTTTAGCGATGACTCTCCTGCCCGTTATTGCTTCGAGGATACCGATTACTTTATCGTCGTGTAGGGCCCTGAGCGAGGCCTCACCTCCAGACACCTGGGGGATCTTAACGATCTACTCCTGTAGTGCCTCGTGAGAAACAGCATTGCTTGGCTTGCGACGGTGGCATGCTCTGACTTCCGTCTCCGTTAGAGGTGTGGTTTGTGGGACGGAACCACGTTCTGGTTCGTTGAATGCTTCTGGTCACGTTTTGTAGAGGTTGCTGGTCACTACACGATGGAACCTCGACTACGACATCTTGTTTCGGCTGTTATTTTGCGTTGTCAGGCTTCGGAGCATGGTTGTCTCCTGTCGTCGCAGTTTATTGTTGCTCATTTACGGGGGAACTTGCAGTTTCCGTCATTGTAGCTACGTAGGGGGGTGGAGAAGTTGCTCGCATTTTATCTCTCTCCTCACGGATCCGTATAAGCGACCGCATTATATTTTCTGCGACATCGGCAATGTCAGGCACATCTTCTATTAGGCAGAGATACTTGCTGTTGCTGACGTCTCTTTCGCTGTATCAAGAGTTGGTTCTCTAGTAGGCTGTCACTTGATTTTGACGACCGCGCCACTGGCATCTCCGTCACTGTATCGTGTGTTGTATTGGTCGGCTTCTTCGGTATAACATTTCTGAGATTTAAAGATGCTGGTCTGTTGATAGGGACACGTACGACTTTTCTTCTTTTGGGATCGGTTTTTGATCGAACCATTTTCGTATAGTGCGATCCGAGGCCGCCTGGAAAAAGTGATGAAAAGGAGGGCGTTTGTCGTTCTGTTCGCCTTCATATACCGGTTCCTACGTCACCACCCCACGTGACGTCTAAGTAACTCTAGTCATTGTCATGTCTCTTAATTACTCTGGTCACTTCCCTTTGACCATGTATGTTCATACTTCATTTTCTTCATAATTTTCTATACTATGCTAACTCAACGGGGACAGTACAAGCCTTATTTTAAAGGTAAGGCAGGAAGTAATGAGGGTATACGGTAAAATCCTATTACTCGTAGGTTTTTGCTCAGCAGTGAATATTCCCTTCCAAAAAATGTTCAAGAAAATAACTTTTTTAAACAATAATAATTTCCGTGTCTTAATATAAATTCAGTAGCATGAAAGTCTTAATTAAATAAAACTACTAATATACAGGCTTTCATAAATGGATGCTTGCGTAGAATAGAAGCATTGAAATAGCACACACGTGGAACCGTTGACAAGGTTCATAAATGTGCCCGTGGAACAAGAGATAGAAGACGCAGAAGATCGAGAGGATACACATTTAGGAAACATGCAGATAGCATTATAAGGCAGTCCTTGTTCTGGATTCCCCGGGGTAAAAGAGGCAGACGTAGACCCAAAAAAAAGTGCCTGGAGTATAGTGCTGGAGACGGAAATGAAAATGATGTGAAAGACATGGAAATAACTTGAGATAATGGCACGAGGTAATGCAGAAGGACGTGCGTTTATTGAAGACCTATGCTCCCGAGGAGCTAAAGGGCATGATGATGATTGACTAATACTGGTCCAAAGATTCGATTTTTGTGCACGAAGTTACGATTATTTTCGTCAGTTCTCTTTCTGGTAAAAACATTTTTTAAAACTTTCTCTGTCGCTTAAAAAAAATGTATGTTCATAATCTATTACTTTTGGGAATACAGTTGACAATATTTGTCGCCTAAGACTGCGTGTGTGCGAGAAAAGAATACGTAAACAATGGTTTATGAAACACGACCAAAAATGCTACTTATGATTTTTTTTAAAAATGTAATGAACACTAAATTGCTTATTCACAAAAAATGTTCAGAATGTATTTTTTTGGTTCTAAGAAATAAGATTTATATTTCTCGTTTAGTGTTATTTTGTTTAGAGCATCGACCGCATAAAATTAAGTTAGGAAATATAAAACCCTAGACGACAGTTATTTCGATATAAAAAAAAAACTAAATTTATATAATAATTTCACGAATGAAATTTGATTCTGACTCGGATAAGTTTCTTTCTTGCTCAATTTTTGTTTTAGAACTATTTTTTTTGCATTGCGCCATTCTCAGAAATGTTAGAAAATCAATTGTCAACGAGAAATGCTACAAGTCAGCGTTTTAATCCAACTTAGCTGAAAATAAAGTCATTTTGTTTGAGGTGTACTTGGTGGTTTGGCTTCGGCTTAATAAGACAAAGAAACTCTTTGTTCTCCGAGCTGGCTCAATTTGCCTTGCTTTACACGCACTTGGAGCCGAGCTGGCTCAATTTGCCTTGCTTTACGCGCACTTGGAGCCGAGTTGGCTCAATTTGCCTTGCTTTACACGCACTTGGAGCCGAGCTGGCTCAATTTGCCTTGCTTTACACGCACTTGGAGCCGAGTTAGCACAGTGGTTAGTGCAGTGGCTTCCGAGCTCAATGGTTATGGTTCGATCCCCAGTCGAGGTCGGATTTTTTAGACCGCAAATGGCTCCAGGGTCGACCTAGCCGTATGAATTGGGTACCAGAGCAACTCTGGGAAGGTTAAAGTGGCCGATGGTCAAGAAAATATGGGCCTAACAACATATTCCCAATATGCCTGATGGACGTGTAACGGGATCCTTTATCTTTTTTACACGCAGCTTAAATTATAACTTGCCAGTAGAAAAGATTCTTGAATATATTTAAAATAACTTTTAAAGTGAAACACATTGCTATAGAAACCACTGCGCAGGAAGAGCACATGCATTCTATCGTGCAGGCTTCCTGCATGAGGGCCAGATGCCGTGGTGGATCCACGCACCGCGATGAGCGACAAGAAAAAAATCAAGTTGATGACCGTAAGATAAATGTCTCAGAAATAGTGTCATCATCATATGTCTTCATTACACTTGGAAGAGCATTAACTTACTACTTACTTAGTCATTCCCCTTCTACCGTGAGGCGTAGAGGTTTGGAGGAGGGAGCACCATACTATCTTATCGGCTATCTTCCTTCTGGCCTGGTTCCAATCTAGTCCTCAGTCCTTCAGAAAATGTCTAATGTTGTCCTCCCAGCGGACTCTGGGTCGTCCTGGAGATCTGGATCCGTGGCTCTTAGTTTCCCATACTTGTTATGGTAGCCGATCTTTTCCATTCTGCAGACATGGCCAAACAATCGTAGTTGGGACTCTTCTACTTGAGTTTGCAGTGGCTGAATTTTGAGGCCTTGTCTTATCGTCTGGTTGCTGACCATTTCTCTTCAAACAAGACTAAACTTTTCCCGTGAAAATCGGCCATGCTATCTTTATATCTTCTGTTTTTTGTTTCCACTGTGGAGTTATTCTTGAAAAGTTCATTCCGATGTACTTTTTTATCCACTTTTCTATGCATGTCGTCCAGTTCATTGTCTCTGTCCAGGTTATGAAGTGTCGTGCACAGTAATTAAACTATTCATCTCCATCCCCTTCTTTTTAACTCTATGCTGAATTTTTTTTTCATGTGTGATTCCTGGTTGCTGTTTTTTTTATTCTGTCACACCATTCATTCATACCCTTGTCACACCATTCATTCATACCCTTGTCACACCATTCATTCATACCCTTCAGTAAAAAGGTAAAGGTAAAGGATCCCGTTACACGCCCATTGACCCTTCAGTAACCAGGGAGCATAAGTCTTTAAAAAAACGTTCTCCTGCCCCGTGAAATCAGCTCAAGTTCTTTCTATGTCTTTGTCATCCCTGTCACTTCTGCCTCCATTTCTCTTCTCTATAGGTTTATAAGTGCCTCTCTTACTCTCTGATCCACGGGATTTCAGAACAAGGATCACTCTGTGATGCTATAAATAAAACACAAAAGTATGTTTCAAGCACTCGTGAGAAATAAAAGACTAGACAACAGAAAAACAACAGAAGTTATAGGCTTACCGGGAATCGAATCCAGGACCTTCCGAACGACACCGCCGCCTAGCTACGGGAGCGAATTGTTACATCCTCTTTGCCAACTAGAGACCTAGTTATTTATTTATTTACTGTTTACAGGTCTGGCGTTTCCCCCTCCTTATTTGTTTAAAAATGTGATGCTATAAACATGTTTCCTCATTACGAATCCTATCCATCACAAGCGTCTACTTCTGTTACTCCATGTATGCTTGGAGAAATATCAACAACGTCACAAAGCTAACACATAGGAGAAGTAATAACTATCAAAATAATATATTACAATTACTGTTGCTGCTGTTACTACTAGTACCGCCTTATTTTGATTTCACAACTACTAATGCTGCTGCTTCTGCCAGTAACTGTTAGGCCGGTTGTATTGTGAGTGGGTTCCTTCAACGATTTTGACAGAGAAGGTAAAAGAAGTCCCACGCGCGAGGAAAGCTCTGTAATCACTCTAAATATCGTATGTTTATTTTGGAGGTACACATCAAAAAAATTGCAGAAGACCTTTCGTGAAATGCAACAAAAAATATCGTGCACATACTGTCAAATATCCTGTTGCATGTCTGGCTAGAAGTATTTGAGGGAACCATGTCTTAATAAAATACGTATTCCTCGATGAGGTTGTAAATGGGGTTTATGCAAGTGCTGCATCAGATCAGTTCTGTTTGGGAGTGGGACTAAACCTTTCCCTATAATATGCTCCCTGTGGAGTATGGGAGTTTCCATACAACCTAGCAAAACAAGACTTCAGGGTTTTATCATCACTTTGTGCCTTCTCCAGCTCCGATATGATCGGGATGGGAAGAGATGAGAGCTCAGGGACCACCTGGGCGTGTCCTGGGTTCTCTCTCTGTTGTGTCGATCTGCGTTTCTATGAAAGATCTCCAAGGAAGACATATTTTCTCCATAAGATGAGAGGATAGACTAAATCGTCTAAAACTGCGGCATTGATTTTTCACCCACACATATCGGGTTGAAACATTAATTTCCGCAACAGGAAGAAACATAGGCTCTATGCTCTTCCGAAGCCCCTGTATTTCTACAGTTTCACCAGTGTACTGGTGGGCCTTCAATAAAGATGGAGAAACAAGAGCTGAGTACTCTAAGCCCGAATCATATAAACAAAGTACAGTTTGATTACCAACAGTTACTTGTTCACTAATGAGGGGATGACTGGGGTTTTGTTGACATGTCTGAAAGTCATGGTTTCCTGTTGACATCGCGAGCAGGCATACAACCTTATAAGGGCCTGTATTCGATTTCTTACAGTCCGACGTGAAATGTGTGTCAATTTTGCACAATTTGCACCATCGCCTTCCAGTTCCCTGGGTTGAATTGCTCTGTTTCTGCCTGGTGTTATCTTGTAGTTGTTGAGCCGTTTTGTGTTTTGTGTTGCTCGTACTCTTGACAGTCAGTGTCTGTTACGAATGGGTTTTTTTATTTATAGAGTGTGTGGCTGATCAAGATTCTTGGTTCATAACTGACCTCTATGTTGAACGTCATGCTGACGAGATCTTGTGGAATGACATGGGTTTGTGCAAGAACTATCAAATCATAAAGCGACCTCCAAACGACTTGTTGAATGGGTCCACAGATAACAGCATGTTTATTAGACGTAGCATAACAAAATTATATAAGATAATTATTATTGATTGCTCCCATAAAAATTCCTCTGCATAAAAATCATCGAACTTGAATACTTAAGTTCGGCATCTTCTTGAATATCAGTGGCGACTTTCGCAATTCCTTAAGCCACGTAGGAGAACTGTTAAACTTCAAATAACTTGGGAGCAATAGCATCAACGTCTTACGGATTCTTACAACGAAAGGCCACGAACTAACGGTCTGCATACATTAGTGCAGAACCTATTACGTCATCATCACCTAGTGACGTAAACCTTATATCGTGTTCATTTATAATTAAAAATGGTGCAAAATACATCATGTTGGCCCCAGATAGAATTGTTACCGCATAGATTAAACTGCTAACAAAACTACGTGTGGTCAACATGTAAAAATACATTATAATCTTCTTTAACAGTGTCAGGGTAATCCTTTTCTTTAGGGTGATTCTCATGGATGCGCCTCTTCGCTGGGGTCACTACCAACTGGGTGCTCTGATATCGATCAGAAAATAGCACCATCTGATCGAGAGTTTCATGTCAGGGGTGAGCGAGTCCTTGACCTGCTCTACAATTATCATCTCCTGCAGCCCTTCGTAAGATTCGTCGAAGATGCTGAGGGAACCCCACTTCTCCAAGTACATAGCCAGACGTGTAGAAAACTGGTCTGAATGACTCATCCTTCCGCCTCTTTGCTTCACAAAACTTGCTCTGAAACGTCTGTGAGTTCAGCTGGAAACGTTGAAGCAAGGCTTTCTTCAACGTGTCATAATTGTTCTGTTCTTCCGGTGCCATTTTGAGGAACACATCATAAGCATATCCTCTCAGGCTCTGAGATAGCTTCATGTTGTATCTCTCCCTATAGATTAGAATCTAGACATTCATTCATTCATAACCCTCCACTCCCAAAGGAGCATAGGCCTTCAACAAACACATGCCAAGTCCTCCTGTCACGTGCCATCATCTCAAGTTCTTTCCACGTTCTCCTTATCATTTTCACCTCTGTTTCCAGCTCTTTTCTCCATGTGCTTCTTGGTCTACCTCTGCTTCTCTTGCCCTGGGGGTTCCAGAACAAGGATTGCCTTGTAATGCTATCAATAGGTTTCCTCAGTGTGTGCCCTATCCATCGCCATCGTCTTCTTCTCATCTCTTGTTCCACTGGCACTTGTCTAGTTCTTGTCATCAGTTCCACGTTGGTAACCTTGTCATACCATTTTAATCCCTCTATTCTACGCAAGCACCCATTTATGAAAGTCTATGAAAATCTGGATGAAACAATTAAGAAAATTCCAAAGAAAGATCTTCTCATTGTGCTAGGTGATTGGAATGCTTAAATAGGGCCAGATACATACGATCAGTGGGCTGGCACAGTGGGGAGATTTGGGACAGGAGAAACCAACGATCGAGGACTACGGCTACTAGAATGTGCAAGCAACTATAAACTAACCCTTGCAAATACACTATTTCCACATAAGTTATCAAGAAGAACAACGTGGCATGCCCCGAAAACTGAGATACATGGCCAAATTGATTTTTTTCTTGTATCCAAAAGATTCAAGTCCAGTATTAATAAAGCCAAGACTAGGACTTTTCCTGGCGCCGACATTGGTAGTGATCACGACATGGTATTGATGACGCTCAAGCTTAAACTCAAAAAGAATTATAATCAAAACAGATGTTCTCGATTAAGATTCAATTTAGACAAACTGAAAGATCCAGAAATCGCGGGAATCTTTGAGGCAACTGTTGGAGGAAAATTTGCAGCTCTCAACTTTCTATAGGAAGATATCAACTCAATCACAGTGAACATGAAAGACATGCTCATTGAATCAGCAACAGAAATACTTGATAAAAGAAAGAAAATAAACAAACCATGGGTTACAGATGACATTTTGAAGTTATGTGTTACACGGTGGGAAATGAAAAAGGTTAAAAAAGAGGTTCCTGAGGCAGCATGGCAATACAGTATGGTGAATAAAAATATTAGAAAGAAAATGAAACAGGCCTAAGAAAAAAGGCTAGCTGATCAATGTGAGTCCATTAATAAGGGGCTAATAAAAGGTAACATCAAGGCAGCTTTCGACACATTAAGAAGGCTATCAAAACCCCAACAGCCCAGGGTAACTGTCATAGAAGATAGCAATGGGGCTCTGCTCAATGAAAAAACAGCTGTAATGAGAAGGTGGACAGAATATTGTAAAGAATTATATAACTGTAAGCTCGACCCTGACTATAGCATATTAAACAACATTAAGTGTGAATACAGGGAACTCGGAGATGCAGCAATATTACGGGAAGAAGTGGAAGAGGCTATATGTTCGATGAAAGGAGGGAAGTCACCGGGTGTGGATAATATCGCAGCAGAGCTCTTGAAATATGGAGGACCAGATGTAGTAAAAATCATGACAACAATTTGTCAGAAGATATTTACAAAAAGAAGGGCCAAAAGAGTGGACATAGTCATTAGTAATACCGCTTCCAAAGAAAGGAAATCTAAAAATGTGCAAGAATTACAGAACCATTAGCCTTATTAGTCATCCAAGTAAAGTGATGTTAAGGATACTTTTGAACAAAATAAAACAGAAATCAGAAGAAATCTTGTCCGAGGAACTGGCTGGCTTTAGATCAAACAGAAGTACCTCAGATCAAATCTTCAATATTAGATTACTGATCGAAAAACATCTCCAGCATCAACACGATTTATACCATAACTTCATCGATTTCACAAAAGCTTTTGATCGAGTCTGGCATGAAGGCTTATGGCAAATAATGAGAAAATTCAATTATGATACCAACATCATAGATATCATTGAAGCACTATACAAGGACGCAAGCAGTGCTGTTTTTGCAAGCAATGACATTGGAGTCTCCCGTGTGTTGCCGGGGCCCGAAAGGGGAGCAAAGAATAGTAACACTGCACCCTACCACGCATGTCGTAAAAAGCGACTAAGGAGGGTTGGGCATGGGGCTGTTTACCCCATCCCGTAAAAACTTCGCACAGTGGGCTGATCACCTGCTTGCCAACCAATCTGATTACGGAAACAACGATGGATTGTTTGGTCTGTTTTTGTTCCACAAAGACGCCACTAGGCGTGGTGGAAACAGCGATAGATTGATCAATTTGTTGTTGCCCTAAGACACCACTAGGCGTACTGGCCACATACTGCTTTGCCGGTTGGTGGCTAAGGATGGAAGAAGAAGAAGACATTGGAGAATTTTTCAAAACAACTGTATGAGTTCGTCAGGGATGTATCCTGTCCCCAGTGCTTTTTAATATTTATATCTAGAACATATTATGCAGGAGGCTCTCTACGATTATAAAACAACCATATCGATTGGCGGTCGACCTCTTTGCAATCTACGTTTTGCGGATGATATCGATCTTATAGCTGGAACAGAATCAGAACTTCAAGACCTTACCTCTAGACTGGAGAAAGTAACAAGAACATGTGGGATGGAAATTAATATAGAAAAAAGCAAGATATTGGTGAATAGCCATAAGAAACATGTTCCCACCAACATTACGTTACATGGGCAAAAGTTAGAAGAAGTGAACACCTTTAAATATCTGGGGTCCACTATATGTAGTGATGGAAGATCAAGTAAAGAAATCAATACAAGACTTGAGATGGCCTCAGCTGCCATGACAAGGCTGAATGTTATCTGGAAAAGTAACGTCAGTTTTCCTGTGAAGATCAAATTATACAAACAAATCACTTGTATTATCTATTCTCTTGTATGGGTGTGAGGGCTGGACACACACTGCAGATACGGAGCGAAGGATTCAGGCTTTCGCGTATAAATGTTATAGATGAATTTTGCGCATTTGCTATAAAGAGCACAAAACAAATGTCTAGGTTAGAGAGAAAATAAACACGTATGCAGGCCACCAAGAACTACTTTTGTCAGCAGTGAAATGTCGAAAGCTTGCCTGGTTTGGGCATGTAACTCGTCATGACTCCCTTTCGAAAATGATCCTCCAGGGAACAGTCGAAGGTAAACGGAGAAGAGGAAGGCAAAAAAAAAATCCTGGGCTGATAACATCAAAGAATGGGCAGGGCACGGTTTTTCCACACTTGTACGCATTGCTGAGGAAAGAGAGCAGTGGAGGACCCTGTAAATCAACATATTCAAATTTAATGATTAATTACTTTAACACTTGTAAATAAATGTTCGTTGGTGATTTTAAAATAAAATAGGTTTCTTCACAGAAATTATTTAGGCTTGATGAATATAGGCAAATAAAGTTCGGTCGTGTTTGACCTGTTAAAATTGGTACTTGCCAAAATGCTGGTGCCGATGCTGCTTTTCCGTAGATTCGTCTCTGGGGTGAGGGCACGTTTCCAGATCAGTTCAGGAAGTAACCTCTCCTGGTCAAGGCAAGAATTTTCTCCACCAGTGGAATGCAGGTTTACAAATGTCGATCCAGCTCTTGAACCACAAAATGGTAGCACAGCAAATGGTCTCTCCGGATCGTACCACAAATAGTCGGGTCGCCTCGTACTGGTACCACAAACTTTAGAGGGAATTAAGGAACAAATTCCGCTGCTAAGTCTTTGTGTTCCTGATGTTAATATGGCGCCTTTCCCGCTGTCCGTCAGCCGTTTGTTTTCTCCGATTTTTTTACTCTCCCTGAGCGTAAATCACATCACTCAAGAAATACGATGAAAACTCACCATTATTTTAGTTAATTAAATGAAAAAATTGTGACTGGACAGCGGCAAATGGCTTGTGCCTGAAGCAACATATTACATTTACATAAATTCCCACAATGATAATATACAACTATACACATGTTGATGTAATCATCCTCATTCACTGCTCTATGTGGAGTCTGGTTTTTCTGGGGTTACTTCTGCTTTTGGTTTTCTGAAAGAACTCGCATAAAACAATCACCATCTCTTGCTATGGTGGTTCATGAATATATCCTTTTCACATGCTG
Source organism: Oreohelix idahoensis (assembly GCA_024509875.1). Classification (NCBI taxonomy): domain Eukaryota; kingdom Metazoa; phylum Mollusca; class Gastropoda; order Stylommatophora; family Oreohelicidae; genus Oreohelix; species Oreohelix idahoensis. The sequence continues at coordinate 445,037 of JAMPIV010009010.1, forward strand.
AGGTTACCAGCCTCGTATGGGCTTTTACCATCACCAGCAAGCACAAATCGGTCAAATTCAAAGCATAAAAATATGTTACAACTCACCTCAATAATTGAGAAATCTTAGACTTCTTGCTCACGTAAATAACCTTGGCAACTTGATATAGATGCCTAGAACACACGTCGAGGTATTTAGTTCTATTAAAAATCCCTCTGCAACTTCGTGAGTAAGTCCTGTATAAGTCCGGTTTCTTTATGAATAACTTAAGGTTTCCTTGCTGTAGTATTCAGAAGTGTTCCTCTAAGTCCGGTCCTATTTAAAGTCAGAATCTTTACTTCTATTGTTTCCTGGCTTCGGTCCGAGCTGTCTACTTGACGATTTCGGGAATGTAGTGCCATATGTCTACAATATTCTACATTATATTTCAGACTTCACCCACGCACTCTTGTTGTCTGCTACCTGGTAACTCCCAATCAGAGCGATTGTATATGACAACTCGAATTGCCAAACCAATGGCATTCAAAGTACATGTTATGGTAGAGTAGGGTTTATGGATTTTCCTGCGTGACTCATACGTTTGAGAATTTAAACGGTCACTGTCCATATATGGAATTGTTATGTCCGTAAAGTGTTGTCAAAGTTTACTTATATCACACTTCCCGCTCACTCTTCAAAATGTCTTCCAAGATTGCGATTATTTATAATCACCTATCCCAAGTAATTCGGAAGTCTGATTACTTAGTTTATCAGACTCTGCCGATCTATTGTGGCAGTAAAGGAAGGAAGAGTGAAACGTCTAACCTGAGTTGTATAGAGGGTGTAGAAAAAGGGGATGCGCAAAAAGAGGGTTGCGCATAAGAAGGGTCAAAACAGAACAGACGATAGGCACGTTTTTCTCAGCATGAGGCAGAAGCGTGATCCAGGCCGAGCAGAACAGGTACTCAAGTAGGAGAGGCAGCCATGTTGAAGTCTATAGTGAAATAGACAAGGTGCTGTGTAATTTCTTAAATGCACGGAGACAAGATTGGGAAGCAATAACCCAACATATTGATATTATAAATTCTTGACAAAACTGAAGAACGAAGGAGCGAGTTAGGCTGCACTCAGAAAAGGGTACGTAGAGTGAATTAGTTACGTCCATACCGTAGTCCTGTTACTCTGCTAAGATAGTGGCCATCCAGAACCAGGGAAAGGAACAACCCCGAAAGAGTCCGGTTATCACTTCAATAACCTGAACCTAAATCGATAGTATCAATGGACAAGGATTTGCTTAGACGGAGGAAAGGATGTAGATACTAGTAACATCTGATCAATAGTAGATAAAAGACATTACAATATTGAATATAATTCTCAAAGTTGAGCGAGTGTTAAAGAGGAAGTGGGACGGATCAAGATTGTTGGAGGTCCGGTTAACAGCAGTGGTCCACATTGTAAATAAACAGTATTCCAGTTGACTGTGGCGTTCCCTATTTGTATAGAAGACCTGCTTAGCGTTATGTCGTCGCTTACTGTGTGTGTTGTAACCATTCATTAATCATAAAGTTGATCGCTACCTTCTGAGGCAAAGAAATCCTGGGTAAGCAACGGCCACACAAAACGAAATGGTGCAGTGACTGCGCTGTAACACTATTGTATCACAGGACTTGTCGCAAATCCGACTGCCTGTCTAGATACGTCGTGGTTTATGCAATTAAATCCGTATTGCAAGTCCATTCTACTGTCGAGTCGGAAGTGATTATGCAATCTCAAGCAAACATTTCATGCTCGCATCTACGTGGAGTCAATGTGGTATTATCACGTTTAGTGATTCAATTAATCTCTCGGGGATGGCCGATTGTCTGGCACTGTCATGCAAAGAAGAGCGAAACGTGAACAATGACAGCAGGAAAAAAGCGTAATAATTCTGAATAGAGGATAGGCTCGAAATTACGTGCGTTAAATATGCCTAAATAATAGATAATAAAGGCGATGAGAGGAAATTATAAAAAAGCAAACGAGCCATAATGTCACAAACAAGAGTTATGATGACAAGAGACATAGAAGAATTTCATAACAATGGACATAGAAGAATTGTGATAACAGGAGACACAGAAGAACTGTCGTAACAAGAGACATAGAAGAATTGTGATAACAATGGACATAGAAGAATTGTGATAACAGGAGACACAGAAGAACTGTCGTAACAAGAGACACAGAAGAATTGTGATAACAAGAGACACATAAAAACTGTGATAACAAGAGACATAGAAGAATTGTGATAACAAGACACACTGAAAAATTGTAGTAACAAGAGACATAGAAGAATTATGATAACAGGAGACATAGAAGAATTGTAATAACAAAAGACACAGAAGAACTGTAGTAACAAGAGACACAGACGAATTGTGATAACTAGAGACACAGAAGAACTGTAATAACAAAAGACATAGAAGAATTGTGATATCAAGAGACACAGAAGAACTGGGATAACAGGAGACACAGAAGAATTGTAATAACAAGAGACAAAGAAGAACTGTGATAGCAGGAGACACAGAAGAATTGTAATAACAAGAGACATAGAAGAATTGTGATAACAGAAGACACAGACGAATTGTAATAACAACAGACACAGAAGAATTGTGATAACAGGAGAAACAGAAGAATTGTGATAACAAGCAACACAGAAAAATTGTGATAACAGGAGACACAGAATTGTGACAACAGAAGACGCAGAAGAATTGTAATAACAAGAGACAAAGAAGAATTGTGATAACATGAGACACAGAATTGTGATAACAGGGGACGAAGAAGAATTGTAATAACAAGAGACAGAAAAATTGCGACAACAAGAGACAAAGAAGAATTGCTACTACAAGAGACAAAAAAGAATTGCGACTACAAGAGACAAAGAAGAATTGTGGCTACAAGAGACAAAGAAGAACTGCGACTACAAGAGACAAAGAAGAATTATGATAACAAGAGACACAGAAGAATTGCTACTACAAGAGACAAAGAAGAATTGCGACTACAAGAGACAAAGAAGAATTGCGACTACAAGAGACAGAAGAATTGCGACTACAAGAGACAAAGAAGAATTGCGACTACAAGAGACAGAGAAAAATTGCGAGACAAAGACGAATTGCGATTACGAGAGACACAGAAGAATTGTGATACTAAAAGACGCAGAAGAATTGCTACTACAAGAAACACAGACAAATTGTGATAACAAGAGACAAAGAAGAATTGTGACTACAAGAGACAAAGAAGAATTGCCACTGCTAGAGACACAGAATGCTTACAGAGGATACGCATTTAGCAGAGCTAGTGTTTCTGGGAACGGCTTAAAGACGAAAAAGTATACAGGCAGTTTTTTACTCTCCAGTAGGAGAGTTCGCGCTGCTGTCACTCATGTGGTCTCTAAGTTGAGCTGCAAAATTACTCGTGGAAGACAGAAAATTGTCGTTCCACACATTATAAGATTCTGTGTAGTGTTATACTTTATGGCAAAATATTAAACTTGATTAGAGTAGGTTTAGAAAGTAGCATAAGCAATGGCAGACATGGTTATCAACTTTTCCGTTTATATATATCGTAATATGAGCAAGCCGTCGCATCTCCGTATCGTGGCTCGACAACAGTCTCGAAAAAGGCCCCGCTCTCGCAATGAGTCGTGGGCCGGCAGTCAGTAAGCTGGTGTCGCTTACGGCCCGTCCTGTCCGACTAGGGCAGTGTTTCTTAACGGGGGCGGCACCGCCCCCTGGGGGGCGTTTTCAAGATGTCTGGGGCGTTCTGATGAGTCGCAACGATTGGGGGTCGCTGCTTCCATTCAGGGGGGCGTTGTGTACATTTTTACAAGAATCAATATGAAACAATTACAAAAGATATTCCCCTTCGCATAGCTTGTAACACGATAGTTTTTATTTGCCTTGCGTCCCATAGAGTGTTTCAAGGATTCCAAACGCAAAATTTTAGTACCTGGGATGTTACCATTGTCAGGAGACAGTATGCGGAGATTTATGTCCCTTCAACACTCGAAACATTCATTAGCCTCTCGACACACTCAAGCTAACCTTCTCTCTCCACCCTCGACACATTTTCTTCTGGAAACACATTTTTGTTGGAAAAAAAATTCCTTTTTCCAATGTCATCGCATGTACGACAGACGGAGCACCAGCTATGATTAGTCGTCATCGTGGGTTTCAGGCCTACTTAAAAAAATGTGGCACCAGGTGTTTTAACAATTCATTGTGTTATTCATCGACAACATTTAGTCGCAGCATCTTAGTGACAGACTCCACAAATCATTGAACTGTGTTATCAGTGTTATTAACAACACTAAGGCGCATTCGTTGAACGATAGATTATTTCGTAAACTTTGTTGTGATAATGGTGAAGAATTTGAACGTCTTCTCCTACACACGGAAGTACGATGGCTGTCCAAATGTAACTGTTTAAAAAGATTATGGGTATTATTTGATTCTGTTGTAGAGTTTTTGGATTCAAAGAAGAATTTAGCATCGAAAGAGAAGTATTGCGAAACGATGTGGCCTATATTTCAGATATATTTGAAAAGTTAAATGAGGTTCTTCTTAAGCTACAAGGAAATGAGACCAGTCTGATTAAAGTGAAAGGATTTATCATGGGGTTCATCAACACATTGACATTATACAAAAATAAATCTTAGTCGCCGAGAAATTTCTCATTTTCCATGTTTAATGCAGTTAGGTGGGGACAGGCTTAAAGATTCAGATTTAGATGTTTATTGCAGTCATTTGGACGCTATTAAAAATGATATGAGCATAAGATTTAATGACTTGCAAGAACTAATAATACCTGACTGGGTGAATAATCAGTTTGAATCAGACGTGGAACAAGTTAGTCAACATTTACAAGAAGAATTAATTGAGCTACAAAATGACTTCGAAGCAAAAGCACGATTCAGTCACACACATTACGAAAAATTTTGGATCCAGCAGAGGCTTGCGTATCCCGTTCTTTGGCGTGAAACTAAATTGCTAATTACAGCATTCCCAACGTCGTATTTGGTGGAGAAGGGGTTCAGTGCAGTAGTGTTGCTACTACAAAAGCAACGAAACCGACTGCAGATTTGTAACAGGAGATTTGAGACTTCTTTTAACAAACTTGGAATCAAATATTACAAAACTGGCTGAGTCACACCAAGCGCAAGGATCTCATTAAGCTTCATTAGTAAGTGAATTTTTATATAATTATATCATTATTATCAACTAATAATTTTTCCAATTTTTTCATGTTTAAAGTGGTTACATAAGGAGAGGCTTAAATATTCAGATTTGAAGATATATATGCAGTCATTTAGGCGCTATTAAAATGATATGATTATGATAGTTATAGAGTTGTAAGAACTAATTTTATATCATTTGCTCCGCCAATTTGTAATTCAAGGATAATGAACCTGTGGTGTATATAATTCCGTACTTAAACACATATTTAATTTAACTATGCTTTTATACAGTTGGGCGACCGCAGCTGAGGTTCAAAGATGTGTGCAAGAGAGATATGAGGGCACTGGACATAAATCCAGCAACGTGGGAGGATGAAGCTGCCGATCGCACCAAATAGCGATGCTATTTACGGCGCCACCTCAGATTGGGCGGAAAGAAGCTCACACAACAAGCCGAAGAGAGGAGAAAACGTCGAAAATAAGCAGGAAAATAAGCAGCTGAGGGCTGTCACCTCAGGGGCGCATTCCCATAGTCAGTTATGACTGAAGGGGCAATTATTATTATTATTATGCTTTTATAAATGTGCTTTTTTTTTTTTTTTAATGTAAAACTTTTGCCTCGTTTTGGCGAGGCGCGTCCCGTTCAACCTAGTCGGTTATATTAGGGCGCATGTGCAAATATAAAAGACCCTTTGGTCTGGGATTAATTGAAATGTGCTTTCTCTTTTTCTTTATATTATAAGAAAAGATAACTCATTAACTGCGTTGCTTTTTTTAAAAGTATAGTGAAATATATGTATAAGTATTTGTGTGTGTGTGTTTGTGTATACACGATAAAGAGCAAGGGGTGTTAAAAGGGTGGGGGGGGGGGGGCTTTTAAAAATATTATACAAAACGAGGGTTGAGAAAAGACTAGGGGCAAGGGGGTGTCCCAAGAATAAAATCGCCGGGGCCGCCGGGATCCGCTCTGCACAGAGCGGGGGCGCGAGCGACGAGATGGCGAAGAAGACGCACGTCTTTTATCTGGGTTGAAAATATTAGTTGTCAAAACTGGGGGCGTTGCTTAGATACTGATCCTACTTGGATAACTGTGGCAATTCTAGATGTACGCAAATGAGCTTCGACAAATGAATTTATAAAAACAACTATATTTTGATCTCATTACGGAGCATGTCGGCGTCTGTGGCCTAATGGATATGAACACAGTTTCATAATCCAGATATACAGGTTCGAAACCTGCTGCAGGCGGTTTGGTAGCAGATCGCTTTGTGTGGATTTTTAACAATGGTATAAGCGCCGTACCGTTCAGAAAGCAATGGCAAACTACTGAATGAAAAAACTGCCTAGAAAAATTCACAAACAGCCAATAAAAGCTGGGGTTGATTGCCACGTCCTGTAAAGGATAAGCAACTAACTTTTTTACGGAGCATGGAACCACAAATTAATTTATAAAAACAACTTTGAATCAGCACAAGAAAGGACGAAACATTGGAGATTGATTCACTCTGTGAAAATCATGATGAAAACGATTATGATAATAATAATCATCATTTTATTTGGATCTCCTTACGGAGCATGGAACCACCAATGAAGCTGGTATCCTGCACCACGCATTCACACGCTCTAGCAGCCGTGGTTTCTGTGACAATGGGGTTGACATAGTGAAGTTGCCAACCGCATGAACAACCACATATTAGTCGCCTTGTACGACCATCTACTACCACTGTATATACGTATATCTGTCTGGCTGAGACACTTACTTTCATCCTTATCCGAGCTGCATACAAAAAAAAAAAAAAAAAAAAAAAGGGAAAATTTAAGACATGTTGTCATTGAAAAGCACCAGAGGCAGAAATATCTGCAAATTCATCTTGCGCCATGAAGTATATTGCAAACAAAATGCGCGTTGTTTCTATCGGCGCGCAATGTAGTTCCCTAGCCAGAAATGCGCCGTAAGATATGACAATTTTGTGGGACAAGATGGGACAAACGTGACGGCTTGATAAGGCAATTCTTTATATGGAGAATATGATTCCCGGCTCGATCTGAACATGAAACCAAATCAAAATAATCATGTGAAGTGCAAAGTACAGAGTATGAAGAAATATATTCCGGAATATAGGCGTTTTACAAAATATTTCTGAATAGTACGGTTTAAGGAGAATAGGTAATACGTCTTACTAGGACAAAATTCAAGAAAACAACATCGTTTCGGCCACACGGCCTTCGTCAGAGCCAAACGAACAAAAACAGAAAAAAAGGAGGACTATGTATAAAACGTGAAAAATAACTATAAATATAACAGCCGGTGCTTTCGCCTGACTGGGCGTAAAATAGCTTCTGAATAAGAAAGTATACCAAGTTAACCCTTTCATTATTGGTAGAGTTTTATGTCTTAGAAAACATACCTGAATGCAAGCCCGAGTTTGAACTAGATGCAGTTTTCCTGACTTCTGAAAGCTTGTGTCACCTTGTTCTTGGCACTGGACGGTGTCAGCAAATATATTTGAAAATTTCTCCTGATCTTGTGGAAGCTACTTTACAAAATTTAATTTTTTTTTTTTTTTGTATTTGTTTTGTTGTCCAAATAAGAAACTATGGACAGTTTCTTTTATAAAGCGAGAAAGTCTCAGTATATAAAAGGCTATAGTCTTTCAAAAGTTTTCTTCTAGTGTCGGGGCAGTTTCACGTGATACGTGTCCATCAAATACTTCTGCGCTTAAATACTTGCATTTAAAACGCACGCAGCTTCTCGCCACGCATGCGCGTAAGACATTCCGCAATGCGGGGGGTCTCTTACGCGCTAATCTACCAGGATTCCTACTCTTCGCTAGACATAATTCAAAGAAAGTAATATACGACACCATGTTACAACCCACTATTGTGGGCACAAATTTGCTTTTTATATTTCTGTTTGCCCACTTTGTGTACAAACTTCGCGAGCGTGTGGGACGTACATGATCGTCAGTAAAATACAGCATTAATGTTTTCCTTCTCATTGTTCCAACTGTTTAGGCAAAAAGAAGGAACTTTTCACTGCCCAATGTCAAATTCGTTCGCTAAATTTTATTCAATGTGGTCTTCTGCGTGACAAATTATACTTTATTGTGAATAATTCATGCATTAGTCGTGTCTCGTTGTTCTCCTTCGCGCAAAACTGTGTTGGCCAATTATTTTCACGAATCACAGTGCATAGAATAGCGTACGGACGTGCACCTGAGTCATTTGAATTTTTATGGACAATATGCATTTATAAGTTGTACAATTGGCCAGACGAGATATTCTCTGATACTGAGTCGCTAACCACACGAGTGTGCACCCAGACAGAAAAATGAAAAGAAGGGGGAAATCAAAGATTATAGATCAGGGATCCCCAAAATTTCTTTGAGTCCCGGCCCCTCCATGGAGTCATTGATCCTTTTTCAACCCCGGACAAAAAATAAATAAATAAAATAAGGCAGTGATTATACATACACAATAAATTAACATTATCTCTTTATTGAACTGGTTAAATAAATTAATGAATGGGAAGAATGTGGCTGATGATGGTTAAAAATGGCATTGATATTTGGTTGGAAAGTTCAGAATTGGGTCGTGTCACCATACTCTTCGACATTCAATCTGCTCCTTTCCTCTTCTTCTTTTCCTTGGATCCCTAACACCTGACTGACAAAGTAGTCAGTGGCCATCACGCCTAGTGGTGTCTTGCAGGGCAGCAACAAATTGTCCCCACTTTGCTCGGTCATGCTTTGCATCTCAGCCTCCACAGTTCTCCAGGTTGTCATTGGTCTGCCTCTCAATCCCCGTCCTTCCGGTGTCCATAGCATAGCAGTTCTTGTGATGGTGTCACAAGGATACTACCAACCCAATCTTTTTGACTGCACCGTGTAAGCAGTTCCTGGTTGGAGATGGTATTCTGCCCAAAAAAAAAAAAAAAAAAAAAAAAACTCAAAGAATTTGCTTTAGACAGTTTTATGTGGAAAGAGGACAATTTGGACATTTCCTGTTCTGTTACTCTCCAGCACAAAAGTACAGAAAGTACGCAACTCTCGTATAATCTTAATTTGATGTTTGTGCTGAATTGAGCAGATTTCCAAATGCTGTTTAGATTAGCAAATGCTGTTCTGGCTTTATTCATTCTGTTGCTGATGGCTTTGCTTGTTCCATCTTTTGGTGTTTCTGTCGTATATTTTTAGATAGGTTAGAAGATAGTTATGGTCCCGTCTGAGCAGAGGTGATAGTGGTAAATAGGTGAGAATAAAGGTGTAAGAAATATATTTCACGAGTGAATAGTTAAGGAGAAAAGTTGTCTCTGGACTGAATAGTTTCTCTAGTCCAGCCTATTTATACGACTATATTGTAGTGTAAGACACTCTTCCAACCCCTTTTCTCCATAAAGATAAGTTTAACTAAAGACACCCACACACAATTATGTGACAAGAAGACACACAAAACGTTAAAACTATGGTTAATTGAGTATGGGTCTGACCAACACACAAATGTAAGTTCTTTTTGTTGTTTATTATCATTAAACTTTTTACAAAATCAAACATATAGAGAAATCAATAAAAATCATGTTAACAGATATATGAAGATAGCCGAATAAGTGCCCTCCCCTTGTTGAGAAAGGATCCCAAAAGAAGTTAATAACCCAAAAGTCAAAGATAAGCACTACGTTACAGAATAGACTTTGAAGAACAAGTTCCCCACTAAGTTACTACTCAGTAAAGTACTCACTTTAGCGAAATAAAAAAAGAAGTTAGTACAATGATTGTAACAAAGGAAAATATTCACTCTCTCTATCGCTCACTCTGTCATATGTGGCCACAAACACTCTTGCTTACCTAATAGTGGTGTTGGTATCCCTTGAAAAATTACAATAGTCTGAACCTATACTGTCAGGTTGGTTGTCTAAATATGGCACCAGTCCTGCTTATATATCAAATAATAATTACAAGGTGGACGCCAAATTTGGTGGTTTAATTTTTCATGGATGAATCATGTGTCACCGCAAATAGTTACCGAAGCAAGACGTGCTCGGGACGTTCACAGTTGCAAAAAGAGAAATGTAATTCCTTTATTGCTAAGCATCTGGTTGCTAAGACAAATGTTACAATATGTAAAACTGATGATAATGGTAAATCCTATCGGCTGGCTCTTATGGTGAGTGCCGATTTTGAAACAGCGTAGTTTTCTGGATCACTCCGTTGCTACGGCTGTCAAACGTCAGGAATATATGTTCTTTCGTATGCCCAGTGGGCTGGAAAAATTGGATAAATAATTCTGGGTAATGTACAGTCTAGTTACGATTTTAATCTTAATGTTTATTGGTCTCTTGGGCCCAACCGGTTCACGAAGGAACTTGAGACTGGTAGCCACGAAGAAGACACCATTAATCCTTCACTGAATGAAGAAAGAGGACCGAACTAGTCCAAAAATCGAAGACTCAAAATAATAATAATGGTACTGGTAATGTTAAACCGCTGGCCGCTGGTTTTGATCAGGTGCTAGATAAGGAAGAAAAAAACATTTTAAAAAACTGCTACTATCCTATCCACCCGTTAGTTTTCCGCTATGGCATGTCGGGAAAAAGGGTACGTGCCCTCCCCCGTTATTGCCCACGAGAAAATGCACAGCGCACAAAGTCAATTATTATTTGCTTTATCCATACGCGCACTTTAACAAAAATCGCCTGTCACTACTAGCTATAGGTCGGCGTCTATTGTTTTGTCACATAACATTAACTCTAGTCACTTATTTAATTTCACACAATGAAATATAATGCGAATTCTATTCGGTCACTCATCCGTCACGCTTAATAATCTCAGTCAGCTAAGCCGTATCTTCTTGTGTAAGAAAAATGGGGTGTTTGAAATTACATTACTCTGAACGACTGGCAAGAAATACCTATGCGTTAGGTTATTTCACTAGTTTTAAGCGCTAGGGAATTATAGTGAATACAAATGGTAAACCTAACACATTTTAACACTTAAGCACAATTTCTATTACCACAAATCAGAAAATGAAATCCCCACGGTACAATTTAACACATTTAGCGAAGAATGGTTCTAGTCCGGCGTATTTAGATTATCCAAGAATTTCTGAGCGACTTCTGATAACTGAATTTGAGAGAGCGCGGTATATATACAGATCATGGTGTTATTATCACTAGAAAATGTTACAATTCACACCTTCTGTATAGCAGAGAATCAGGAAACTGCGTTTCCCGGATCAAAGGTTTTTCGTTCATTCTACTCAGCGATGCTGATCGACATCAGAAGATTGTCCGTGAAGGGGCCTCTCTTAGATTACGTCCCCTTTCCGCAGATCAATCGTTTACCTCCCCCTGAAACGTACGAACATCAAAGGTGGTCGGGAAAATATTATCGCCCCTGTATCTCTTCAAACAATCCGCTATTTCTACGCGCATCTGTCTAATGACCGATAATTGGCAAATCAGCTCGCGTGAGAAACTCAGGTAAACAAACGTGATTCGCTCCCTTGTTAAGACTGGCAGGTGCGAAAAGTTGGTAAACAACTCTGTTGTTATGTTCCCAGAAAAAGGGCGTGGATTCAAGGGTGAGTCATACAAACAGAAAATTGCGTGGTTTGGCTTAGCCAATGGTAGACACTAAATGGGAAAGCAAAGGCTGTCGGATTACTGTATCAATATTCCCATTCTACGTCACAGTTACTATGCTTCCTAGATATGTAAATGTATTTGTTTGTTCCAGATTTTGGTTCCTTATTGTTATGGGCTCAAGATTTATTACTGTGAGTGTTCCTTTGATTTGATAAAACTGTATTTTCGTGACTAAAGCCAGCTTTCCCCATGTATGAATTTGGGAGAGTAAGTAGAACTGCTCAAGTGCTGCACAAAGCTTGGGATTTTTAAAGCAGTATTTCCATATTTAAAACTGAGTCACAGCAGGTATTTTTATATCTTATACGATTGTCAACTTCCGACGAAAAAAGCTAAACCTTGATGTTTATCGACCCCGTGGAGACAGATATCTAAGATGAAACAAGTATTCATGAATGTGATGTCCCGCCACTCCCGTTACTTTCCGTGGAGTGAATTTTATTCTACGTTCTTTTCCAATGTATAATAATCTGCACTTATTGGCGCCGCCTACGCTCGGGCACCTTAATCATTATGTACTAAGACCAGGCATTCTGTGACAAAGGAGTACGTGGATACCACGTGACAGAATCTAGTAAGGATTGAAGGAACGTCTCTAAAGATTTTCATCATCATCACAACCGTCATTTTCCTTTACGCTCCTTACGAAGCATGTAGCCACTACTGTAGCTGGTCCCCTAGCAGGAAGCCTGCACCAAGCAGTCACGTGATCCCGGAGCAGTGGCGTCTATGACATTTTGTTTTAACTGATGATGTTGTCAGCCTCATGCACAACCTTATATTAGTCACTTTATAAGACACGCCGTTTTTTGTCTCTTCAGAGATCACCGGGAACTACATCATCGATCGGTAGGTTGACCTGGTCCCTTCCTCGCTGCCTACTAATTAAAAAATACACTGCATGTAGAGAAAGAATGATATCCAAGGATACTGAATGAGAATATACGGCCTGATACAATTCTTCTAGGCTTCGACTAAACATGTTCATCAGGGCACAACATGCACAAAAAAGAATAAATAAAGATACTATAGAATTAAATAAAATAGTAACGAAAATACTATTAATAATAGAACAACAACAAATAACGAAACACGCTTGAGGGGCGCTGCTGAACAGGAACAAATCTCATATTAAAAATGTAAAACATACGAAAAACTTAGAGAAATGGATCCTAAGTCTTTAGATACAACACTCACGTGACGTTATATCCGTAGGCAGAAAGCGCGAAAAAGTGAGGATTCAATGAAAACTTTTGAGCACGGAGCATGAACTCAAGTCCGTAGGTTTTTTGCTGTTTAAAAAAAAGACGTATTTTGCAGAAGTGCTAAGTCTCAGTAGTTCAGTATTGCTGTCTTTCATTTAAATGGAATGAAGGACTATGAAACTATTTCTCCCACTTTGGTGTTAAATTTAACCACACTTTTCCATAAGTGATTTTAAAAACTTAATTATCTCCTTGCACGTTACTTCAGGGGATGCTCTTTCCGATTCCATTTGCATGTGCCGAGGGATGGTTTTACCGTATGCTTCGATTGACAAGGGACCCTCGAAGTTTTTACTGTAACTCATAAACAAACAGAGGCTGGTTGTACTATCAGGAAAGTCGTGGGTAGCAAGAATTGTTAATATAATTTCTCCCTGGACTCTGAATAGAACGTTTGACGTTTCTGGATTCCTTTGCTGCGCGTCTCCTGCAATATCTTACAAAGCTATGTATCACGTTAATGCGTTTGCTATGTTGGTGAAAAACCAGCACAACATTATTAACATCTATAATTTTAAACGTCGTACCGCTCCGAGGACGAACTACGCAGCAGCAGCGAGGATCCCAATGTGTGTATTTGGAATCACACATTCTATAAATATTTTTGTGCACACCGTCATTTGCGCATTCTTCTGTGGTAAGTGTCACTATTTTCGGGAGAGTACATATAAGGGAAACAGTACAATTAATGTCTAACTTTCAACCACAGTTGCATCCCTTAGCGTTACGCACTGCCAGAAAAAGCTGGGATTTTATGTATAGGATTCTGTGATGTTCGTATAATAGTTAATGTTATTTTAGTAACTAAAAATAAAAGTTAGTTACTGGACGAGGGCCATTTGACTCTCTTTCTCACAAATTTAGTAACTCGTAGAAGAAATGTCTAGTGGATAGGAAGGAAACCTTCTATTTCAATTTTATTGGGCGAAAGTGGCGATTTAATCTTGATGACACCGAATTTATCATTCGTCATACGTTTTATTGTGCATAGGTGTACAAGAATACAGAAGGCTAGAGGAGATTTCATTGCGTTGAAATATATGGAGATCAAAAGTGATCAGGTCCAATATAAAATCAGAATTTTCATTTTCAATGTCAAGTCAGTCCTATTGTATGGCTCTGAAACACGGAAAACAACAAAAAGCTACAGACTTTCATAAATGGATAAATGTGGTACTGACAAGAACTAGACAAGCGCTGGTGGAACAAGAAATGAGAAGAAGACGCTAGAGATGGATAGGTGTGACATATTATGATAATAGCTTTCACATATCTATTTCATTATCTTCATTTTTCTTTTACCCGGCTTTCACCTACGCCCATTTTGTTAACATAAAAACCCTCCTACACTCAGAGATCTGTCTCTTTTTCTAATTTAGCACACCTATTTTATTTTCTGCTCTCTATTTCCTTAGGAATGTTTACAAATAGACCTATTTAGCTAAAGTTGAGCCGGTTACCTGTAATTAAACGCCAGCGATTGAAAATCGTCGTAATAAGATCAAACAGAGTGAGACGGAACGCGTAGGAAAGGGGCGACTATTTCATAGAGTCGTAAATTTTGGCTCAAGGGTAGATAAGCTAATATAGTAAACGTATTTTTTGTTAGACAGTGATCAGGGGAAATAATTTGAGTAGAAGGAGCAGATAATTTGGAACAAAGGGGAGACTATTTCTATTACCTTCCCCTGAATCCGTTCGTTTGATAAGAAATTAAACACGGTGAGAATCGCCAGATCAAAGGACGGGCTTCGCTCGATTGCAGAGTCTGCAAGCGGCAAAAGCGTGAAAATTTCCTCAGATTCGCAGATCGAACGAGGAAAAGCCCGAGATCTGAGTGAAAATGTCATATCTGGCAAGTACGAGCAATTTTTCTGGAGATTTAATATAAACCCGAGCATTTTGACTCAATTTATCCAGTAACCACAGATTTGATAGACATCTAGCTTCGAAGTCTAAGATCCCTTATAACAGTGGACCATATGGAAACATCACAGGGCTACAGTCAATGGAGGATAGACGTGACAGCAGAGTCTTAAAACAAGCTGAAAAATTTAAGAGGCTCGAAGGACACCCCATGTACCAAAGAATAAATAGGCTAGGAAGAGGCAGGCTCAAGCGAACTAACTTTGTCGCCCAAGCAAAAGAAAAAATTAACAATAATACCATACTAGCAAGCTCAGTTGCAAAGAAAATCCCAACAAGCTCAACTATCCCACTGTGGAAAATAAGATGCTTTCCTAAGTTAAAATCTGATATTCCAGGCATTGAAGGTATGGGAACACAGACAGAAACACAAAGAAAGTGTATAGCAACCACGTATATTGACCAAACTTTTCCAGCAAAGCTTTGGACACATGCATATACTGATGGTTCGGCAACAAATGCAGTTGAAAATGGGGGTGCCGGCATCCTCATAAAATTAAAGAATAGAATTCACTCTATGGCAAAAAATGATGCATATCATCAACTATCCAGAAAAGAACAGGTCATCATTTTTCGGCTACGCACTGGTCACAACAGATTGAGATACCATCTGTACCACAAATACAAAATTGGTGCAACAGATCTCTGCACCTGCGGTACCAGCCCAATGACAGTCGAACACCTGCTGCAATACTGCCCAACCTACAGTAATGAACGGAGTAGCATATGGCAACAACCCACTTCTGTCAACGAAAAACTGTTTGGAGATGTTGGGAGCCTTGGGTTGACTACTGTCTTTATTAGAGTCATAAATGTGGAAGTCTGAAGGCGAACGAGGAAGAAGAAGAAGAAGAATTTCTGTGTTTGTGGTAAATACTATACTAGAAGTTTGAGTGATTAATTAGTTAGTCCGTATTTATTTCACTAGATTTCTGTGCAGAGTGATTTACTAGATAGGTCCGTCATTTATATTTCTCTAGGTTTTACTGTGTTACACAGGCTAGCAGAATAAATAATAATTTCTAGCTAAACTATTCCAGCTATAAAGTAAATTTAATTAATTGCTAGTAACAAGTAAGAGAATATTTTAACCAACTAGTAAATGTACTGTTCATCATGAGTATTGACGAAATATGTATTTATTTCTAATTCATGATGATTAATTTTTTTAAATGACTAGAATTTATTTCACGGGAGTTTTTAAACGATAAGACAAGCTCTAAGCTTGTAGTTTATAATTTAAGTTAAATAACCGAAGTGGATAAATATATTATATTTTACGCGGGTTAAGGATAGGATTGAGAATACTATATTATGGTTCAGTATTTGTATTTTCCTCCTTTACACAGTATTGGGTCAAACCCTAAACCTTACCAGCGGCTTCAATATAAATCTGAGAGTAACCATACGAAAGAACATTTCTTAATTGTATCTGGGTCTTCAAGGTAAACCTGTCTGGCTTCGTGTGTGCACCCAGAAAGAGACAGAGTACCAACCCAAAGAACATTAAGAATAAATATTGTAACTGGGCCTATAGATCCAGATTTATATTTCCCAAATTTCATTTACATTCAGCCCGTAGTGGCGAAATCACAAACATTAACATTTCCCGACGTTTGGCCATTTGTGGTGTGACAAGGAATTTTTTTTTACTGAGAGAAGTTACCGACCTGACATTCCTAAGTACTGGAAATCTCAAGCTATTGACACTGTGAGCACTGTTCAATTTTTTACCTGGTCTAATTAAAAGTGAATAAACAGTAGTCCTAAATAAAAATAACACAGACAACGTTCCCCGGAGAAGTGGATTTAATCTGTCTCTGAGGAGCTGGGGTTTTCTTTGCCAAAATAACACTGGATTTGCTGTGTGCGTGTGTCCTAAAGATTGTTCCAGAAGGTGCAACTCAAGTATTAGGTAAGAACGAATGTACGTGGCCACGGTTGTCTGAGAAGAGATGAAGGATGAATGAATAATCCTCATATATATATATATATATATATATATATATATATATATATATATATATATTTATATATATATATATATATATATATATATATATATATATATCTTGTAGAATCCATGTACTCACGTTGGTTATTTTAAAATGTGTAAGTGTTGTTAACACTGTCCCTTTCAGAATAGATTAACGTATAAACTCTGTTCTTTACTGTAGTGTGAAATTGTTAAGGCCAGAAATGTAATGGCCACTAGAAATGTTAGTTGGTTTTTTTATGTGATGCAAATGTTGATGTGTAGTTGGCCAGGTACGCGTGTCGATGTCGCCTGAACAGTGTACTGGTGCGGTGAAGATCTGGGTCACTCACGCTGACAGCATACATGGTCCTTGTACGATGATGAATGATGATGAGACATGGGTGTGTAGTCGCGAATGCGTTTAGGCTCATATATACAGTTACACAATACACCCAGTCACACTCGTACTGAAGCCAATGATGGTTGAACCTACTGGTGACAGTTCATACATTTATTGACAGGACTAACAGTAGAATCACACAGGAACAGTCAATGTAAACAGGTTCACGTACATCATGTTAATTGAAATCGCTTGGTACATATCAGGCATTCTAAGGCTGGTGACCATTCAAATATGTGGGCATGGTCAATAGTGGTATGTTCTTTAATGTACAGTTCATAATGCCGCTTTGGTATCCCTGACTGAACGCGTCAGATACCTTAATAACTCCGTCATACAATAGACGAGCCCTTAACTCATGTAATCCTATTACCAGGGCCGTCGTTCAACTTGGCATAACACGCCAGTTACATCTTTTCATGCGGTAGAATAGTGGCCATTACACAGACCTCGATATGACGTCAGCTGTGTACTCTTCATAAGCAGGCTGCATCAACCCTGCTATAATGTTTGTATAAATATACCGCCAGCCTGCGGTTTCCACAATATATATAACTTCGTCACTGGACTTCTGATCATATAAAGACGAATAGTCTTAAATAGCTACCTTGAGCACAAAATATAAGTTCTGCATACAGGAACTGTGAGCTGTTCTCACAGGCTAGGTAAGCCTTTAACAAATTCTGCCACCGAATGCATAGTAATGATAAAGTCGGTGTTACCTTGAAACGAATCCTCAGAACATAAGAAATAACACTGTCGTCATTCCTGACGTACAGAAAATCACTGGGGAAAACTGACAACGCAGTCACTTCGGAGATTTTCCTTCCCCAGGATACAACGGACATTCACGTCCTCCAGAAGCCAGTTCGCACTCTACCTGACGGAAGTCTAATTTTTGCGCTCAACCACTGCGCATGGCAAATAGCCCAGAACTGTTTACCTTTGACCCTAAAGGTCAAACACAATGAATGAACCAAAAAGGGAGATAACCCCTAATCAACCTGACACAGCAAAGTTAAGACATAGTTCCCCAACTTTGACCAGGGTGAAAAACATACAACCAATAAATCGACGTTTGAAACTCCGTCAATAATGACAGCAACATATTACTGCACACCCCCCCCCCCCTTCCCTGTTAAAAAAATGACACATTAAAAAATATATATATATCCATGAGCAAGATAGCACAAGCATCAATTATGTGCCCATGAAAGAATGAACCTAATATCAGGTACAATGGACGCACAAATAAAGCGTCTGGAGAGAGTAAAAATCATCCCCCATCATAAGAGAAAATATTTCCTCTAAGCAAAACAAACTCGGGATGTACCGTTAAAGAAACCTAAGTTGCTGGCAATACCAATCATAGATATCAAAAATTGTCAAATACTATAATTATAGCAATATACAAATATCATGAACTACAATATTATACCATCAACATATCTAATGGATATATATTATATTCCTGCATCAAAACTGCAGCAATAGCGTAAGAAGAAGCATCACTGCGAAGAATGAAAGTGAGATTTTTGTTAGGCAACCTCAAAAAAGGTGCATTTGAAAAAAATTGTTTTATATAGTCTAACGCCGTTTGGTGATCCTGCGACCACTTTATTACATTAGATGTGCCTTTCTTCAGTAGAGACGAAAAAGGTGCAGTTATAGTAGACAAATGAGGGATGAATTTTGAATAGAACTGTATTAGTCCTAAAAGCGACCTAACTTGTTTTTTTTGTCTTAGGTGCTGAGATGTTTAAAATTTTAGAGACGTTACTGTCTTCTGTATACATGAAACCATGACCTATGCGGTGACCCAGAAATGAGATGTCATGAAAACCGACAAAAGCCTTTGAAGGTTTCGCTGTTAAGTTATAATCCCGTAAGGTAGAAAGTAAAGCTTTTAATCCATGAATATGTTCATCCCAAGAGTCACTGAAAAGACAGATGTCATCTATATAAGTAATGACATCGGGACGATGAGACAATATGCGGCGCATCATGCGAACAAAGGTAGCTGGCGCATTCATTAATCCGAATGGCATAAAATTCCATTGAAAAAGACCCATTGGCGTCGAGAAAGCGGTGAATGGCTTTGCTTTAGGAGTGAGTGGCACTTGCCAATAGCCCTTTGAAAGGTCAAATTTCGAAAAGAATGTGGCATGAGATAATTTCTCCAATAAGTCGTCTAAAAGAGGTAACGGTTCCGCATCGAATTTTGTAACTTTGTTTAATTTCCTGTAATCTAAGCAAAGACGTATATTGTTGTCCTTCTTCCTAATGATTACCATAGAAGAAGAATATGGTGATGAAGATGGTTCAATTATATTGAATTGAAGCATCTCATCCAATTCCTTATCAACCTTATCACGAAAGTGTAAAGGGATAGGATATGGGCGAACTCGAATAGGCGTATCGTCAGTCAGAATAATGTCATGT
Organism: Oreohelix idahoensis; assembly: GCA_024509875.1. Lineage (NCBI taxonomy): Eukaryota > Metazoa > Mollusca > Gastropoda > Stylommatophora > Oreohelicidae > Oreohelix > Oreohelix idahoensis. Next base: position 464,855 of record JAMPIV010009010.1, read on the forward strand.
TGGATGACTGACGTATGACCTGGGATGTCAGTGAGGACATCCTCATACGAGTGTAGAATATTAGAGACTTGCTGACGTTGATCAGCCGAAAGAGTAGATGAGATTGTAACATCATTCCATTTCTCAGTGGAATGGAGTGGTACAACTGGTATTGGTAGTTGTACATCATCGAAAGAAGATTCTTCTTCTTGGATGACTGACAAACTAGAATAGTGTTGAATAGGAGGTGTAGGATCGTCAGTTGCCTGGAACACTGACTGTAGATAACACTAGTCAACAAATTTTCAAAAGTTATTTGTACCAGAAATTAAATATACCATTTCTTATTGATTTTGACATGCTGATTTCAAATATCATAATGAAATTCACCAATTGGCTCTGGTTTTTTTTTAAAATGATGAATTTACATTACAGTAATACAAATAATGTATGCTTGTTTAATTCTCTGGGGTGAACAGCTAGTCTTTCTACTTTAGCATTATAAAAATTGTGGTTACATACTCAATTAATTGATATTTCAACATAAAATGATAGAAAAAATAAAAACATTATTTAAAGTTCACATATCATGTTTTAAAAAGGCACATCTGAACCCATTCCGTCATTATTCAGACGCTGTTCGAGCTCTCTTTGCTTGCTTCTTGTAGTCAATCGATGAGCTGTCTCTTGTCACAGTCCAACAGTAATCAGCAAGCATTGAAGGGCTCCAATTGCCTTGATACCTTGTCTCCATAGCAGCAATGTCCTGGTGAAATCGTTTACCATGCTCATCACTGACCGCTCCACAGTTTGACGTAAAGAAATCCAGATGAGAATCCAGAAAATGAATTTTCAAAGACATGTTGCAGCCAAGACTCTTATACTTCAGAAGGAGGTTTTCTACAATTTCATTGTAATTATCAGATCTTTTGTTTCCAAGAAAATTGTCCACCACTGACTTAAATGCTAGCCATGCTGCTTTTTCCTTGCCATGCAACACGCAAAGAAACTCGTCATCATGAAGAAGTTTTCGAATTTGCGGACCAACAAATACTCCCTCTCTTATTTTAGCTTCACTCAGTCTTGGAAATTTTCAGATAAGGTATTTAAAAGCCTCATCTGTTTTCTCCATTGCCTTGACAAAGTTTTTCATGAGACCCAGCTTAATGTGCAAGGGTGGCAACAAAATCTTGCTGGTGTCGACAAGTGCTGGGTTCTCAACGTTCTTACTGCCAGGCTGCAATGACTGCCTGATTGGCCAATGTCTTCTGTTGTAATGGTCACTTCGTGCACGGCTATCCCACTCACAGAGAAAGCAACAGTACTTGATGTATCCACCCTGTAGTCCAAGCAAAAGAGCGACCACTTTTAAGTCACCGCAAAGTGACCAATGATGATGATTGTAGTTTATACATTTCAAAAGCTGCTTAATGTTTTCATAAGTTTCTTTCATATGAACTGCGTGATCAACTGGAATTGACGGTAACACATTACCATTATTCAACAAAACAGCTTTAAGACTCATCTTGGATGAATCAATAAAAAGCCTCCACTCTTCCGGTATGTAATTGATTTTGAGGGCTGCCATTAAACCAGAAATGTTGTGGCACGCAGAAAGGTCACCCTCTTTGAAAAAGAATGTAATAAGCGGCTTCTGGCAGTTCCTATACACATAAATTATAACATCTTCTGCCAGGAGATTCCACTGTTGCAATCTGGAACCCAAAAGCTCCGCCTTGTTCTTCGGTAAATTCAGATCTCTTACAAGATCATTCAGTTCCCCTTGGGTTAATAAGTGTGGTTTAGTGGATGTAGTTTGCTCAAAATCTGGGTCGCTTGAGGTTGATGGTTCAGGACCAATGTCCTCTTCTTCATCAGTGGAAGCAGCTGACAACGATTCTGGCACTTTGGGAACTGGTAGGTCATCGCCATGTGGTACCGGACGTATTGAAGAGGGGATGTTTGGATATTCTAGAGTCCATTGTTTCTTCTTTGATACGCCTTTTCCAATTGGAGGGACCATGCAAAAGTAACAGTTGTTGAGATGATCAGTGGGCTCTCTCCAAATCATTGGGTCTGCAAAAAGCATAGCTTGCCTTTTGCCAGTCAACCACAGTTTAAGATGTGCTGCACATGTATTGCAGCATATGTGTGGCGCCCAGCTCTTATCGTGATCTATTCTGCAGCCAAAATACAAACTGTACGCCTTCTTAATCACTTTAGTTATATTTCGTTTTTGTGATACAAATGTTACCTCACCACATATATAACAGAAATTATTAGCACTGTTCACACATGTCCTAGGCATTTCTAACTAAGATACTTTTGATAAGGATAAATGCACTAACTAATGGCAAAATTTTATAAGAGATAAGATATTTATACACAAAGGTGATGTAATCATAGGTAGGATTGCATCATCAACTTCTAGTTACAATTTTATTGGCCATTAGAAAAAATTATGCAATCGCCCACAACAGTTGCGTCATATATATATAAATTGACCGTAATTAAATAAAGTAGTAGCATATATCTTGAAAACTAGAGCCAATCAACATTTTTTAATGTCATTTTCGTTTTCAGCACACCAAAATTAGTTAAGATCAGCTATTTTCATTTCTGGTACATTTTGGTTGTTGACTAGTGTAATCAGGACGTGAGTAATACTCCTTCAACATGTTAATGTGGAAGGTTTTATGTTTACCATTAACATCAACGATGTAGTCGACATCGGATATTCTTGAGATGATCCTGAAAGGACCTCTCCAGGTAATTAAAAGACGATTGTTATGCGCAGGGAGTAATACAAAAGCTTCGTCACCAGGAATAAGCTGGCGAAGACGTCTATACTTGTTTGCAAATAGACGAGCTTTTTCTTTGGCTTGTTCGGATGATGCAGTAGCTAGTCTACAAGCATCTATGATTCTCTTTCTCAGAGAGATCACATACTCATAAGAGGATTGAGTTTCCTCTTCAATATTCTCGTCAACCAATAAGTCGTGGATTAACGACATCGGACCGCGTGGTTGCATGCCAAAAACTAGCTGGAATGGAGAAAACCCCGTGGCTTGATTTTGTACTTCGCGATACGCGAAGAGAGCAGCGGGTATGACCCGATCCCAGTCTTGGGGATGGTCTTGGGTCATCTTACCCAACAACTGCTTGAGTGTCCTATTGAGACGCTCAATTAACCCATTTGACATCGGATGATAAATAGAACTAAGAGATCTGTCTATACCTAATGTCTTCATAACTTGAGACATGGATTCAGAAATGAACTGAACCCCATGATCCGACAAGATTTTCCGTGGAAAACCAATGCGTGAGAAGATTAACATCAATGCCTCTGCTACACTGGCAGATGAAGTGTTCTTGAGAGGGATGGCCTCAGGCCAACGAGTGCACATATCAATGCACGTAAGAATATGCGTATGCCCTCTAGCAGATGGAAGCATCGGACCAATAATGTCTATAGCCATTTTATCAAATGGTCTAATCGGGATGTCCGCAGCTTGAATAGGAGCCGCATGAAATGGACCCCGTACCTTAACTTCCTGACATATCAAACAGGACCGACAATAGAGAGTGATGTCCCTATGGACGCCTGGCCAGTAGATTGCCGAAAGCACTCTGGATTTGGTACGCGAAAAACCCATATGGCCCGCACATTGCGAGTCATGCGCATGTCGTAATATACGAGATCTCATAGAGGATGGAACTAAGATTAGATAACATAAGGATGAATCTTTTTCCCGTATTACTCTAACCAAAATCCCATTTTTGAGTATAAAGTCATGTCTAGATTTTGCAAGTTTGTTGCTGGTATTATTTTTGTTCACATACTGAAAAATTTTTTTTAATGAATCATCATTCTTTTGCAATGTTGCAAACAACTCCCGTGAAATAGGAGCATCATCATCACAAGTGGTATGAACTGTAGGTTCAATAGGTGTATCATGCGACATATTAGTAGCTTGCGCTCTAGTCACTACTGCATTTGCAGTTTGAATATGTCGCTCTTCCAATTCAGCAATTTGCTGTGGTGTACACTCTTTAATACCATGTATGCGACCAAGTATTAAATCACAAATTGGATTCGGAAGGAGACATGCCTGGATCTTTCCTGAAAAAAAATGGTGTGTTAAGGTCAATAATAGCAGTGGGAAATGTTTCGACGGTGCCACCAAATGTCACACACTTGACAACCCTGCCCGTGGCACAACTTGGGTTGATCAGCGAAGTCCGGACGCCCACAGTGCTACAACCTGAGTCAAATAGGAGAGAGCATGAAATGTTGTTGACAAATCCCTTGTTAAACTTAAGAGAGCCCTGTCCCTGGTGTACTGACGTAGCAGTGGCCGTACAGACTACAGGTAGACTAGGCAAGGTATGTCCGCAAGGCAGCGTCGTGATCGCCTTAGGCTGGAAAAGAGTCGAGCATTCTGGACAGTCTTTCACCTGGGTACAATCAAGAGAACAAGACATAGCATTGTGAGTTTCAGCTACTTTACCCTGTTCAATGTTAGCCTGTGTATCAATTAAAGAGACATTAGAATGTCTACCCGTATTACTCGACGATCTATCTCTACGACGCGATCGATTTTGATTATTTGCATTAAAATTGCCATAATTGTCGTTTCTCCTTGAGTTAATATTTGGATGAGTCCGATAATTTGTATAATTAAAGTTATGATGTTCTTTAAAATTTTTATTCCAAGAACCTTGTCTGTTTTGCGGACCCTGAGATCTTGATCTCCAGTTTTGTTTATTATAATGTCCTTGATTATTTTTAAAATTATTGTTACCAAAATCTCGCGATCTGTGAGCTTGGTTCCAAGAAACATTAAATGGAGCAGATTGTTGAAATTGCTTCCCTTTGTAAAAGTTATCATTGTTAAAATTGTAATTATTTCCCTTATTGACATACCTGTCAGCACTAAAGGAACGATTTCGTGAAAAATTGTTTTGTTGTGCTGCAAAAGCAACAGGCAATTCATTCTTAATCTGTGCATTACTTAGATCCATGGTTGGGTGAGCAGTGCAAAAATTTTTTGCATGTTCTTCTAAGTCTTTCATTGATAAAGGTTTCCGTTCGTGTAAAAATGCGAGAAATGTAGGATTTACAGACGATAGTACCTTATCGCGCATCAGTAAATCGAAGAGACCTTCATACGACTTTTCAATTTTGGATAATTCGATCCATCTTTCTAGGGTTAGTCGTATTTGTGACAGAAAATCACTGAAATTTCTGCTTGATTGCGGTAGCAATGTACGAAATCTTAATCGGTATTCATCTTCTGTCATTTGAAATTTCTTCAGAAGTGCGGCTCTAAGAGCATTATAATCATTCTTCTCATTAATACTGGTAGTATGATAAACTGCTAAAGCATCACCAGTAAGTAACCTGGATAAATATGTGCAATACAGTGTTTTATCCACGTTATAAGAAATACAAGTGGCCTCATATCTATCTAGGAAAAATATTATGTCATCCGACGGTGGATTAAATTTAGGTAATTTAAGGTGAATTTCCTTAAAATGATCATGTCTGGATGAAGTTTGGCTTTCAAAAGTTCTCTGAGAATTAGCTTCCTGAGTTAACCTAAGTCTCTCATATTCTGACTCTGCTAATTTTATTTCATGCTTTCGTATTTTTCATTCTCTTCCTTCTCAAGCTGAAGTCGTTTTGTATTTTGTTCAGCTATTAATCTTCTTTTCTGCCATTTCTTTTTGTTTAACTTCCATCTCTTTTTGTATTAATCTTCTTTCTTCCATTTCCTTTTGTTTATTTTCCATCTCAATCTTAAGTCTTTCTTCAGCCTCCCTTTGCTTCTGTTCTGCCTCTCGCTGAAATCGTTTCTCTTCTAATTCAGCGGCTAATCTCATTTTTTTCTCCTCTTCCTCAGCAATTAATCTCATTTTTTTCTCATTCTCCTCCGCCTCAGATTTCAAATTTTGTAATCTTAAAGTTTCTAGCTTTCTCTGTTCAGCTTCTATTTCTTGAGCTTTCTTATATTCTGCAAGTGCAAATGCTCTAATCTCTTCCTGAGGTATATTAAGCGCCTTAGCCTGCTTAATAAAATAGTCTAAGGTAGACATTATTCAATATTATTATGTAATAATACTACTTAAAAGTGTTACTACAACTAGTGGTCTTCGTTCCTGTCCTAGAACGGTAAAATCAAGTTATATAATAGGCAATAATATTAATAATCAATAATGTAATTTATAACATGAAATGGTGTGAAAGCAATAACGTGACAGACAATAGCACAATACTGACACGACACGATAATCAAGACAAATGACTACAGTCGTAGAAATCAAATAAAATAAAAATGTGGAACTAAAATAGAATGTCGTAAAAATTTACGATGACATCTACGATCCAATAATGCACAAGACAATTGACAACACAGTGTAAAAACATAGGTTTTGTAAAAAAACTGAACGACAGGAAGATTAGAAGGACGCATAATACAAACAAAATTCATTATAAAACTAAATACGAGTAAAAATAACTACCAAAAACAACAAGTAAACGTGACGAAACAGCTAAACAGATACTATCATAAGGAACAATTAGCGATCGGAACTTCGGCAAGGTTTCTAGCCTTGGACCGGAATTATCGCTCAATTGAAACTTACAAGACGAGCCCTACAGAACGTCTGACGAAGAGCCCGAATTGGCTTCGAGATGGATCTCGTTCGTCAGATCAACCTCCCTACCTCCCACGACGAATATAAAACACAGAACAAGCAACATGAAAAGTATATAGGTGGACATAATCACATGAGGCACAGCTAAACGTAATAAAGCGTACAATGATACTACGTTAATACTTATCTCGCGTGCAAGAAAAAAAATGTGCCTCGTCTCCGTAGATGTACGTTTGAGACTTCGAAATACTTCGCCTTGTGTATTTGAGTACTGCTCGCACGTAATGAGGACTAAAAGATGAGGTCCAACGTAGTCATACCATGTAGAACTTGATGTTGAGGTTCACTGTCGACCTTGACCTTCTGGTAGCCGTTATCCGGAGTATGTAATGTTAGAAAATCCACGTATTTTCGACTATTGTGGAACTTGTGAGGTAGTTCCCGTGTTGAATCCTGAGTAATTCAAGACACACTGGCATACCAATTACTGTTGCACTCTCTTTATGTATCATCCAATTACTGTTAGGACCTTTCCTGCAGGGTCTCTACATATGAGGGTAAGATCGTGCTGATAAGACGCGAATCCAAATAAACTGCCAACATTAGTTCAACAGATAACGATGCATAACTTCAGACACATCCACCAAGGCCTGCTGTGAACTGAAGTGAACTGAAGCAAACTGTAAGGCGGGTGGTACAGTTTAACATCATTTATTGACAGTATACGTTCAACAATACGAGACAATGTTCTTGACGGAGACAATCAACATGGATGCATAGTAATGATACGCTGACAAAAATTATGTACATCTATGATGGTGGTCAGGTATAGCGGTAGATCCCTTTCAAACACCTTCCTTACATTCACGTAATAAGAATCCAGTAATGTTCATGCTAAGTTTGAAACAGTAAGATATAAATGTCCGTTGACCTTGTCTGAGGACAATCCAACTAAATACGTATTCCCATATCACTGAATCCCGCATTCATCCAACAAAAGACTGTCTTGATCCAAGACTTCCTTCCTACCACGTAGGTTCAAAACATACTATCAATGGCGTAAACATGAAGCTACATCTGGGTTAGTATTTGGGTTTTAACTAACCTCTCCACAAAATCCATGCCATGACTTTGGCATTGGCGAAAACGGCATATTAAAACATGTGAAGCATACAAAAATCAATTAACTTCGTTCCTCGTAGGTATCCTCCCTCTACGGTAATTCAAACAAGGCAATCGACTCCGTTTGTCCATTCTAGGAATGACATACTATGATGGATCCCCGCTAGACCATAACTAGGAGCGGCCTGATACTTCAATTAAAAATCGATAACCATTCAATGTGAAATGGGGCGACACTTACATGATACTTCCACTATTGGCTTCGACATGAAGACCAATATATATATCAATCAATAGAATAATGGCTTCCACCAACTTGGTACGAATACAAGAAATATTCCACGGACATCAACATGGTCCGTACTGCCCCATACAAAAACATGACGTCACAATCCCTAAACTAGGTTACCCGTGCGTCCAAAGCAACTCACACTGCATTGTGCACGTCAGTGCGTGAATCAATCGAACGCTCAAATAATATAACTATATTAAGACTGGTGCGTACATTTGGCAGGACCGAAGACTACCCCCTTAGGTAATAAATGTACGTAACAGCTCCCTTATTACCTCCCCTTAAAAAAATTACGTACATTTATTACCTAAGGGGGTAGTCTTCGGTCCTGCCAAATGTACGCACCAGTTTTATATAGTTATATTATTTGTGCGTTCGATTGATTCACGCACTGACGTGCACAATGCAGTGTGAGTTGCTTTGGACGCACGGGTAACCTAGTTTGGGGGATTGTGACGTCATGTTTTGAACGGGGTAGTTCGGACCTTGTTGATGTCCGAGATATATTTCTTGGAAATTGCTGGCAAGTTTGAAGAAGCCATTATGTTATATTGATTCTTCTGGTATTCATGATGAAACCTATAGTAGAAGTATCAAGTAAGTGTCGCCCCAGGGCATATCAAATATTTATTGAATTAAATTTTTTTTTTTTTTTTTTTTTTTTCGTACGCCCGCTAATCCTCGAGGCGAAATCTCAGGTTATTGCTAATGTCTAACCTGACATTGATTTTACGTGAGTATCCCTTTTCTTGTGCAGAGACAGGTGTCCCTCGCCATTCTGGCAGATACTCGCCGATTTCGGAGGTACCCATTAGAGCTGGGTCGGCTCAGGAGCCGCCAATCCCTGGTCGACGACACTCCTTCAAATGTCCTCGCCAGGTCTCGAGTTAATCCAGTCCAATTCCCGGTCGACGAAAAATCCTCAAATGCCGTCGCCCGGGTTTGATCCTGAATCACCCGGTCGCCAGAGCGGTGTTGTAACCACTACGCTAGCGCGGCTCCCTGAATTAAATTAAAGTATTAGGCTGCTCCTAGTTTGATCTAGCGGGAATTCATCATAGCATGTCATTCCTAGAATGGACAGACGGAGTCGTTAGCCCTTTTGAATTACCATAGAGGGATGATACCTACGAGTGAACGACGTTAATTGATTCGTATGCTTCACATGTTTTAATATGCCGTTTCGCCAATGCCAAAGTCATGGCATGGATTTTGTGGAGAGGTTAGTTAAAACCCAAATACTAACCCAGATGTAGCTTCATGTTTACGCCATTGATAGTATGTTTTGAACCTACGTGGTAGGAAGGAAGTCTTGGATCAAGACAGTCTTTTGTTGGATGAATGCGGGATTCAGTGATATGGGAATACGTATTTAGTTGGATTGTCCTCAGACAAGGTCAACGGACATTTTTATCTTACTGTTTCAAACTTAGCATGAACATTACTGGATTCTTATTACGTGAATGTAAGGAAGGTGTTTGAAAGGGATCTACCGCTATACCTGACCACCATCATAGATGTACATAATTTTTGTCAGCGTATCATTACTATGCATCCATGTTGATTGTCTCCGTCAAGAACATTGTCTCGTATTGTTGAACGTATACTGTCAATAAATGATGTTAAACTGTACCACCCGCCTTACAGTTTGCTTCAGTTCACTTCAGTTCACAGCAGGCCTTGGTGGATGTGCCTGAAGTTATGCATCGTTATCTGTTGAACTAATTTTGGCAATTTATTTGGATTCGCGTCTTATCAGCACGATCTTACCGTCATATGTAGAGACCCTGCAGAAAAGGTCCTAACAGTAATTGATGGATACATAAAGAGAGTGCAACAGTAATTGGTATGCCAGTGTGTCTTGAATTACTCAGGATTCAACACGGGAACTACCTCACAAGTTCCACAATAGTCGAAAATACGTGGATTTTCTAACAGTACATACTCCGGATAACGTCTACCAGAAGGTCAAGGTCGACAGTGAACCTCCACATCAAGTTCTACATGGTATGACTACGTTGGACCTCATCTTTTAGTCCTCATTACGTGCGAGCAGTACTCAAATACACAAGGCGAAGTATTTCGAAGTCTCAAACGTACATCTACGGAGACGAGGCACATTTTTTTTTCTTGCACGCGAGATAAGTATTAACGTAGTATCGTTGTACGCTTTATTACGTTTAGCTGTGCCTCATGTGATTATGTCCACCTATATACTTTTCATGTTGCTTGTTCTGTGTTTTATATTCGTCGTGGGAGGTAGGGAGGTTGATCTGACGAACGAGATCCATCTCGAAGCCAATTCGGGCTCTTTGTCAGACGTTCTGTAGGGCTCGTCTTGTAAGTTTCAATTGAGCGATACTTCCGGTCCAAGGCTAGAAACCTTGCCGAAGTTCCGATCGCTAATTGTTCCTTATGAAAATATCTGTTTAGCTGTTTCGTCACGTTTACTTGTTGTTTTTGGTAGTTATTTTTACTCGTATTTTAGTTTTATAATGAATTTTGTTTGTATTATGCGTCCTTCTAATCCTCCTGTCGTTCAGTTTTTTACAAAACCTATGTTTTTACACTGTGTTGTCAGTTGTCTTGTGCATTATTGGATCGTAGATGTCATCGTAAATTTTTACGAATTCTATTTTAGTTCCACATTTTTATTTGATTTGATTTCTACGACTGTAGTCATTTGTCTTGATTATCGTGTCGTGTCAGTATTGTGCTATTGTCTGTCACGTTATTGCTTTCACACCATTTCATGTTATAAATTACATTATTGATTATTAATATTATTGCCTATTATATAACTTGATTTTACCGTTCTAGGACAGGAACGAAGACCACTAGTTGTAGTAACACTTTTAAGTAGTATTATTACATAATAATATTGAATAATGTCTACCTTAGACTATTTTATTAAGCAGGCTAAGGCGCTTAATATACCTCAGGAAGAGATTAGAGCATTTGCACTTGCAGAATATAAGAAAGCTCAAGAAATAGAAGCAGAACAGAGAAAGCTAGAAACTTTAAGATTACAAAATTTGAAATCTGAGGCGGAGGAGAATGAGAAAAAAATGAGATTAGCCGCTGAATTAGAAGAAAAACGATTTCAGCGAGAGGCAGAACAGAAGCAAAGGGAGGCTGAAGAAAGACTTAAGATTGAGATGGAAAATAAACAAAAGGAAATGGAAGAAAGAAGATTAATAGCTGAAAAAGAGATGGAAGTTAAACAAAAAGAAATGGCAGAAAAGAAGATTAATAGCTGAACAAAATACAAAACGACTTCAGCTTGAGATGGAAGAGAATGATAAAAAACGACAGCATGAACTGAAATTAGCAGAGTCAGAATATGAGAGACTTAGGTTAACTCAGGAAGCTAATTCTCAGAGAACTTTTGAAAGCCAAACTTCATCCAGACATGATCATTTTAAGGAAATTCACCTTAAATTACCTAAATTTAATCCACCGTCGGATGACATAATATTTTTCCTAGATAGATATGAGGCCACTTGTATTTCTTATAACGTGGATAAAACACTGTATTGCACATATTTATCCAGGTTACTTACTGGTGATGCTTTAGCAGTTTATCATACTACCAGTATTAATGAGAAGAATGATTATAATGCTCTTAGAGCCGCACTTCTGAAGAAATTTCAAATGACAGAAGATGAATACCGATTAAGATTTCGTACATTACTACCGCAATCAAGCAGAAATTTCAGTGATTTTCTGTCACAAATACGACTAACCCTAGAAAGATGGATCGAATTATCCAAAATTGAAAAGTCGTATGAAGGTCTCTTCGATTTACTGATGCGCGATAAGGTACTATCGTCTGTAAATCCTACATTTCTCGCATTTTTACACGAACGGAAACCTTTATCAATGAAAGACTTAGAAGAACATGCAAAAAATTTTTGCACTGCTCACCCAACCATGGATCTAAGTAATGCACATATTAAGAATGAATTGCCTGTTGCTTTTGCAGCACAACAAAACAATTTTTCACGAAATCGTTCCTTTAGTGCTGACAGGTATGTCAATAAGGGAAATAATTACAATTTTAACAATGATAACTTTTACAAAGGGAAGCAATTTCAACAATCTGCTCCATTTAATGTTTCTTGGAACCAAGCTCACAGATCGCAAGATTTTGGTAACAATAATTTTAAAAATAATCAGGGACATTATAATAAACAAAACTGGAGATCAAGATCTCAGGGTCCACAAAACAGACAAGGTTCTTGGAATAAAAATTTTAAAGAACAGCATAACTTTAATTATACAAATTATCGGACTCATCCGAATTTTAACTCTAGTAGAAACGACAATTATGGCAATTTTAATGCAAATAATCAAAATCGATCGCGTCGGAGAGATAGATCGTCAAGTAATACGGGTAGACATTCTAATGTCGCTTTAAATGATACACAGGCTAACATTGAACAGGGTAAAGTAACTGAAACTCACAATGCTATGTCTTGTTCTCTTGATTGTACCCAGGTGAAAGACTGTCCAGAATGCTCGACTCTTTTCCAGCCTAAGGCGATCACGACGCTGCGTTGCGGACATACCTTGCCTAGTCTACCTGTAGTCTGTACGGCCACTGCTGCGTCAGTACACCAGGGACAGGGCTCTCTCTTAAGTTTAACAAGGGATTTGTCAACAATATTTCATGCTCTCTCCTATTTGACTCAGGTTGTAGCACTGTGGGCGTCCGGACTTCGCTGATCAACCCAAGTTGTGCCACGGGCAGGGTTGTCAAGTGTGTGACATTTGGTGGCACCGTCGAAACATTTCCCACTGCTATTATTGACCTTAACACACCATTTTTTTCAGGAAAGATCCAGGCATGTCTCCTTCCGAATCCAATTTGTGATTTAATACTTGGTCGCATACATGGTATTAAAGAGTGTACACCACAGCAAATTGCTGAATGGGAAGAGCGACATATTCAAACTGCAAATGCAGTAGTGACTAGAGCGCAAGCTACTAATATGTCGCATGATACACCTATTGAACCTACAGTTCATACCACTTGTGATGATGATGCTCCTATTTCACGGGAGTTGTTTGCAACATTGCAAAAGAATGATGATTCATTAAAAAAATTTTTTCATTATGTGAACAAAAAGAATACCAGCAACAAACTTGCAAAATCTAGACATGAATTTATACTTAAAAATGGGATTTTGGTTAGAGTAATACGTGAAAAGGATTCATCCTTATGTTATCAGATCTTAGTTCCATCCTCTATGAGATCTCGTATATTACGACATGCGCATGACTCGCAATGTGCGGGCCATATGGGTTTTTTGCGTACCAAATCCAGAGTGCTTTCGGCATTCTACTGGCCAGGCGTCCATAGGGACATCACTCTCTATTGTCGGTCCTGTTTGATATGTCAGGAAGTTAAGGTACGGGGTCCATTTCATGCGGCTCCTATTCAAGCTGCGGACATCCCGATTAGACCATTTGATAAAATGGCTATAGACATTATTGGTCCGATGCTTCCATCTGCTAGAGGGCATACGCATATTCTTACGTGCATTGATATGTGCACTCGTTGGCCTGAGGCCATTCCTCTCAAGAACACTTCATCTGCCAGTGTAGCAGAGGCATTGATGTTAATCTTCTCACGCATTGGTTTTCCACGGAAAATCTTGTCGGATCATGGGGTTCAGTTCATTTCTGAATCCATGTCTCAAGTTATGAAGACATTAGGTATAGACAGATCTCTTAGTTCTATTTATCATCCGATGTCAAATGGGTTAATTGAGCGTCTCAATAGGACACTCAAGCAGTTGTTGGGTAAGATGACCCAAGACCATCCCCAAGACTGGGATCGGGTCATACCCGCTGCTCTGTTCGCGTATCGCGAAGTACAAAATCAAGCCACAGGGTTTTCTCCATTCCAGCTAGTTTTTGGCATGCAACCACGCGGTCCGATGTCGTTAATCCACGACTTATTGGTTGACGAGAATATTGAAGAGGAAACTCAATCCTCTTATGAGTATGTGATCTCTCTGAGAAAGAGAATCATAGATGCTTGTAGACTAGCTACTGCATCATCCGAACAAGCCAAAGAAAAAGCTCGTCTATTTGCAAACAAGTATAGACGTCTTCGCCAGCTTATTCCTGGTGACGAAGCTTTTGTATTACTCCCTGCGCATAACAATCGTCTTTTAATTACCTGGAGAGGTCCTTTCAGGATCATCTCAAGAATATCCGATGTCGACTACATCGTTGATGTTAATGGTAAACATAAAACCTTCCACATTAACATGTTGAAGGAGTATTACTCACGTCCTGATTATCTACAGTCAGTGTTCCAGGCAACTGACGATCCTACACCTCCTATTCAACATTATTCTAGTTTGTCAGTCATCCAAGAAGAAGAATCTTCTTTCGATGATGTACAACTACCAATACCAGTTGTACCACTCCATTCCACTGAGAAATGGAATGATGTTACAATCTCATCTACTCTTTCGGCTGATCAACGTCAGCAAGTCTCTAATATTCTACACTCGTATGAGGATGTCCTCACTGACATCCCAGGTCATACGTCAGTCATCCAACATGACATTATTCTGAATGACGATACGCCTATTCGAGTTCGTCCATATCCTATCCCTTTACACTTTCGTGATAAGGTTGATAAGGAATTGGATGAGATGCTTCAATTAAATATAATTGAACCATCTTCATCACCATATTCTTCTTCTATGGTAATCATTAGGAAGAAGGACAACAATATACGTCTTTGCGTAGATTACAGGAAATTAAACAAAGTTACAAAATTCGATGCGGAACCGTTACCTCTTTTAGACGACTTATTGGAGAAATTATCTCATGCCACATTCTTTTCGAAATTTGACCTTTCAAAGGGCTATTGGCAAGTGCCACTTACTCCTAAAGCAAAGCCATTCACCGCTTTCTCGACGCCAATGGGTCTTTTTCAATGGAATTTTATGCCATTAGGATTAATGAATGCGCCAGCTACCTTCGTACGCATGATGCGCCGCATATTGTCTCATCGTCCCGATGTCATTACTTATATAGATGACATCTGTCTTTTCAGTGACTCTTGGGATGAACATATTCATGGATTAAAAGCTTTACTTTCTACCTTACGGGATTATAACTTAACAGCGAAACCTTCAAAGGCTTTTGTCGGTTTTCATGACATCTCATTTCTGGGTCACCGCATAGGTCATGGTTTCATGTATACAGAAGACAGTAACGTCTCTAAAATTTTAAACATCTCAGCACCTAAGACAAAAAAACAAGTTAGGTCGCTTTTAGGACTAATACAGTTCTATTGAAAATTCATCCCTCATTTGTCTACTATAACTGCACCTTTGTCGTCTCTACTGAAGAAAGGCACATCTAATGTAATAAAGTGGTCGCAGGATCACCAAACGGCGTTAGACTATATAAAACAATTTTTTTCAAATGCACCTTTTTTGAGGTTGCCTAACAAAAATCTCACCTTCATTCTTCGCAGTGATGCTTCTTCCTACGCTATCGCTGCAGTTTTGATGCAGGAATATAACGGCACCTTATTTCCGGTGATGTACGTGTCCAGAAAACTTACGGAGAGCGAACTCAAATACTCCGTTCTTGATAAAGAGCTCCTCGCATTAGTGTGGGCAATCACAAAACTGGAACGTTACCTTCTCGGTTCATACTTTGTGGTGGAATCTGATCAAAAAGCTCTTACCGCAATGACACGAATAATGTTAAATCATCGAAGTCAGCGCGTTCCGCTATAGCGCTTCAACCATTCAATTTTGAAATACGAGCTATTCCTGGAGTGAAGAATGTTTTCGCAGACTGTTTGTCGAGATGCCCAAGCGAACTTGTCGAAGATAAACCACTTCCAGATGTTGAAACATCCTCATCGATAACATGAATAACTTTGTACATTATCATTGATAGTACATCTATAAAGACTGGTTATATAACTGAAGTATTCGTATAAGTATAACTTTCATGATATACTTACTTATAGATTATAACATTACTTCTTGTGTAGTAACGTTTTATTAGAACGGGAACAGTGGTATTAGAGTAACATTTTATTAGTACGTGAACATTGGTACTACAGTAACTTTTTATACGTATGGAAACATTGTTCAGAGCGACAAATATACATTTGTTATTCCTATGGAACATAATACACTACATATCGTGTTCGAGAATATATTTTATCGTGTATGGAACATTGAGAACATCGTCTCGTCGATTACTAACTAGTTGTAACTGAACATTGACATATTGATAGTGATATTGGAATTACTTAGAAAATATTAGTAACTGGTTATTTGTTGGTAATTAAGAAATATATTAATTAGAATAATTCAATTTAATCTATTTAATTAATTATGGATCACACACATACTAACTTTCTTAGTTGTCACGTAATACCTACATTCACGGGTCTTAGTTATGATATCTCACTGTTAGATCACTAGTCAACCGTACTAGTGTTAGAAAACATTAAGGTTGTTGATTCTTAAAGTGTTTAATTTTGCACTGCTTCATTTTTGCACATTGTATTTTCAATTTTTCTGTTTTATTGATTCTCTTGTCATTGATCATCATCAGTGTTGCTGTTCATTTTCATTTTTGAAATCATATGTTTCAAATTTTTTTGAAAACTTAGTTGAATTTTATTATCATCTTTTTTTAATGGTTTTTTTCATTTTTCATTTTCGAACTTGTTTTTACTTCGAATATTACCACATCGTTCCAAAGTAGGTCGATGGTGGATGTGTGCTTTAATGCATACTATCATTTAGTTATATTGATTTCGTTTAATATTCTTTTCTTAATATGGTATAACTTTATGCATTTCATATCTTGTTGTAGTTTTGACTCACCTCTCTCGGGTACTAAGTTCAAAAAAAAATTAATAGAATTAATTTTTTAAGGGGAGGTGATAAGGGAGCTGTTAGTACATTTATTACCTAAGGGGGTAGTCTTCGGTCCTGCCAAATGTACGCACCAGTTTTATATAGTTATATTATTTGTGCGTTCGATTGATTCACGCACTGACGTGCACAATGCAGTGTGAGTTGCTTTGGACGCACGGGTAACCTAGTTTGGGGGATTGTGACGTCATGTTTTGAACGGGGTAGTTCGGACCTTGTTGATGTCCGAGATATATTTCTTGGAAATTGCTGGCAAGTTTGAAGAAGCCATTATGTTATATTGATTCTACTGGTATTCATGATGAAACCTATAGTAGAAGTATCAAGTAAGTGTCGCCCCAGGTCATATCAAATATTTATTGAATTAAATTAAAGTATTAGGCTGCTCCTAGTTTGATCTAGCGGGAATTCATCATAGCATGTCATTCCTAGAATGGACAGACGGAGTCGTTAGCCCTTTTGAATTACCATAGAGGGATGATACCTACGAGTGAACGACGTTAATTGATTCGTATGCTTCACATGTTTTAATATGCCGTTTCGCCAATGCCAAAGTCATGGCATGGATTTTGTGGAGAGGTTAGTTAAAACCCAAATACTAACCCAGATGTAGCTTCATGTTTACGCCATTGATAGTATGTTTTGAACCTACGTGGTAGGAAGGAAGTCTTGGATCAAGACAGTCTTTTGTTGGATGAATGCGGGATTCAGTGATATGGGAATACGTATTTAGTTGGATTGTCCTCAGACAAGGTCAACGGACATTTTTTATCTTACTGTTTCAAACTTAGCATGAACATTACTGGATTCTTATTACGTGAATGTAAGGAAGGTGTTTGAAAGGGATCTACCGCTATACCTGACCACCATCATAGATGTACATAATTTTTGTCAGCGTATCATTACTAAGCATCCATGTTGATTGTCTCCGTCAAGAACATTGTCTCGTATTGTTGAACGTATACGGTCAATAAATGATGTTAAACTGTACCACCCGCCTTACAGTTTGCTTCAGTTCACTTCAGTTCACAGCAGGCCTTGGTGGATGTGCCTGAAGTTATGCATCGTTATCTGTTGAACTAATTTTGGCAGTTTATTTGGATTCGCGTCTTATCAGCACGATCTTACCGTCATATGTAGAGACCCTGCAGAAAAGGTCCTAACAGTAATTGGTGGATACATAAAGAGAGTGCAACAACCATCAACATATCTAATGGATATATATCATGGATGGACATAACCAAATTTGTTAAAGTCATATAAATCATCCAACTAGTGACACAATTGTGTTAATATATTTTATGATATTAAGAACAGACATAAGTCTGGAAGTGTATCAGGAAATCTAGGACATAAGAGCTAAGTAGATTCATGTTGAGATCTACCTTCACAACGAGATCTATCAAAATTATTATCTCTGTTGAGACCATTGCTCTTATTTGAACTCCAGTTACCATAATTGTGATTATTATTTCCCTTATAATCAAAATTCCTATTACGTGGATTTTGTTGTTTCCAAAAAAAACTATTATAAGGTTGGTAACTTTTTACAAAGTACCTATAGTTACTGGGACCAACATGTTGAAGACAATTAAATTGCCTCCAGTTCTTTGAAGAAGAACCGTTACGTGATGGACGCGTTTGGTACTGTCCACAATCACGGTTATTTCTCTTAGTAAAGTTGCTTTTATTTTTCCCTGTAGCAATATGCTTAATAGGTATAGGGTAAGGTCTTACTCTGATCGGATTACGATCAGTAAGTATGATGTCATGTTGAATGACATGTGTGTATCCAGGAATGTCGGTAAGGACATCCTGAAATGATTGTAGCGTAGAAGATACTTGACGCTGTTCCGTCTGGTCGTTCAATAAATTCCGTAAGCATATTTATATGAAAGGTTTTTTGCCTTCCATCAACATCGACAATATAGTCGACATCCGAAATTTTAGAGACTATAGTGTATGGACCTTTCCAAGAAATGAGAAGTCTGTTTTCCTTCGAGGGAAGTAAGACAAACGCTTTGTCTCCAGGACAAAGTTGACGTAGGCGTCTTTTTTTTATTAGCGAATCGCCTAGCCTTTTCTTTAGCAAATTCTGATGATGAAGTAGCTAACCTGCATGATTCCATAATTTTCTCCCTAAGAGCAATGACATATTCATATGACGATTGTGTATCATCGTCAATATTATCGGCAGTGATCAGATCGTGTAGCAAGGACATAGGACCACGCGGTTGCGCGCCAAAGACAAGTTCAAAAGGAGAAAACCCTGTATGCTCGTTGGGAACCTGTCTATAAGCAAAGAGAGCTGCAGGTAGGACCCTGTCCCAATCATCAGGATGATCCTCCGTTATCTTGCCAAGTAAGTTCTTTAGTGTTCTATTAAGACGTTCAACCAATCCATTGGACATTGGATGATAAATACTACTGAGAGACCTTTTAATGTCCAGAGTAGCCATTACCTGAGACATAGTGTCCGATATTAATTGAGTGCCGTGGTCTGACAGTATTTCTCCGGGGAATCCCAGACGAGAAAATATGAGCCAAAGAGCATCTGCGATATCGACAGTTGATATGCTTTTAAGAGGAATAGCCTCTGGCCAACGCGTGCACATGTCAACGCAAGTAAGGATAAATTGATGTCCTCTGGCTGACTTAATCTTAAACGGGCTAATAATGTCTATTGCCATTTTCTGAAACGGCCGAATAGGAATATCTGCGGCTTGAATAGGTGCAGCTTGTCTAGGACCTCTAGACTTGACCTCTTGACAAATTTTGCAAGATCGGCAATAAATTCGTATGTCTTTGTTCACGAATGGCCAAAAGAAAGACGCAAGGACTCTAGTCTTAGTTCTGGAAAAACCCATATGTCCAGCACACTGAGAATCGTGTGCATGTTGAAGAATTAAGGCTCTCATACACGTAGGCACAAGAATTTGCGAATGCATAGACTTGTCCGAGTGTTGTACCATTCGTACCAATATACCATTCTTCATAGTGATATACGATCTGTGATTCGTATTCTGATTAGGATCACCTTTCTTTGCGAGAAGGAAGAATTTCTTTAAAGAAGGATCTTCTTCTTGTCGTTTAACAAACGAGTCATGCGAAATCACCAAGTGATCGTCTTGGCTATCAACTCCATTACTATCATTAGATGAAGTTGAAGGGATAAGAGCTTGGGCTCTTGTTACCACTGCATTGACCGTTTGGATATTTTGTTCCTCCCAAATAGAAATTTGTTGCGGGGTGCATTCCTTAACCCCATGAATACGACCGATTTTAAGATCCGAAATAGGATTAGGAAGAAGACACGCGTGGACATCTCCTGTAAAGAAGGGAGTATAAATGTTAATGACTGCAGTAGGATATTTTTCCATGGTACCTCCAAATGTAACACATTTGACCACCTTTCCCGTGTAACAGCGTTTATCTATTAGAGACTGTCTAACCCCGACAGTAGTACATCCAGAATCAAAAAGCACTGAGACTGGACTATCATTCACTAGACCTTTATGCAAGATGAGAGATCCTCTCCCATCATGCGCAACTGTAGCAGGAAGAGCGGGAAGAGGGTGACCACAAATTAAGGTAGATACAGACGATGGCTCGAACAATGTTGAGCATTGGGGGCATTCAGTTGCTCTCCCAAAATCGAAAGCACAACCGATGATAGCATTAGAGTTCCCACTATCATTTACTTGATTACAGGCTCCATTAAACTCTTATTGTGCAGAGATTGCCTGTTGGTAAGCTTTTCTTTTGTTACATCTAGGTCTACCGCTATTATCATTTCCCCTGTAATTGTTATCATACTGCCTATTGTAATTATCATTCCGGTTTGAATCCCGGTTTGTATATTCACCATCGTCATATTCTTGACGTCGAGAATGGTTATCCCGAGAAGAAAAGCTTGGGTAGTTTTTATTGTGATAACCTTTGCGACAGTGTCTAAAATTATTACCACCAAAATTACGAGAACTACCATCTCGTCTCCAGTTCTTAGAAGAAGAACCTTCATATGTAGGATTACTCTGCTTATGAGTGTAATTCTGATTACTTTTCCTATTCCAGTTTTGTTGAGCACCCTGAAATTTCCTATTGAAATTAGGGCCACATGGTGCTGCCGAAGCAACTGGCAACCCTTCTTTCACTTTAGAATTGCTAACTGTAGCATGGGGATGCGCGGTGGCATACTGGCAACAGTATTCCTCCATGTCTTTTAAGTTTTTGGGCTTACGCTCATGAAGAAATGCAAGGAAAGAATCATTAACAGATGACAAAACTTTGTCTCGAAGTAATAAGTCCATTAGGCCTTCATATGTTTTCTCAGTTTGAGACAACTCAATCCATCGTGTAAATGTACGACGTATCTTTGTAATAAAATCAGAGAAATCTACCCCATTTTCTGGCAACATTGTCCTAAAACGAAGACGATAATCTTCTTCTTTTAGTAGATATTTATTTAGTAATGCTGCTCTGACAACATCATTATTAGTTCTGTTATGTTCCTCTATTGTCATAAGAGTAGTCACTGTTTCACCTGTAAAAAATTCCATCAGTTGTTCGACATATTTTTCCTTTTTTATCTTATGCGTATCGCATAAAAATTGGAATCTATCCAGATAATCCGCTATGTCGTCCTTTAAAGGATTGAAATGAGGTAATTTTATCTTACTAGCAAACTCCTTTGTCGTACCCGAAGCTGCTTGATGAGCACCCATATTTGTCACTTTCAATTTCTCTAATTCCAAAGTTGCGAGTCTTTCCTCATGTTCCATTTTCTGTTTCTCTTTCCTTTCCTCGGCTACTCTATCCAATCTTCTATTTTCCGCCTTTGCCTGAAATTTTCTTTCCTCTGCAGCAGCTTGAAGTTTTCTTTCCTCTGCTTGAAGTTTTCTTTCCTCTGCAGCAGCTTGAAGTTTTCTTTCCTCTGCTTGAAGTTTTCTTTCCTCTGCAGCAGCTTCATATTTTTGTTTTTTCCATTTCCATCTGGAATTTTCTTTCATCAGCTAGCATTTGCAACCTTAAATTCTCAGCTTCTATCTTCTTTTGTTCAGTTTCTGTTTTCAATTTATTATCGTCTTTTTGTCTCTTTTCTTCTGACTTCAATGCTATGACGAATTGAGCAGTCGCGAATTCTTCTAATTCTTTACCAGACTTGCCAAGGGATTTCCCTTGTCCAATGAAGTATTCCAGTGTAGACATTCTGTCTAATGAGATCAGTAACCTGAAAAAATTAAATAAATTACCTTATCCCACTTCAATGGGAGACAAGTCTTCAATATTAGACCTGTATACTCAGTTCAGTTTATTTCACTCTCTTTGAGAGACAAGTCTTAGTCAAAGACCTTGTATGGTTACCTTGTTTCTTTATAATAATATTCTATCAATAATCTCAATATGAATAGTGTATCATATTAATAACAATAATAATAATACATGACCAAGTATATGTATGTAGACTGTGAATGACAATAATAAATACAAGGACAAAGATACAGAACAACAACCGAAAAGTTTCGCAGAAGTCAAATAAACAATACAGCGAAACTAAGGAAAATATTACAAAAATGTGTAATGATGACTGCGAAAAGTAAACAAGACAAATGGCAACACTGTTATAAACGAAAAGGTGTAAAGAAATAAATGAAAGGAAGGAGAGACCTACAAATACAAACAAATGAAATCAAAACTAAAGAACAGAAAAAATATAACGAAAACAACGAAAAGGTACACTTCGTCACAACTAAACGTAAATAGCAATAAATATAGCTAACAATTTCCAATGAAGGAAAATTGTACAGTCCCTAAAGACACGCTCTCAGAAGATACCTCTATTACGTGGTATTATCTACAAGAGTCACCTTCCCAAGCAACCCACAGAAATATACACAACAATTTCACAAGTAACATAAATATCATCAATGGAATGTGTTGCAAACAAAGTTTCGTTACAAATCACTATTATAGTAACTCTCTTGCTCTTTGTCAACACGGGAGTACAATGTCAAGCGCGCACAGATTGTTAGATCCACAATAACATGTAGTGGTTCCAGGAACATAAAGTCACTATGACCTTCTCGATGAATAGTTGAGACTTGAGGCCCAATGTTGAAACAGTTCGTCGACGGTATGGTTTACAAAAAATACTTGACCTAGAACTACGTGACTTGAACGTTCAGACGTTGAATAGTCTGTTGACTGTAACGTGTAAACAACCAGCGGTACTGTTTACAAAAAATACTTGACTTGTGTACAGCTGTGATCCACGTAGCAATATTGCCTAGATGCCAACTCCAGTACTTGTACCAACTGTGGTTCATGTAGCATTATCACATAGATGCTAACACTGTTTATGTGGGTCAACAGTCGATGACCTATTTCTACTGTCCTGTATAGCCAAAGCTTGGAAATGTAGAGTACTACGGATGTGTGTTATTTATAGCTGTCAACCTTGATCATTCAAATCTGTAGTCGAAACCAAAATTGAAGCCGTAAAGCCCACGGAACTGGCCTACCAGAAATCTTAAGGCCAGAAATGTAATGGCCACTAGAAATGTTAGTTGGTTTTTTATGTGATGCAAATGTTGATGTGTAGTTGGCCAGGTACACGTGTCGATGTCACCTGAACAGAGAGCAGAGAAGATGGTGCGGTGAAGATCTGGGTCACTAACGCTGACAGCATACATGGTCTTTGTACGATGATGAATGATGATGAGACATGGGTGTGTAGTCGCGAATGCGTTTAGGCTCATATATATATATAGTTACACAATACACCCAGTCACACTCGTACTGAAGCCAATGATGGTTGAAACTACTGGTGACAGTTCATACATTTATTGACAGGACTAACAGTAGAATCACACAGGAACAGTCAATGTAAACAGGTTCACGTACATCATGTTAATTGAAATCGCTTGGTACATATCAGGCATTCTAAGGCTGGTGACCATTCAAATATGTGGGCATGGTCAATAGTGGTATGTTCTTTAATGTACAGTTCATAATGCCGCTTTGGTATCCCTGACTGAACGCGTCAGATACCTTAATAACTCCGTCATACAATGGACGAGCCCTTAACTCATGTAATCCTATTACCAGGGCCGTCGTTCAACTTGGCATAACACGCCAGTTACATCTTTTCATGCGGTAGAATAGTGGCCATTACACAGACCTCGATATGACGTCAGCTGTGTAATCTTCATAAGCAGGTTGCATCAACCCTGCTATAATGTTTGTATAAATATACCGCCAACCTGCGGTTTCCACAATATATATATAACTTCGTCACTGGACTTCTGATCATATAAAGACGAATAGTCTTAAATAGCTACCTTGAGCACAAAATATAAGTTCTGCATACAGGAACTGTGAGCTGTTCTCACAGGCTAGGTAAGCCTTTAACAAATTCTGCCACCGAATGCATAGTAATGATAAAGTCGGTGTTACCTTGAAACGAATCCTCAGAACATAAGAAATAACACTGTCGTCATTCCTGACGTACAGAAAATCACTGGGGAAAACTGACAACGCAGTCACTTCGGAGATTTTCCTTCCCCAGGATACAACGGACATTCACGTCCTCCAGAAGCCAGTTCGCACTCTACCTGACGGAAGTCTAATTTTTGCGCTCAACCACTGCGCATGGCAAATAGCCCAGAACTGTTTACCTTTGACCCTAAAGGTCAAACACAATGAATGAACCAAAAAGGGAGATAACCCCTAATCAACCTGACACAGCAAAGTTAAGACATAGTTCCCCAACTTTGACCAGGGTGAAAAACATACAACCAATAAATCGACGTTTGAAACTCCGTCAATAATGACAGCAACAGAAATCCTAGACCATAGCGTATAAATCTTTGACTCTTTGGGGGTTAATAACTTTCTTCTAACGGGATCTTGTCTCAACAGAGGGAGGGAGGATTACCCTTTGAGTCTACCTCGTTAATTAATTCATTAACTTATGTTTATTTGTATTTGATTGATATTCAAATATTGCTGTTGTGAAGTTTCTTTATATGGTTTGGCCATGTCTGCAGAATGGGAGAAGATCGGCTACCACGACAAGCATGGGAAACAAAGAGCCAGGGATCCAGACCTCCAGGACGACCCAGAGTCCGCTGGGAGGACAACATTAGACAATCTTTGAAGGACAGAGGACTAGAATGGAACCAGGCCAGGAAGAAGACAGCTGATAGAATGGTCTGGCGCTCTCTCTTCCAAACCTCTACACCTCACGGTAGAAGGGGAACGACTAAGTAAGTAAGTAAGTAGTAAGTTTCTTTATGGTAAATAAAATTTACATAAACTTATTTGCAGATGTTGGTCAGCTCGTCCCAAAAATATCCCTATTCCATAAATATAATTTGTCACGTCTGTGCGTCTAACTGTCGTCACTTATGTGTGTGTGTGTATGTAAGTGGTTGATATATATATATATATATATATATATATATATATATATATATATATATATATATATATATATATATATATATATATATATATATATATATTGGTAGACTGTCTGACTAACAAAGTTCTGTTGTAGAGATAGGCTGCACGAGAGAGGTTTTCTCGAGTTCAGGGACAGACTCTACCTATTTTTCCCACCATTTCACACGTGAAAATCTGTTTTCTTATCTTATCTCTCACTGAGTCACCACCCGTTCTAGTTCTATTCAGAAGGGACCAAACTATGTCTTAATTCCCATATCAAAAATCTACGACAATAGGACACATATTGAGAAAACCTGTCGATAGAATTACTGGAATCCTTCTTACGGACTCCCAAGGGTAAGGGAGGCAGAGGAAGTCCAAATATCACATGGAAAAGAGAACTGAAGACAGATATGAAGGGGATAATGAAGACATGGGAAGACCTTGAACTGATGGCACGTGACAGGCAGACTTGGCATACGTTTGTTGATGGCACGTGACAGGCAGACTTGGCATACGTTTGTTGATGGCACGTGACAGGCAGACTTGGCATACGTTTGTTGATGGCACGTGGCAGGCAGACTTGGCACACGTTTGTTGAAGGCCTTTACTCCTTTGGGAGTGAAAGGCGAAAGAAGAAGAAGGAGCGAATTTATCTTTAAAAAAAGCTGAATTTGTAATTGGCACTGACAATAAAACACGGAAGATGTATTTAAATAAAACTATAATACCCCGCGTAGGTCCAAGTGGATCTCTGGGAAGACAACGAAGGCTTATGCCTACCGCTCCCTTAGGCATCTCGTAAAGGTAAACTTCTTCTTCTTTGTTCGCCCCAAGACTTATACATTAATGACTAATAAAGGCAGTAGTCAGCTCAAGGTTCCTGATATCCTTCTATAATAATGACTAATAAAGGCACTAGTCAGCTCAAGGTTCCTGATATCCTTCTACATTAATGACTAATAAAGGCAGTAGTCAGCTCAAGGTTCCTGATATCCTTCTACATTAATGACTAATAAAGGCAGTAGTCAGCCTAAGGTTCCTGATATCCTTCTACATTAATGACTAATAAAGGCAGTAGTCAGCCCAAGGTTCCTGATATCCTTCTACATTAATGACTAATAAAGGCAGTAGTCAGCCCAAGGTTCCTGATATCCTTCTACATTAATGACTAATAAAGGCAGTAGTCAGCTCAAGGTTCCTGATATCCTTCTACATTAATGACTAATAAAGGCAGTAGTCAGCTCAAGGTTCCTGAAATCTTCCAAACAGTTTTTTTGTGTGGAGAGAAGTGGGTTGCTGCTATATGCCACTCCATTCACTGCTGTAAGTTAGGCAGGACTGGAGCAAATATTCGGCTGTCATGGGGCTGGTGCCACAGTAGCAGAGATATGTTGGATCAATCCTGTACTTGTGATATAGATGATACCTCAACCTATTGTGACCCATACGTAAGCGGAAAATTATCACCTAGTCTCGGGTACATGTACACTTGTTGAGGATTCACAAATCTTTCTCCAGTAACAAGCAATAATAATAAGAGAATAATAATTATCATACCAGAAATGAAATGCTATTGGGGGGGAGGGGGGGGGGAGGAGGGGGGGGGGGGGGAAGAAATAAAACAATGAATTAAACTTCAAAACATTCCGATTATTAATAAACAAAAACAAGAAACACCTATAGGCTGTCTTTCTCATGGCCTGGCTCCAAACTAGTCCTTGGTCCTTTAGAGATTGTCTAATGTTGTCCTCCTAGAGAACTTTGGGTCGTTCTAGAGTTCTGATCACTGACTGTAGGTTTCCCATATTTGTCGTGGTAGCCGATCTTCTCCCATTCTGCAGACATTGCCAAATCATCATAATTCAAAATGAAGGGATGCGTATAGTCTTGGGCTGTACGCGCGATTCCCTGCTTGGATTGCTGTTGATTAGATCCAGATATGCGATGGCCCAGGCAAAAGCCCTAAATGCGAGTAACCACAGACAAACGGTATCCCCTGCATAGAAACATAGCTGACATCAAAGGAGCATGAATAAAAAGGGGGATGTCATGGATGGCACAAGCAGAAACAACGAAGAAGCAAGTGACCACAGTTGAAAATATATTCAAAGGGGGAGAGTGGAATAAGTCAGATAAGAACTGGATTAACTACCAGCAAGTCATCATCAGCCTTGGCAGAGAGTGTAGAACTTGGGGCAATGGGAAAGCGGAACTGGAAATTAATCAACTAACACTTGATCGTACCGGGGATAATGATGTCAGTGTGTATACTGAAGGCTCTGTGATCCGTGGTGAAAAATCCGGTTGAGGCTTTTCTGCTAGGGAAAAGGGCAGATTCGTCGCCGAACATAGCGCGGCGTTCTAGATAACTACTTCCAGCACAATAATGGAGGTAGAGGCAGCTGCAGCAGCCTTATGGTGGCTAACGGAAACTTCAGTAACAAAGGCAGTCATTGTGTCAGATTGTCGGTCCATGCTTCGAAAGGTTCAAAATGGTTGGCTAAGGCATGAATGGAAAACCTCCATAGAACTGGTCATGCAGGGGTCTGCGGTAATGAGAGAGCTGGCAGACTAGCATCAAGAGCACCAACAATGGGGACACTGGATATGGATAACGGAGAGATACTGAGAACAATTAATGATCACCTGTTAGAGAATGACACTGCAACAGATGAATCATCAAGGTTAAGACTGTTGGAATATGGCATTAAACGTCAGGCTAGCAGAGATGGACGTATGAGAGAATGCATCGGTCATGTTTATAACCAGCAAGCTACAGGAACAGTTTGCATTCACACTCTTCGATATATACTGAGGGAGACTGGGCACTTATGGGTTTGCCCGGAGTGCAATGATATCGATTCTTTTCAACAATAACAATAACAATTGGCACTGTTCCACTCGGGTCTGCACATGCTGGGTTTTGAGGCCATGACGTATCATCTGGTTGCGGACTATCCGACCATGTCTCTTCTAGTTACTTCAACCACCTTCCCTAGATACATCATTTTTTAAATTGAAGTATCAATTTATTATCCTACGTGTTATCTATCATCTATATGAGGCCACCATTTTATTCTTTTCTAGCTGCCACACTAATGCTGGGCCCTTTGGGCTGCACAGCATTTTTTGTTTTATCCCTGCCTCATCCTAGGACTGTACCTTGAAGTATAGTACATTACAGGTGTAACAGGGAGTTCGAGTGTCAGAAATACGGTTTCAAACATTTGCATGATGGAAATTAACGAACTTATAAATTTAAATCAAAGGGCGAAAATCCATGACTTATGAATTTATAATCAAAACGCGATAATCCATAATACACTAAAATAGGGATCAACAGTGGTGTTTTACGCCACTTGAGAAAAAGTGCTGACTCAAATTTGGAGTTCTGTATTTTTAGTGAACTTGGCTAAGTCATCGTCGGAATGGGAAATTTATATTCTTTAGTGAGATGTTTTCTAGACAGACGATCTAGAAGGTTCGGGAAAAGTTATCGTGGTAAATCGTTGTACAAAGTTAATTCAGTCAGATTTTGAAGCGCATTAGGGTAGGTTCAGCCGGACCTAAGGGTCTTTTATGTTTGGACATGCGCCCTTATATAACCGACTAGGTTGAACGGGACGCGCCTCGCCAAAACGAGGCAAAATTTTATGATTTAAAAAAAAAGGGTAGGTTCAGAAATGGGCTCTCTCCCAAGAGTGTAATGATAGTATTTTAGAAGTGATTGGCGCAATCGAGAGTTATTATCGGGGGATAAGTCCAAATGAGTTGGCTTGCTTCTGTGGTGACAGAAAAGTTTATAACTATCCCCCAGATGCTCGATCGCCTACATATCACAAATGACAGTTCTGTGGTCTATTCAGAGGACAACAAAACAGTGTCGCCAGTACAAGATAAATATGGGATTTCTCAAGATAACCATGTGTGGTGAGTTTTACCAACATATGATAAACTGTTCAGTACATGACAAGAACTAGAGACAGCAGCTAGTCCTGAGAAGTAGGAAATAATAGATCTTGGTAAATTGTCATCCCTGGAGGTCAGGCCAGTATCATCTAAGATATGCCAAGTTGAACCAGAAAAATATCAGAACATTTTGAAAAGACATTGTTGCCATATGAAGAATATAGAGGGCAGAAACATATTGACAGCATTAGTTTTCCAAGTCGTGACCACCATAGCAAAATAAAGACAGCTAGAACTACTGAAGCAGCATGAGTGAAAGAGAGAGAGCAAAACATTTGTGTAAATAATCGAATTAAATTTGTTACTGTTCCAAACTGCCAACCTTAGGTGAAGGCTGGGCTCATCATTTCACATTCGCCACTTTATTTTGTGTAAATAAAGTTTCACCGTTATTTGCTACTGCTGTCGGAGTAAAGTCAATCAAAGTTCATCGAGATCATTCATTGCTTGTTTTGGTGTGAACTGTTGTCGTAACACCATCAACCAATAACCTGCCTACTCTCCAGGGTAGAGATACGAACCATATACGATCAAAACAAGATAGAAGTAGAGTAGGAAATGGTAGACAATATTCTTCATCAGCGTATATGCCAGCGGCCACATATACTCATATGGCGCACGTGACCAGCCAAACATTTAGGCAGTAGCAACGAGGACAACAGAACAAGAGACACGGTAGATGAAGAAAGCACGGCAGAAGAAGAAAAACAGAAGATGATGAAACTTTACAGCAGATCAAGAAACTTAATAGCAGATCAAGAAGCAACGTCGAGGAAGAAATACAAGAAACATAGCAAATCAACAAGATACGAGAAATCAAGAAATCCTGCGTCAAGTCAACAAGAAGAGGTCCTGCATCAAAGAAATTTTTTTTTCACACCACCCAACATAACCACTGGTCTGATCCAACCTATATGTACGTACAACTGGGTGAAATGTCATGACATACGCGCGCGAGTGAAATTAGATTAAAAACATACACATTCGCGATAGCTCAGAAATATTGTGTCTAAGTAGTTGTGAAATAGTCCGGATAGAAGAAAGTTGTCATACCACCAAGCAAGCAAGGAAGCAAGCAGTTAGATTAATCACATAAACATTTTAGTAAATTAATTTAGATTAGTTAGTATATAGTTAATTTATACATTCATTTAGTTTAATTAATTAGAAATTAGTTTATATTTTAAAATTTTTTTGTTTATTCAGTGTTGCCCATATTTTTTTTATGTGGAATATTTCTATGACGTTTGTTAGTTTTGTTCAACAGGTATTTCCACTAACACTTCTTACAGGTAGTGGCATCATGCAGCAACAGCAGCAACCAGAAACATGGCGCGCGCTTAGAGTAGGTATTTGTTTTGTATGTGGTAGATCGAACCACAAGGCACGTACATGTACGTATAGATACCGGAAGCCGCGACAGCCACCTAGGCAAGCTGAGACCCTATTAGATACACACAATAGACATACAGTCGCCAGGTTGGGTAACTGCGCAGAATACACCCGAACACAAACTCTTAACACTCGCAGACATAACCCGGACACCTATGGGATGTTCCGTCACGCAATTACTTACACGCAGGGTATACATAGTTAAGTCTTGGAGGAAAGGACAGTGCTATGCAGCAAATGGAAGACAACCACATGTGCACATGGTAGGAATAGCACATGAAAAATATAACTACCAACGAGACTATAGACAGCGGGAAAGAGACACAATGGGAAAAGGTGCAGATTGGAACAGCTTGGAAGGAAGAAGACATAGGATAGCAGTGAGAGACTTTATATCCAAAATAAGAAAGAGAACAACGTGGCGGATAAGCAATATGAAGACAAGAAATGTGAATAAATAGAATTACAATGGACAACGGACAGAAACTACACATATGTCAAATAAGTTTGGGACAGAGAATCAACAGTGGGCAAAGTGAGAATGTCAGACAACCACTTCAAATTTAGGAACTATAAACATCGTTCAGCTGAAAGTGGATCCAGTGACACAAACGGAGGTGAACAGAGTAGCGTCACACTTGGGGCCAGCACAAAATTATAAAGACGTCATGAGAGGAAAGGAAGCGTAGTCACATGTATTAGACAATACGAGAAAATCTAAGTTACCACTCAGTGTAATTGGGAAGAAACTACAAACGGCTAAAGAAGTAGTAGTACCACAGCATAGGGATAATAATAAGGTAAAGAATACGAAGGATGAACCGCTGCGGATATTACGGCAAGAGAAAGAAAGATCAGCGAAGGTGGACAATAGAAATGACGTACTAGGAGAAAAAGGAAAAAATATACTGACGTTCCCCAACACACCACACGGTATAGAGGGACGATGGAAGTACAACAACACATATGAACGGATAATGAGACACAGGATAGAAACAACACCAAAAGGAAGTGAGTGGAATGTCAACAGGAGAGGAGACAACTGGGTAGTAGCACCGAGCCAAAGCGAAGAGGACACGTCAGAGAGTTTTTGTCCATCAAGGAGTAGTCAGATTGCCACAACGGCAGCGATACATGCAACATCCAGGATAAAACCAAGTCGGTTAACTCCACCCCCACAAAACATATA
This sequence comes from Oreohelix idahoensis, assembly GCA_024509875.1. Taxonomy (NCBI): domain Eukaryota; kingdom Metazoa; phylum Mollusca; class Gastropoda; order Stylommatophora; family Oreohelicidae; genus Oreohelix; species Oreohelix idahoensis. Next base: position 496,845 of record JAMPIV010009010.1, read on the forward strand.
CCAAGATAGAAGAGAGGACAAAAATGAGATAACTGCACTTTGCAAATATATCGATAGAAAACATAGAGAATTACAAGAGGAAATAAGGAGGCAGGGACGGGGAGAAGATAAGATAGAAGAAACACAGGACACCGACGCACCGTACAAGCACATAAGAAAAGCAGTAAGAAAGACTGCTAAGAAAACAGGACCAAAGGAAATAGAGGACATGGATGCAACTTATAGGCGTGCAATAGGACCGGAGAAGACGAGATAGGAAGAAGTACACATAAAGCAAAAAGAAGTAGATGAAGACGCGAGAGCGAGGAGGGAGAAGAGAATACAGAGAGTAAACAGTGGAGCAGAAGAGAAGAAGAAAATGATCAAAGTGGCTGAGCCAAGTGCAGAGGAGATGAAGAAAGTAATAAAAGCCGGACTGAGAGGAGCTACACCCCACATCGTGGTACTACAGAGGGCGCAGAAATTGCTGGAGAGAAAGTTTCATACAGACTTATCAGAAAGAAAAGAATAAGTTTACAAGCTTGTAGTGAAAGTGATGGAGGAACTTGATTGGCAGGAAACCAGTATAGTGGACAGAGACGGGTGGTCTTCATAATCGATGTCAAGTTACTCAGACAGTGTGTCGTCAGATTAAGAAGATTCCGGGATAAATTTTCAGATAGTTTGGAATTCACAGAGGACGAGGACGCGGAAGAAAATGCAAAGTGGAGAAATAAAGGGAGTAATATGAGGAACAAATGGCAGACGGCGAAATGCGAAATAGTGAAGAAATTGACGACAGAGAAGAAACCGAGGCAAACGGTGGAAGAAGTAAGAAATAGAGAAGTTGGGAGAAATTCAAGAGATAAAGTAGGAAATGGGACAGGCCATGGGAGAATGGCGAGGATATTATGTGTGAGAAGACACAGAAGTGTCAGAAGAGATGAGAAGAAGAATAGGGATGAGAAGCCTTGACAGGTGGTGAGCATAAAAGATTTGCGATAAATGGGAATTGATATTGTCACAGGATGGATTGGGGCGACCTCTTCTCGATCTCTTCTCCACTACGGCAGTACTCATTTTCAATTGTTGTACGTACTGATTACCTGGAATTTCCGGGTCGACACATTTCTTTCTGCTCGTATCAAGCAGATATTTGATATTGTCAAATCATTTGACACTCCTTGTTGGTGATAGGGCATCACATTTGCTTGGCGCTGCACAGCTTTGCTGAGATTAGCGCAGGTGAAACCCATATGGGTCTGCTCAGTTTTCGCGTAGATTTTGTGTGCACAAGCGACGGATTAAGAGATTACTCGTCTGGGCGACACATTTTGGACAGACATGAATGACATAATCATTTACTGTCCACATGTTTCAGTGGAAAGTAAGATGTTACATCTGAAACACATTGTCGAATGAGTTTACAGATGTGTTTGTGAGTTTGCATACAAAACAATCGGTTGTTTTATTTCCATATATGGGAGAGGTGACCTCTGCATTACGCGCAGAATTTTTCCTACGTGGAAATATTTGAAATTACCCCACTGTCAAAGCCCACTAACCGGGTGGGGAAAGGTGCTAGCTGGCTACCGCCAACTATTAGGGCATCCCTATTGTGCGTACTGGATTTAACTTAATGTAAATAATAGCTTGAACATCAATTTAAAGAAGTCAGAGGTCATGACGCTCAATGTGAGCAACCATGAGCCCATATCAGTAAGGAATCAGCAACTGGAACAGACAGATGCCTTCACATACCTAGGATGCATAGTAACACCAGACGGCGGAGCAAGCAAAGACATCAACAACAGAATGAACAAAGCAAGAACAGCCTTTTTAGTCTAAACAACATCTGGAAGTCCTCTCAGTTCGGCACAAGCACGAAATTAGGATTATATCAGAGCTGTGTGCTTTCTGTGCTTCTCTATGGCGCGGAGAGCTGGAGAGTTACAGAGAAAGAAATGTCGAAATTGTCCTCTTTTCACACAACATGCCTAAGAAAAATTATCCGAATCTTTTGGCCGAATACCATCACCAATCAAGATCTGCTTACTCGGAGCAAGCATGAGGACATGCACACCATCATAGCTGGCAGACGCTGGAGCTGGGTTGGCCATGTCCTCAGAAGAGACCCCGATGCCATCACAAGAACAGCTATGCTATGGACCCCTGAAGGAAAACGAGAGAGAGGCCGACCAAAAACAACTTGGCGGAGGACTGTGGAGGCTGAGATGCAAAGAATGAACCAGAGCTGGGGCACTGTACAAAGGATGGTCGCCGACCGAGCAAAGTGGAATCAATTTGTTGTTGCCCTACAAGACGATACCAGGCGTAATGGCCACTGACTGTTATGACGGTCGGCGGCTAAGGATCAAAGAAGAAGAAAAGAAGAAGAAAATAATGGCTCGTGTACACTAGAGACCACACGAACAATGGTGACACTCAAAGACAAAGCCTCTAATCAGCTAATTTCACTTTATTGTCAACAACAATAACTGGACCACAAACAATCATAATGGAATACTAAATAGTTAACATACTGCCACTGCCAATTAACATATTAAAGATATGTCGCAGTGTTGGTTTATGAAGTGAGGACTGGTCACGACATCAATTAATAATATGTGTGACAGTGCCGTGAGCTGGTTACGTCCCAATTAGTAATATGTCACCGTGGTGGTGAACTCCTAGGACTGTGTGCCCTGTATATGTATATTGGCACTAATTGTTAATCAACGAACTAGGTGACTGGGGCAGACCTAGTCGTCGGATTTTCTATTTTGTCAATTTAGTCTATTGACAATCTTCCAAGTACGAGTATATCTTAATACTGGCCATCACCGCCAGAGCTGACTATTCCTGGATGATATATCTCAAGCTTCCAACCTAACTCGTTCCATCCCTCCTTGTGATGTTACTTAGTGACAACTTCGTACAGTGGTGATTTTCTTTATATCCAGTATCTTGTTTACTCTAGCACTCAACAACCTTTTAGAGACTTAACCCAACTTGAGAAACGTTCCATCAAAACAAAAATTTTATTTACATATCAGAAGTTCATCATAACAGAGGCATGTGGTACAAATTCCAGGTACAAACATTTCCTAACTGTCTCTTTTATGTCCCATTCCTCCTGGGCACATTCATGTACCTATGCATATATATATATATAGCTCTCTACCTGAGAACATTATCAGATATGGTTTATACCTATTTTCTTCCCTTAAGGCTATTCTATTTATTCTGGCTTCTCCCAAGCCTTTCATCAACTCTTTCCTGAGTTGTTTTCTCTCCTCTACTAATCCTGTCAGATTTGACTCATATTAATCAAAATACCATCATCTTAAAATTCATATATGCCAATTAGCACATTGGGTACACCTGTTGCAGTATCCTCATACTTATACCTGCTAGAGAGAGCATGTTTCATCCTGTAAATACAATCACCCTTTAATTTCTTACTCATCTTACTTGTAACAGTCAATATTGCAAAGTTCATTACACAATAGCCCAGCACGGCTATTAAATCCATATTCTTCTGTAAATCTTCTCAGATGCTTACTTAGTCTCATTTTATCCACCTCATAGTCAATGTTGTAGCTTCAGCTTCATTTCTCATTATCCTGCGCTCACTTAGTTGTAAGCGTCGTTAACCTTTTAATACTTTATTTCAGCTTCTGAAATCATTCTATTCAATGTCTATCAAAAGTTATGAGTCAAAGGACCTACTTACTTTGGTTTCACAGAATCCTCACAACACTCATATTTCTTACTATCACCCCTTATCACTAAGCCTATACTTTAAACACAGCTTTGTCTTTCATATGTAAATAGATTCTACTACTCTAACTAGGTCTATAGGATTCTTCAGAAGTATTCATTCTGTTTCCCACAGAAATTGAACTTGAGCCTGGCAGAAAACACATTCCTGCCACTCTACGTCCTTAACCAGGACTGCTCCTCCGAAAAATGCGACCGCTCACCAGCGTGTCCAAGTGTGTTCCCCTCTATAAAATCATTATCAGCTGATCTGTCCATGTTTACTGTAAATTCATTCGTTCCTCCTATTCTCCACTCAGCTGGAATATGTTTACGCTTATCCGCTGTGTAAACAACTCAGTGAAGTGTCATCCGTTGTCCTGGTAAACTTTTTACGTGCATATTTTTTTTCTCTCAACTCACTTAATCATATAAGGGAGGTAATTAACCGTTGTCTCCCTTTGCATAATTTGACTTAACCTTATATTGTCTTCTCTAAAGCTTGCTATACAATTCTTATATGTACATCTTCTAAACCATAATTACCAACTCACCAAATCTACTTAAGTGTAATTAAGCACTTTCCTCCCCTGACCTTAATATTCAGAGTCTCCTCCCTTTGATCAAAGTACTATTTCACTCATTTTATCTCCCTTCCAGCAAGACAAACAGTCCCCATTCAAATCCATTCTTATTTCTTAAACCATTTTTTTATACTTTCCCCCTTAACCAAAACCAAATCACCGCTTATAATTCCTGCTTGAGCATTTATAATGCTCCTAGCAAACCCAACGGCCTAATATCCGGCTTTTGGCTAGGATCATGTGTCTAGACGCAGGGATCAGTAGTGACATTTATGTCATGAGGTCCTTTGTGTAAGAACATAGAAGACCACTACAATGACACATGGTGTCATTGGGTCTTCGTGTGTTGGGACATGTGGTCTTGACCAGAGCCGGGTTTGGGGCGGGGACAATGCGACCTCATGCGAGGAAAAAATATGCGACCTCAAGCGAGGAAAAAAAAAAAGGCTAGGATCATGTGTCTACACACAGGGACCAGTAGTGACATTTATGTCATGAGGTCCTTTGTGTGAAAACACGGAAGACCACTACAATGACACATGGTGTCATTGGGTCTTCTTGTGTTGGGACATGTGGTTTTGACCAGAGCCGGGTTTGGGCGGGGGCCAATGCAACTTCATGCGAGGAAAATATGCAACCTCATGCGAGGAAATTTAAAAAAAAAGAAAAAAAAAGGTGACACAGCCTCAGCTTCCAAAAAAACACTACAGAGAGAAAAACATAAAAGCTCTCCGGAATAATCACACTAGGACAACATCTAAATAGCAGGCACTGAATCACAGTATTCCATACAAGCTGCACAGCCACTAGGCTGGCTTATCGCGTCCCTCCAGGACGAAAATCCAACCAACTCTGATCTGGCGTTAAAACCCTTTTTGCGGCCAAATCTTTCCGCTGGTCACATGACCTCGGTCGCTCGGCTATTTCCCCTTTCCAAACGACTTGATTCATTTATGAACAAGCAGCCAAAATAGCGCCGTGACATCCGCCCCCTTAAGAAAGAAAACGGAGTTTTCTTCCATCCGGAGGATGCTGGACCGAGTGACCCCGTCAGAAGGTCGCAGGCCCCTATGCCGCATAACAGCATACTCTCATCTGTCATGTCCATGACATTCTTGTCTCATTCCAAACTCACCTAAACACAATCAGTCCCTCTTGATATATGTATACATAATAACATAACCCACAGTCATGGCAGCCGAAAAAAATGACAATGGTTGCCACCCCTGGGTGACAGTATAATGATACCCCGTAGGGCTGTCGCTTATACATAAATGTACTAATCAGCTACCAGTAAGGCAAGATAATTCTAATCGCCTGTTCAAGACTTTAAACACACACAATCTGCCTTTATGGCGAAATACAGCATGAAATCAATGTACATGAAATTTGCAACCATGCATGGTGTACAAATATGAAAATAAATGATCTCCACAGGATTTGCAATTATTTGCTGTGCCCCATGTCATATACCAAAAAAAAAAAAAACTCAACATGGGACGCTCCTGTCCTTCGCAAAAATTACAATCCAGACAGAGCGTCCGCTACTACATTATATACTCCTTCAATTGGAAGAATGGTAAAATGAAACTGTTGCAGTAACATCGCCCACCGAAAAAATGCGCCCCCAACAGGTATCTTGCCAGCTTAGAGACGGCCCATATGATAGCAAGGCATTCCCTGTCAATAGTGGTGTCGTGAAGTCTGATTCACAACACGTCATTCTTACCACAACGGCACGCCATACTTTATAACAGTGTATCCTAGACGGACCAATGGAATGGCCTCCTTGTTCGTTTGTTTACAATAGGTATAAGGCATTCAACATGGAGTCTCAAATCTGTGTAACCCAGTTGGTTATGGGATTAAACTACAGTATTATGAGCAAAGTACCACCTGGAAGAGGTTAGTAATTTAATATTAGGAAAGTTACTTGATAAGTAGGTGTAAAGACTTCCGCGAAAAGCATTATACAAATGGAGAAATCTCGAGTGGAATGCATCGAGACATTAGGCCAGTCGGAAATTTTGCTGTTTAGGCTACGCCTAAGAAAAGATGGAAGTATGTAAGAAAAAGACAATTATCTAGAAAGATAAAGACTAATCCAGGGCGTATTTTAAACCTAAGATGAAGGAAATCGCTCCAGGAATAAGGAAGATATATGAATTCCTGGTTTTCCATATTTGCACATCTAGATAAATGTATGCCGATATTTGCGTATGCAACACACGGCAGCATAACTGCGTTCTGTGTCGTTCGGCCCTGGCCTATATAAGGATTTGCCCTCTTGCGAAAGCAGGCTACAAAATGTTCAAACTACAGTAAAGAGCGCCTGGCGGTCAGTGTGGTGGGTTTTGATGTTACTGAGATAAATATTACTTGTCTACAGAGTGAAGTCAGCTATGCAAGTCCCTGAGTCTAATAGTTGATGATGCTTGTTCTCAGGGTACCTGACTGCTACCACCCTACGACCTCAATCTGCGATATATTTTGAGCCTACTTTTATGTAAAGGCGTCTGGTTGTTATCTGGCTTGATGTCTAGGGTAATGTGCTATATGATGTAGAGAGAATGACAACAACCACTAATGTAACTCAATGAAAATGATTAAACAAATCAATGGTTAAAGTTTTAGTAACAATTTTTTTTACAATTTTAATTTCCTGTACCTCAATTTCTTGGGTACAGGAATGTTTAAAACTCAAAATAGAATGGAAATGTATTTACAGTAATGTGAATTAAAAAAGACAACTTGTCTATTATATTATGAAAATGTCTATGACTTGGAATGTCCTGGTAAAGCACTAAATTCTATAAAGGGTCACTCTTATGAGGAACGATTATGTTCATCACCCTCAAGAAAGCTGTGTTGATTTAATACTGGAGAGATTATGTCAAGTGAAAAATCATGAACCCTTGGATGGTTTTCTTATCTTCAAGTTTCTGGAGCACTGTGGTCTTTCTTCCACAACGATAGTCTTCACGACTGCAACGTATAGACACCGTTACAGCACTCTTCAGAGTTTTGGGCAATCAGATACTTATTGCCTCGAACGTGCAGATTCAATAATTCTTGTATGGCTCACTGAATGTTTCAACATGGAACCCTGAAAATAAGAGGATTAAGGCCTCCTCAGTATTTCAAACATATCTCTCCTTCCCTAACCAACTAAGCATTATAAACAGTTTCAAGATCAGTTTCTATGGCTACATAAATAGCTATCGTTCCTATCTGATGGGGTGACAGCTTCATACTCAGGTAAATTCCAATCATCAGTTTGATACATTCCTTTCATAGGAAAATTATAGTTAATTTTATGAAGTCATGTGAAAACACTGTGACTTGCTGAAGACGGCCAGTGGTTTTCTGGCCTTCCAATCATAATAATGTCCTATTTTATTTCCAACTATGTCTTTTCATTCTCTCCCAAAGTTTAAGTAAGCCTGCCTGGCTTTTCAAAGAAATGGTAATCTTCCCCAATAGCACTTGTGGCATAACACAAAGTGTTGAGTTTGGCGCCTTTCTGGTTTTGCCTCTACCCATCAATACTGCACACACATTCAATAATACAGATACATTGTTGCCGTCATTTTTGACGGTTCCAGAAGATGTAAATCTATTTAATACTTTTGATGGTCGAAGGTACAGAACTGTATGTTAACTCCCTGACACAGGTTGATTATGGGTTACCTTCCCTGTGTTTGTTCTTTCTTAAGACGGGATAGTTAACTGTTCTCAAATCTGTTCTGTCTACGCATGCGCTAGTTTTTAGCGCGAACCGAGCAGACTTCCGTCTGTGAGTGATGAGCTGGTTTCTGCCGGACGAAGATGTCCGTTGTTTCTTCTCTGCATTATCTGGGGGAAAGATAGTCTTGTGATCTTAGTGATTCTCCCCAGAGTTATTCTGTTCGTCTGGAATGACGACAGTAGTTATTTGTGTATTTCTCGGAATTCTGTCCAAGGTAAAATAACTTAATTATTATGCAAAGTTTGCAGAACATTTAGTATGAACCTGTGAGTAGCGCTCACAGTTCTTGTGATCCAGAGTCCATTATGTGTGCTTGACGTAGCCAATTAGGTCTATTCGTTGAAGTACTTTACAGAAGCACAATGAACGTATATTGATATGAAACCCGCAGGATGGCGGTATGTTTCAGCATGGAAGATAATACATGCCTATGAAAATTATACAGTTGTTTATCAACCATTATAAGGCCCGTCATTACGGCCTATAACTTTGAGAAGAAGAAGAAGTGCCTGGCGGGTGAAGTCAGGTGAAGTCTTGACTTTTTTTACAAGTTCACAGACTTCTATATTAAGCAACTATATTTGTTAAAGGACTACCTGACGCGTTCAGTCAGGGGCCCTGAGCTACAGTAGGAGAAGAATATGTTGTCAAGCCAGCGTTATTAACATCATACCTACGAGCTATACAAAACTGATGATGTTTGATGTTCCTATTTATTACCACATATGAACAGTTGTTAAAGGACAGATCATTGTCGATAACGTCCTTATAGATGAGTGGTTCAAGCTTTATAATGCCAGATGTTTTGCCAGTCATTTCCAATATATATGACGTCCTTGATTATCGTCCATTTGACTGTAACTGTTGATGTCACTGTGTCTCGTAAATAAATGGTCGAAAGTTCCAGCAGTTTCTACAATTACTGACTACTGCATGTGAGTGAGTGGGTGCCTTGTTTATCTATCAAAGAGCTTAAACGCATTCGTGTCTCTACACACCCACATCACTTGTCAACCACACAAACTTCGAGTACCTCACATACAAGAAATGTCTGATGTCTGTATGTCAACATGACACCCTGTTAGCGCCTCAACGCCTGGTGAGCTAATCACGCATACCAAAGCTGTTTGGCCCAGGTTGGACTGACTACAACAGTACACAGAAAGGATATTGTTACGTTCCTACATAACATAACGTAAATCCCACCTTAACATTTGTGGTGACCGTAAATATACGGTAACATACATCTCAATAATAATGTTTATTTAAATGTTTATCTTACCGCATCAATGAAATAATGCACAATTTGTAGGTTAACCGGCGATTAATGGTCACACTAAGATCGCCACTGGTGCAGAACAGCGAAGGCAATGGTAATGAATGCCTTGCGTCTGATGATAACACTACTTTTCAAATCTTTATCTTCAAGTGGCAACTAACGCTGGCTTCAAATCGTTTTTATTACTACCCTTAGTCTATTCTACCACAGCCAATCAAATTATGTTATGCCCACTTGCCTCTTTTTCAAAATAAATTACACTTTAAAAAAAATGTAACCCCCCCCCCCCGCCCCCCCCCCCCCCCCCCCCCCCCCCCCCACCACACCCCCCCCCTCCCAAGATTGGCAAAGTTGAGTGAGGACATCAATGCGTCTGTCTCTCTGTCTTTTCTTTACAATATTTCTGTTACTATCTAAGCGTTTTTAATGAGAAAAGGCAATTATTGATCAGACGACTGTCTGTCATATAGTCGTTATATTTTTATTTCTCTCCTTATCATAATTTTCATCTTTGTATTTTTCCCTCTTCAGTTCTTCAAATAACATACTTTTCTCTTTACGGTAGGATAATATATCATAATGTGGAATATGATATTCTAATAAACAAGTATTATCATTTTATTGTCACTGTCCTTTCGTTTATTTTATTCTGCATCGATGTTCCTTGGGCCACCCGTTATCTATCCTTCTAAGTTTCACTTTCGCCATCTCCAGCCCTACATATTAGTGGGTATCTTCAAATTTCGAAGTTAGCCATATTTTTTCTCTTCTTTAAATCCACCACCGTTTTCCCTCCCTCTCTCGTTCTTTTTCAAAATGAAGCAACGCGTTTGGATTTCATCAGAAAATACAACTAGACAGGAAATGCGAGCTTGTCTGTGTGTTTTTACTACCGTCTCCCAATCTAAGTGTTTATACATTCAAACTGCGCTACTAAAGAACGGGGTGGGCAGGTGGTTTGTAGTGGATTTGCACCGCTTTTCCAAATTATGCTAGTAGCAAAGTCACGCACTTTCGTTACAGTAAGTGATGCCTAGAACCACGGTCGCATGTCGTTCTATTAATACTTCCTCTCTCTCCGTCACTCCTCCGTTTCTCTCTCACTCTTTCTTGGAACAAAACACGCCTTGGCTGTCAAAATGTTATAGTTAATTTCAAGGACGGAGTATGAAAGCTTGTAATATTGAGAGTGGGTACCATTCACTTTGCGTTAAGGCTTCTCAAAACCTGCGCGACTGCGGGCGATGGCGAAGACGTTGAGCACAACTCCCTATTTTATCTCTATAGTATTTGGATTTATAATCGATAATATTTTATCTATTTGATCGGGGTATCAGGGATCTTACTACAGTCAGTCAAACTTCTGCATCTGAGAGCAGACTGCATGACCATTAACAGCTCGACTGTATGTACTTGAGGATAAGAAAGAATGTATATATATATTTCTATTAATTAATCAAATTGTGCGTTAGGAAGTGTAGATGTGTTTTAAACCACTGTGTAATTTCTGGAGGCAAAACCAAGCCTGTGTATATTCAAATAAATGAGAATGGCAGCGGAGAGTGTGTTCATAGTTTTAGAAAAGCATTTAAAGAATTATTTCTTGATGGAATGGGACACACACCAGGAACAAAGGAAAAGATGAAAGGAAGTGCATTATTGTATTGTTTAAGATATCACATAGTATTTTCCACAAAACCTAATAACTGTATGGAGGCGAATCATAGACAGCTAGTTGTGACCAAGGAATTGGAGAAAGTTATCTTCACAGTGAACTGGATTGTGTTATTACTGATTTATTATGCCCTGTGCGTCTACTTGCACTCTGTCTGAAACTGTCTCTCATCCCCTAAATCTGTGCTAGAGAGATAGAGATAGACAATACAGTGGTTAACAATTGTATTTCAGGTTACATCCTGTAACTAAACGTACACCTTAAGGAGCCAGCCACAACGATAGGAGCTAGTGGTGCGAGAGCCCTTTATATCTAGAGGGACAGCCACCCAGTACCTACTGCTTGGGAGAATCTCATGTGATGTTTCTATCCAGAACAGAAGTGTGACAGGCTACAAAACCAAGAACTGAAGCTAAGTAGCCACACAAGGCTACTGTCCAGTGTACAACAGATATACCACAATTAATACGTCACCTAAGACAGTAGCAAATGATGATAATTCAGTGCAATTAGATAGGCAAATTCATATTCAATAATTGACAGTAATTCAGAAACTGTGAGGAACTTTTATTGATCCTAAAATAAAGACAGTCTATACACAGATTGAGTCCAGCCAGGAAAGAGAACCATCAGTACAAATTTAAAGACTAGATAGTTTTGAACATTTTACAAGTGATTTTATTCATTTAATGTTGTAATCAAATTTTGAGTTCAGTGAAAGATTTTCACAAAGAAAAGAAAAACTTTTATTTATAAAATAAATTGTAAATATTTACCAACAGACTTACTTGAATTATTTAAGTTAGGGTACAGTTCTTGTTGGAAAATAGTTTAGTTTAATACCCCTAGCAGAGCTTAACATTATAATCAGAGGAGGATATGGAAAGGAGTATTTAGGGACCTAGGATAAAACACTATCATCATACCTAGGAACGTATACAGCTTGATCCTACCTTTGCTGTCAATACACCCTTACTCTTTTCAGAGAAGGGGGTATTACTTATAAGACCAGTCTCTTATCTGACTCTATCCTGGTATCACCTGATACAACTTTATGTCCAGGATATCTTATATGTCAAACAATATTAACATCTCTCGGGACAAGTGGAATACCTTGTCTCAGCTGGCAGCAGCTTTATACAGACATACAGCACCGGGTGGAGTGACCCCCGCCCCCTTCCTTTATGGTCCTGCATAAGACATGCCTCAATGCCTACCGACGAAGCATCGGTGTTTAGAATCAGTGATTTGCCTAGATCCCGCAACTTCAAGATGGGTTTCTTTTACCTTAACCAGTGCGTTGTCACTGTCCGTTGACCATTTGACTCTGCTTGGCTTCCCCTTTTTGGTGAGTGCAGTAAGCGGCTCAGCAATAGTAGAAAAATTTGGAATGAACTTATTATAGAAATTAATAAGTCCTCTTCACCTGCCTCTTCGTCTTCGGTACCTGCAACTCCAAGATCTTAGTCACTGTGTTAGTTTCTGGTTTGATTACGTTATGGCCGACAATGTGGCCCAGGAAGCTAAGCTCTGCATAACCAATGTACACTTTGCTCGGATGAGCAGTGAGTCCATGTGTCCTCAGACGCTGTAACACAGCGAAAAACCCCTCTGTATGCTGGTCCCATGTATTGTGAAACGCACTGATATCGTCAATGTAAGTAATCAAAGTCAAGGTGCCCTGCTCCGCCGTGAGTACCAGCTTTATAGCCTCCACCTGCGAAGTCTACCTTGTAATATGTCTAACAATACTGCTTGACAATTTCTACCTCACTGTGCTGACCATTCTAGCAAACGTACCATCTGAAAAGAGAAATCTAAACAAAATCTGTACCTGCGGAACACTTTCAAAACCACAACGCAGCTGAATTTCACAACCGAATAATGCTGGCCGATCTGACAACACACCACCCCACACTATGACCTACTTAACAATCCAGGTCAAATACCGCGGGCTGGTTTCCAAACTGACCTAAATCGAATCGCTCATAGCTCACAACACTGCCTAGACGAAATCTAAAACTGCTGTAAACATTGTCAAAACATGAAGTAAACAAATAGCCGTTATACAACGCTTTCAAAACATGCCAGTGTAAGCGCATACGAAACTTATAATGCTAGGAAACATGGCTAACAGGCCTCTGACTGGGCTCATGAATGACACAAAATTAGACGTAGCCACCCAGATGTCAAAGCACACTAACCGGGTGGGGGTAGGTGCTAGCTGGCTACCCCCACTCTTAGGGCTTACCCACTGTCCGTACTGGATTTAAGGGGGTGTTGGGAAGTCAGGTATTGGTAGTACCTCTGGTGAAGGAGCTGTCATGCCCTTTTTAGGGCAGCTCAGCCACCTTTGGTCCAAACCTGGCATCCAGCTCTCACCTGTGGCTCCTCGTAGCTGTCAGCATGCGACAGCGGCCACCCCCGGACAACGGCTTTGACAGGCCGGCTAAACTAGGTGAGGGTAGCCGAATGGTTATAAACCTTCGGTGAGTTAGGGTCTGCCTACCCATGCATGCGAAGACTGGATTCGATAGACTGCGCGGAAGAAACCACCTGTTGGTTCAACGGGCATGACGGCGATTACCAGCAACGCGCTGTGGAGCGTAAGGAGCACGGCGAGGCACGTAGAAAGCCCTGGTCATCCACTGCACCTGACTTCATCTCCAGTCGTCTTGACTTGTCTTGCCACTGGATTGAGATGGACCCAGGCGAGAGAGTGAGGTCGACGAATTGCGCAACTCTTCCTCACTTTAATCCAAATCACCGCGCAAGTCACTCTTTCATCCATTCATCCATTCATCCATCCACTCACAACAAGTCCTGTGGCGATGGGCGAGCGGCGAAGCGGCAGGCGTGGGTACGCTGGCAGTCGTAGTCGCAGACCTACACACAGGCGGCTCAGGCCATATGGTCGTCTTCCACTGATCGGAGCAGCAGTGGGATTCGGCAGCCCCCTGAGTGTCTGAGCAGCCCTCTTTAGGAAAGCACTGCTCACCTCCATGGCATGAGGAAGGGGCTAGAAAAGGTGCCCTAAACATTGCCTGCTTCACCATTACCTAACCAGCTTACCGCAGTTGGTGGGTACCCTACTTCGGCGGTCGACATATAAGAAAAAGAAAGGACAGATTTTTCCCCCCTCATTCTAGGCGCATGGAATGTGCGCACTTTACTTGACAAAGACTTTAACGCAAACAGACCTGAGAGACGAACTGCCCTGATTGGGAGAGAACTGGCCAGGTACAACATTGACATAGCAGCACTGAGTGAAACTCGACTTGCAGGCGAGGGCCAACTTTGCGAAAAGGGTGCAGGTTATACATTCTTTTGGAACGGAAGAGGAACTGAAGAAAGACGAGAAGCAGGGGTTGGATTTGCAATCAACACAGCAATTGTCAGCAAGTTAGCGGGGCCCCCAAAGGGAATAAATGACCGACTCATGACGGTCAAGATCCCTCTGTTCTATGGAAGAAAACATGCCACCATCATTAGCGCGTATGCACCAACTATGACAAACCAGGATGATGTCAAGGATAAGTTTTACGAAGAACTACATGCAGTCATTGCATCAGTTCCTAAAGCAGATAAGCTCATCATTCTTGGTGACTTTAATGCAAGAGTAGGCTTAGATAACATCTCCTGGAATGGCACTATTGGTAGGTACGGCGTGGGTCGCTGTAACAGTAATGGACTTCGTCTCCTTCAGACTTGCGCAGAACATGACCTCCTTGTCACCAACACCATTTTTCGACTTCCTACCCGCAACAGGACCTCCTGGATGCACCCTCGCTCAAAGCATTGGCACCTAATTGACTATGTAATTGTTAGGAAGAAGGACAGGCAAGATGTCCGGGTGACCAAGTCCATGTGTGGTGCCGAATGCTGGACTGATCATCGCCTCATTGTATCTAAACTTCGTATCCAACCAGCCAGGCGCCCTCAGGGGAAGAAAACTCAAAAGAGGCTGGATGTCACCAAACTAAAGAAGACAAAAATCAAACAGTCATTTACTGACACCTTAGAAGACCGTCTCAAATCTATCTCGCTAGACGGCCAAAGTGTGGAAACAAATTGGGCAGCCCTAAGTGAGCAGATCTACAACACTGCTACAGAGGTCCTGGGTCCTTCCATCAAGAAACAAAATGACTGGTTTGATGAGAACTCAGATGATATAAAGCAGATGTTGGCTGAGAAACACCATCTCCATAAAGCATATTTAAATGATCCAAAATCTACATCCAAGAAAGACGCTTTCAACAACATGCGTAGAATCGTCCAACATAAACTACGCCAGATGCGGGACTCATGGCTGAGTAATAAAGCAGATGAGATCCAAGGCTTTGCTGACAGCCATGACTTGAAAAACTTTTACCTTGCACTCAAAGCGGTCTATGGTCCAACATCATCAGGATCATTTCCCCTCCTTAATGCAGATGGAAAAACACTAATTACAGACAAGGAAAAAATTCTCCAACGCTGGGCTGAACATTTTAATAATATCTTGAACCAGCCATCATCTATTAACGACGAAGCCATCATCCGCCTGCCCCAAATTCCTATAAATGAAGCATTAGATGATGTACCAACTCTGGAGGAAACTAAAAAAGCGATTCGTCATCTGTCTAGTGGAAAGGCCCCTGGCTCCGATTCAATTCCTGTTGAGGTTTATAAAGATGGCGGTGCAGTTCTGATAGAGAAACTTCATATGATCTTCCAGCAAATGTGGCAGAGTGAAACCATCCCACACGATCTCAAAGATGCCTCAATTATACATCTATATAAACGTAAAGGTAATCGCCAAGACTGCAACAATCATCGAGGCATCTCTCTTTTATCAATCGCTGGGAAGATATTCGCCAGAATCCTTTTGAATCGCCTTACGGCTCATCTTGACAAAGGTCTTTTACCTGAAAGTCAGTGTGGATTCCGGAAAGAACGTGGAACCACAGATATGGTGTTCGCTGCAAGACAGCTACAAGAAAAATGCCAAGAACAGCACTGTGACCTGTACACAGCTTTCATCTACTTGACAAAGGCGTTCGACACGGTCAGTAGAGAGGGTCTATGGAAGATCATGGCAAAATACGGCTGCCCAAAGAAATTTATCACAATAGTGCAGCAACTGCATGATGGAATGCAGGCTAGAGTTCAGGAAAACGGTGAGCTATCAGAGCCTTTCCCCGTCTCAAATGGAGTTAAACAAGGGTGCGTACTTGCACCGACTCTGTTCAGTATCATGTTTTCTGCTATGCTGACTGATGCTTTTAGAGACGGGGACACAGGAATCGACATTAGTTATCGTATTGATGGAAAATTGTTTAACCTTAGGAGGCTTCAAGCAAAAAACCAAGGTCAAATCACACACCATCAGAGATCTTCTGTTTGCTGATGATTGTGCCCTCAATGCTGGCTCAGAGGCTGATCTGCAGCATAGTGTGGACAGATTCTCCGAAGCCTGCGCCAACTTTGGGCTTACCATCAACACGAAGAAAACAGAAATCATGTACCAACCAGCTCCTGGCACAGTTTATACTGAGCCAGTCATCAAGGTTAATGGTGAGAAACTGAATGTTGTGAACAGATTCACATACCTTGGTAGCACACTATCCCAGAACATTGTCATTGATGATGAGGTGAACACCAGGATCTCCAAAGCCAGCAGCACATTTGGCAGACTATACACCAACGTTTGGCATCGAAGTGGCATTAGTCTACAGACAAAGCTGAAGGTGTACAGAGCTGCGGTGCTTCCAGTGCTGCTATATGCATGTGAAACATGGACTGTATACAGGCGCCACGTAAAGAAGCTAAACCACTTCCATACAGTCTGTCTCAGGAAGATAATGAACATCATCAAATGGCAAGACAAGATCCCGGATACCGCCGTTCTTGACAGAGCTGGTATCCCTAGTATTGATACTATTCTGATGCAGTCACAAATTCGCTGGGCAGGTCATGTAGTCCGCATGCCAGACCATCGACTGCCAAAGATACTCTTTTATGGTGAGATGCAGAAGGGTAAACGCTCCCATGGTGGCCAAAAGAAGCGCTTCAAAGACACGTTAAAGACGTCATTGAAAACCTTTGACATAAACCCAGACACATGGGAAGCTGCTGCGCAAGACCGAACTGCTTGGCGCACATCTCTTCGTAAAGGTGCAGCAGCATGCGAATCATCCAGAAGAGCAGCAGCGGAACAGCGGAGACAAGCTAGAAAGGACCGTGAAATAAAACCTTCACATGAAGCAAACATTCCATGCCCACACTGTCCAAGATCTTTCCAGGCCCGCATCGGGCTCTTCAGTCACCTTCGTACCCATAGACTAACCTAACATATTGTTAAATAATTGGATGAACAGAGTGGTCTTCATCACCCGTGATGGACGAACAACCAAACCAACTGGCTTTAACTATTTAACTTAATGTAAATAATGGCTCGTTTCTCGTGTACACTAGAGACCACACGAACAATGGTGAAACACGAAGACAAAGCCTCTAATCAGCTAATTTCCCTTTATTGTCAACAACAATAACTGGACCACAAACAGCCATAATGGAATACTAAATAGTTAACATACTGCCACTGCGAATTAACATATATCATTAATGTACAAGAATAGGTACTACAACACCCTATCTATATGGTGACTCTCGCTCAACAGAGCGGCAAACTCATAGTGTCAAACTGACAACTACCAAATTGTACTTACAAGGAAAGCCCCAGCTTCCGAATTAACATATATCATTAATGTACAAAAAACTAAAACACTATACTCGCTCAACAGAGCGGCAAACTCATAGTGACAACTACCAAATTGTACTTACAAGGTAAGCCCCAGCTTCCGAAAAAAAAACACTACAGAGAGAATAACATAAAAAGCTCTCCGGAATAATCACACTAGGACAAGATCTAAATGGCAGGCACAGAATCACAGTATTCCATACAAGCTGCACAGCCACTAGGCTGGCTTAATGCGTCACTCCAGGACGAAAATCCAACTAACTTTGTTCTGGAGCTAAAACCCTTTTTGCACCCAAATCTATCCGGCTCAAACAAAGCACGCATGTTTGAAACGATTGAAGCCCTGCTTAGCATCGTAACAAAAAAATACGGGGGAAGACAGTGAATATAAACTGACACTTTTTGCAAGTCGAGTTCACTGTGAGAATCACTTGCCAAGACGACAACCAGACCTTGCCAGAGCCTAGAATAAAGATCCTTATATCGGAACCGGACCATTGTTTGAGCAATTCTGAGGACCTCAGAGCCCATAATAAACTCTACCATTTAACAAGGACACGGGGAATCTGAAGAATCTGAAGCACAGAGTCAAAGTGGGAATTCATTATTAAAATAACGACCCTTAAGAACACGTGTAAGAGGCCTATTCCAGTGCCTTTATTCCTCTGAGCAAACAGTCTGTGAGCGTAGATTGGCGTAAGTTGTGCATTTTACATTCTATATGTTTCATTACTAACATGTGACCTAATTTGTATATATTGCCATGTGAATATTAATGTGTGAAAATCGCTGGGGGATGTCCAAGTCATTTGAAGCTGGCAACCTCAACCTATAAAATGATGATTTCACGAACTACCACTGCAAGGGCTGGAGATTGCTTTATTGCTAGTTTCTTAAGGAGAACTAAAAGCATAAATAGTCCCAACTTCCATATGGAGCAGGAAGGGAATGATGAAAGGAATGATGTACATTCTAATTATAATATTTACAATTACAAACCAGTGTAAATGTCTATGTCAACCTATTCGCTTTAAATAATGAAAGTTTTCAAGCTTTTCAACCAGTGTAGATGTAAATGTAAATATATTCTATCTATACTATTAAACCTTTCAGTTGAATGTAAAGTAAATATAAAGCTATTCAATTTAAATGTAAAGAAAATTTTCTCTCGAGGGATTAAGCTTAGTTCTCATCGAAGGTAAATTCTGAGGTAGATGGGATGGTGGAATAGAGAGAAGGGGACCCATAACTATGTGTCGGAAAACGCAGGAGAGCGTTTTGTTTCTATTCTTTTACCATAGCTGTTGGTGGTACCAGTGAGGGTACTAATCTATGGAACAAAGTGCGGGTAGAAGTGGACTGACGTCAAACTAGACACCATCATCAGAGGATCTTAGAGACGCGGGGCCAGCTTTGCAGTTACTCCCTGGTCTTTCTTGGAACGTGCTGAGCCTTTAATATTAACCAGAGACGCGAGAACTCCAGTGACCTATCTGCACAGAACCCAAAAACTGAGCGGGAGAAGAAACTACAATTTGCAGCTAAGTCAAACCTTAAAGCTGCCAAGTGACTTCTTACCACACAAAAAACCTGCCATCACACGATGATGAGTATTTTCTGTTAAAGATTATTCCAGTTGTTTAAACTGTTAAAACATAGTTGATTATTAAATCTGTTATTTGTAAATATACAAATTTAACGTCGATTTAATCATTTTGATTGTACTGCATGTTTGTCTCAGTCAATTTACTAAATACACTCTAAACAGAGCTTTACCATAATAATAATAATTCCACTGAGTAAATCAGAGTGGGGGCTTGAATGAGCTGAAATTAATAATTGCTTAATTCTTCATAAAAGGCAGCGGATCAGATATAAGTTAACAATTGCTCTGCCCAACGCAGCATTGTTCTTGTCTTCTGAAATATCTTATGGAAAGTCCCTTGAGGTAGAAGCGTTATTATCCTTTTATCTACAACTCTGCCAAAAGTAATCTTGTGCGAAGGTAGACACATTTGAAGACCCATGTTAGATACTCTTGAGTTTTGGCACCTGTTGGACCACTACTGCTAAGCAGGGGAGGCAATTCCGTGACAAATTGGGCGACTCGCTCCGGTATTGAAATTGGACACGCAAGTGTGACAAATCAAAATGTGGACCTCGTCCCGGATTATAGAACCTGTATAGTTATTCCCTTAACATGACTGACAAAAATTTCAGATTTACTGAAAGAATATTGTCAAGAGTGTATTTAAAGTAAGACAGCATCCAGTGCAATCATAAATAACAGTAAAAATAAATTCTTGAAAGAATAATTGAATAATCAGAAAGAAAAAAAATTTTTGTAACCAAAGTTAACGTTAAAGGTAAATAAGAAGTTCATTTGGTGTGGCTAATTAAGTCTTGTAAATTTGTAATTTTACTAGTTAAGTAGCTATTGTAATTTTGTGCAGCTTTGTAAACAGACCTTTTGCTCTGAATGCAGAGTCCCAAAATCTCTACACTTTTTACCTAAAGAGATGGGATTATCAGCTAAAGATTTATACTAATTTGTTGCTACTTCTGTGAAAGAAGACAAAGAATGGATAGAAGCATAGAAAGCGGCTGAAAGGGAAGAGAGAAAGATGGCCAGAGAGCACGAAAAGGCCCAAGCCAAAGAAAGGAACGGAAAAGCAGAGGAAGCACGAAGCCGAAGAGAGAGATAAGGAAAGGGCATTCGCAAAGGAACACGCCAAAAGAACAGAAAAGAAGGAACAGATCGACAGGGCACACCAGATCCGAGTGAAGGAATTGGAGATCGAAGGGAGAATAGTCGATTTTGGTTCTAACAATGGCAGGTCTGGCAGTTCTCAAGGTTGCGATGGGGGAAATATCTTATGGGGTGGCGCCAAGCACAGTATCCTTCCAATTAGATGTTTACTCTGAGGCTTCAGAGGAAACTGACATCTATCTCTCTAGATTTGAATCCTTAGCAGCTACATATGGCTTGGAGAGGGAGAGATACAACATGAAGCTATCCCAGAATCTGAGGGGATCTATTTATGATGTGTTTCTCAAAATGTCCACGGAAGAACAGAAAAACTACGACATGTTGAAGAAGGTTCTGCTTCAGCGTTTTCAGCTTAACGCTGAGACTTTTCGTAGTAAATTCCGGGAGACTATGAGGCATAAAGATGAATCGTTTAGACAATTTGCTACCAGGGTAGAAACTTACCTGGAGAAGTGAGGGTCCCTCAGCATCTTCGACGAATCGTACGAATGGTTGCAGGAAATGATTATCGTGGAGCAGTTCAAGGACTCGCTCATCCCTGACATGAGACGGTTCTTGGCGGAGCACGGGGCCGAAACTCTTGAGCATATGGTACTAATTGCTGATCGGTACCAGAACGCCCAGTCGGAAGCGAACCCGTATAAAAGGCGCCACCACGATAGTCATCCCAAACAAAAGGAGCGCTCCTTCACGTAACTCAAGAGCACATATGCTAACAAATCAACACAGCCACACAACCAAGAACTTGGCAAACAGAAACCTTCGGGACCTCAAGGTAGTCAACCTCAGGGGCCCAGCAAGACATATTGCAAATTTTGCAAAACGAATACCCATAATTCTGCTGACCGTCGTACTCAAAAATCAGCCCCTCATCAGACAGCTTGCATAGTGATAGGAACGAAGGAAAAGGTCCGGCTCCTAAAGTCAGATACGGACTCTCCCCGCCCCTCAGTAAAGGAAGTAGTCCTTGTGAATGGGGCCACGTGACCTGCTTATATGATTCTGGACTGGACTATGAATCTGTGGTTTCGAGGCCCTCGTTAGGCCGGATCATATTACTGATGAAACTATAGAGAAAAGATGTGCGGACCGAGGGGCTGCGCCGCTTAATCTGCGGGTTGCGATGATTGATCAATCACGATATGTAGAAGGCAGATTAAAAGTGGTCATCCTTGCGGACCCATCTATAACATAGTCCTTGGGTGCGAATATGTCTATTTGGGAAATCCTTCCCAACCCATAGTTCTGGCTGCTGTGCAGACTAGGGCACAAGCGAAGCAAACTGAAGAGTCAGATAAGGTGTCGAATCCTGTCACAGAGATGCTTAAGAAAGCTCAGGCAGAAGACCCTACGTTGACAGCATGCTTCAAGAAACTGCCTACTAGCCACCGCCCTAGTCACCCCGGAGACTTATATACTAAGGAAGGGTTCTTATACCGGAAAACGAGGAAAGGGGGACAAGAGCAATCTCAGTTTGTAGTGCCGTCCTCATATAGATCTCAAGTTCTAGACATGTGTATTCAACTTCATTTGGCGGCCATATGGGGCAGGGGGCCACCATGCAACGCATCGGGCCCATTATTTCTGGCCATGAGTGAACGCTGACATCCAGCGTTGTGTTAAATCATGTCCCCAATGCCAAAGGGTGGCGCCCAGGCATTGGACGTCTCCCGCCACGCTAGGAGAGATGCCTATTATGGCATCCCTTTTAAAGAGTCACTGTAGATTTGGTGAGACCGTTCGAAAGAACTAGGAGGAGAAACAAATATATCTTGACTCTGGTACGAGTGATACATGCACAATGTGGGGAGAAGCGCACTTTTAAAAACTATAGTACGCAAATGCACAAGAGAAACCAGAGGACTGGGAATTGTTATTGTCGGCAGCCCTGTTTGCCTACAGAGAGGGGCCCCACCTATCTACTGGCGTGTCTCCTGCCACGCTACTGTTTGGGCGGCCCATCACAGGAACATTTGAGGCTCTGAAGAGGACGTGGACTGATGCCTAGACAGATGAAACTGTCACTACTGCCTCTCAGTACGTCACAGAGCTGAATGAAATGTTGAAAATCGGCTGAGAGACAGCCGCCGAAATCGTGCGTGAAGCACGACAAAAAAGTACGCGCGCCTCTTCAATAGGAAGGCGAAAGACCGAGTATTAATTGTGGGAGATAACGTGCTACTGCTTCTGCAAAGCAGCACCTACAAACTCTACAAAGGAGGGCAAGGACCGTTCAGTGTCGTAGATAAAATTTCCCGGACCAACAATAAAATAGCCGTCCGAGGAAAGGAGAAAATATATCACATAAACCTCATCAAACACTATATCGAACGACCTGTGGCGGAACATGTACACTTGAAGACTCTGGCTCTTGCGTCGGAAGGGGACTTTGAAACTCATACCGAAGTGAAGTGCCCACTCCGACCCCAAAGAAACGTATGAGGACGTGAAAACATGCCCACAGTTATCAGATATAGAGAATAACCAGGTGTTGTAACTGCTAAGGGATTTTAGAGGAGTGTTCAACGACAAGCCCGGATTCATCCATCTAGTCGAATTTGACATGAAGGTGCTAGAACTGACGCCAGTCAGAGTAAAACCATATCCTCTCGCCTATGCTAAAGCCACAGCTTTGAGGGAAGAAATCGAGCATTTACACGAAGCGGACATCATCGCTAAATCGGACTCTCCCTACAACTCTAGTGCTGTACTCCTCAGAAAGCCACCCGGACCACATATGCTCTGTATTGATTACCGGAGGCTAATCGCAGTAACGGAATACCTGGCACAGCCTTTGCCAGATCAGAACCTATAATTTGCTAAACCGAGCAAAGCTCATTTCTTCTCTAAGATAGACTTGAGCAAAGGTTACTACTAAATCCCTGTAAAAAAGGAGATTCAACCATTGCTCGCGTTTAGCACAGTGGAAGGACATTACGAGTTTAGTGTACTCCCGTTTGGCTTGAGTAATTCACCACGACTGTTTACTCGGATGATGAGAGAGTAATTAGCCCCCTTGCAACATCCTGACGTCCATAATTTCATGGACGATATCTTGATAGCGACAGAAACGTTCGAAGAGCATGTGAACGCTCTACGACTTCTGTTACAACGACTGAAAGACACGGGATTAACAGCAAGGCCATGTCAGAGTGGATGGATTTAAAGAGTTGGAATTCTTCGGGCATACCATATTGCACGATTGTATGCTCCCAATCGAAAAGAACGTGGAAAAGTTGCGTAACGCTCCCAGAAAGAAGAAGTGAAGTCATTCGTATCGTTATGCGGGTTTTATCAAAGGTACATGAAAAACTTCAATGCCCTTAGCGCCCGCCTCACGGACTTGACGAAGAAGGGACACCCCGATAAGGTGGTATGGACTGCAGAGAGTGAGGAGGCCTTTACGGCGTTGAAAAAACATCTCCACACCCATCTTACAATGGCCCGATCTGACTAAACCCGTTGTTTTGCGTACGGAGTGTCTGTCACTTATTTGGGGAATCAAGAAATGTCAGGCCTACTTGTATGGGGTAAAATTCCTTGTACAATGCGATCACCATCCATTCATGTTTCTAGCTGCTTCCACGTCCTTAAATGGACATCTTATGCGTTGGAGTATTTTGCTCCAGGTGGAATATATCCATGGAAAAGACAACGTGGGAGCTGAATATCTTAGTAGACACCCAGTAGAGGGGGGAGAGGAAAAATCTACGAGAGAGAGAGAGAGAACCCGGTGGACAGTAAAACCCACAGAGAAGTGACCGCCCCAAAACTGGATATTCTACAAATATCTTAAGATAGGGGGTGTGTCACAGGATGGATTGGGACCACTTATTTTCGATCTCTTCTCCTCTACGGCAGTACTCATTTTCAATTGCTGTACGTACTGATTACCTGGAATTTCCGGGTCGATACATTTCTTTCTGCTCATATCAAGCAGATATTTGGTATTGTCAAATCATTTGACACTCCTTGTTTGTGATATTTATCACATTTGCTTGGTGCTGCCCAGCTTTGCTGAGATTAGCGCAGGTGAACCCCATATGGGTCTGCTCAGTTTTCGTGGATTTTGTGTGCACAAGCGACAGATGAAAAGATCACTCGTTTGGGCGGCACATTTTGGACAGACATGAATGACATAATCATTTCCGGTCCACCTGTGTCAGAAGCAGGTAAGATGTTACATCTGAAACACATTGTCGAATGAGTTTACAGATGTTTGTGTGAGTTTGCATACAAGACAATCGGATGTTTTATTTCCATATATGGGAGAGAAGTGACCTCTGCATTACGAGCAGAATTTTTCCTACGTGGAAATATTTAAAATTACCCCACAAAACGCGCACGTTTGAAAAGATTGGAGTACTGCTTAGCATCGTAATACGAAAATGCGGGGGAAGACAGTGAATATAATCTGACACTTTTTGCAAGATTAGTTCACTGTGAGAATCGCTTGCCAAGACGACAACCAGATCTTGCCAGAGCCTAGAATCAAGATCCTTATACCAGAACCGGACCATTGTATGATAAATTCTGAGGACTTCAGAGCCCAGAATAAACTCTACCATTTAACAAGGACACCGGGAATCTGAGGAATCTAAAGCACAGAGTCAAAGTGGGAATTAATTGTTAAAATAACGACCCCGAAGAACACATGTATCCAGGAAAGAAAGAGCCAAGACTGGACAACACCAGAAACGGTAAACACCATACGGAAGAGAAAGGAAATGAAAAGAAAGAAAACAGAAGCTAAGTCTCCCAGGTTAAAGGCAATATATGGTGAACAGTACATTCCGCTGGACAAGGAAGTAAAACATCAAACCCGTGTTAACAAAAGGACATTTCTGGATGACCTTGCAAGACAGGCAGTAGAGGCAGCACTGAGAAATGAACAAAGCACAGTTTATAAAATAACTAAAACTATCAGTGGAAAACGTGGTGCAAACAACATAACGTTAGTAAGAGACCAGAAAGGAAATCTCATCACCACAGCACAGGAGCAGGAAACAAGATGGGCAGAGCACTTCAGAGAAACACTGAATAAGGAACCATCAGAGACTCAGCTGAATGTTCCTGAGGCTGAAAGTGACTTAGACGTAAATACAGACATCCCACGAAAAAAATAGAAATCATCACAGCTATCAAAGGGTTAAAAATAAGAAACGCGCCTGGTCACGACAATCTAAATGCTGAGTTATTCAAGGCAGACCCTGAACTAGCAGCAGAACTATTAGAACCACTATTTGCACAAGTCTGGGAAACTGATACAACACCAACAGAGTGGAGTAAAGGAATAATTGTCAAATTGCCCAAGAAGGGCGACCTTGCAGACTGCAACAACTGGACAGGAATTACTCTCCTCTCAGTTCCCAGCAAAATACTAGGCAGGATAATCATCCGGAGAATTTCAAAAGCATTTGACCATAAACTGAGGAAAGAACAAGCGGGCTTTAGAAAGAACAGAAAATATGTGCAGATCATATATTCACCCTCAGGAACATTATAGAGCAGTGCTCAGAATGGCAGAGACAGCTGTACATCAACTTTGTTGATTTTGAAAAGGCTTTCGACAGCATACACAGGGACAGCCTATGGAAAATACTGAGGGCGTATGGAATTCCCAGCCGCATTGTTTCCATCATAAAAAGCCTATATTCTAACATTTCGTGCAGTGTCGGATTGAGTAATGTAATTTTCGAAGTGAAAACAGGAGTACGACAGGGATGCCCTTTATCAACAACATTATTTTTGACAGCTAAAGATTGGGTGATGCGCCAGACAACAGAGGGCAGTCCAAGAGGAATTAGATGGACAACATTTTCTACACTGGAAGATCTGGAATATGCAGATGACATTGCACTACTCGCGCATTCACATCAACACATTCAAGACAAAACCTATAGACTAAATAAGTATGGCCAGCAGGTTGGCCTGAACATCAATCTGAAGAAGACGGAGGTCATGACACTAAATGTGGGCAATCCTGAGCCAATGACATTAAGGAACCAGAAGTTAGAACAGACAGACACATTTACTTACTGTTAATGTTAGGTCAAATAAAAAAGGACATAACATTCGTGGTTAGTGTAAATTAGACGCTAACACTTACCTAGGATGCATAGTAACACCTGACGGCGGAACAAGCAAAGACATTAACAACCGAATGAATAAAGCGAGAACAGCCTCTGCTATTCTCAACAACATTTGGAAGTCTTCCCAGTACAGCACAAACACCAAATTAAGACTGTATAAGAGCTGTGTACTTTCTGTGCTTCTCTATGGTGCGGAATGCTGGAGAGTAACAGAGAAGGAAATGTCGAAACTGTCTTCCTTCCACACAATCTGCCTAAAGACAATTCTCCGAATCTTTTGGCCAAACACCATCAGCAACCAAGAACTACTTATTCGGAGTAACCAGGAGGACATGCACACCATCATAGCTGGCAGATGCTGGAGTTGGGTTGGCCACGTCCTCAGAAGGGACCCTGATACCATCACAAGAACAGCTATGCTATGAACCCCCGATGGAAATCGAAAGAGAGGCCGACCAAAAACAACTTGGCGGAGAACTGTGGAAGCCGAGATGCAAAGAATGAACCAGAGTTGGGGCACTGTACGAAGGATGGCCGCCGACCGAGCAAGGTGGAATCAATTTGTTGCTGCCCTACAGGACGCCTCCAGGCGTGATGGCCGCTGACTGCTTTGACGGTTGGCGGTTATGGATCAAAGAAGAAGATGAAGAAGAAGAACACATGTAAGAGGCCTATTCCAGTGATTTTATTCATCTAAGCAAACAGTCTGTGAGCCAAGATTGGCGTAAGTTGTGCATTTTACATTCTATATGTTTCATTTCTAACATGTGTCGCATGTTACACAATTGCCTAGTTAAATGTATGAAAACCGGAAAGTGGAACACAAGTATACAAGCCCGAACAAATGAATGCAGGAGTATTTTCTTGTGTGTATCTAGGGCAGCCAATCAGAAACGGGGTTTCCCACGGACAGATAGGAAAGACTTCGACGATTGTATATGGAAGAATAAAATCGTCCGAAACATAGTTAGAATTAGAGATCGGGAAGGAGAACAAAATGGCAGACAAGGATGAGAATGGTCTCCTTTTGACGGGGATATCTTCATTTATGTGTCGGTACAAGGAAATTTGGAGGGAGTAAGTAGGTGTGAAGTATTTTGCAAGAATACGTGTCCGTGCATTGAGAAATCCTGTGTTTTTCCTATTCATAATTCAAGATAAAATCGAGATATAGGAAGACAACATATGGATATAACGGTCAACTCACTGAGAATGGAAATCTATAACTCTAAAGGCTTAAACTGGGAAAGGTGCGATGCGGGAGACCAAGGTTTGAAACCTATCTAGCACAAACCCCCCGGAGTTATAAATATTTTGGGAAGTTTGCTGGAGTTGCGATCCTTATTTCTCATACGCCCGGAAGCTCCATATATAAGGGCGGTCGAAAATGATTTCAAACTCACTTGTACAGCGAAGAAGACAGAAGGACAACGGCTGGAGAGAGAGAGACGTGTAAAGGCCAATATCTTATTGTTTGCAGCCAAGCAGTTCTATTACTTCACAAAAGCCAGTCTTTGCTGATCTTATTTAGATCCTGCGAGGGTATGTAAAGTTACTATGTAAATTAATTCAGTGATTACAACTTTTATTTCAGGATTTGTCTAATCTATAAGTTATGAAAGTATCATGTATATTAATTGGTTACTTGGTATGATTGTTGAAGGTTGGGACCTGATATATAACCACCGTGACTGAGTCCGTATCAGAGCTAGCACAGTCCTTTTCAGGACTAATAACAATTCTTTTCAGGACTACCAACAGTCATTATCAGGGCTTATCCAATCTGTCTTCAAGTTACGGAACTTTACAGAGCTGATGTGTCAGGCAGGGGGATACTATAACCTCATACCATGTATGTGTGTACATATTATTTTGTATTATTTGATTTTATAAAATGTTCCACAGTAGACACCTGTCTTGTCACTGATCCATAATCATGCATTTCCACGCATACATCTGAAAACAAATTCATCTCAACTACAATAGGAATGTGGTAATTGTTATCCAAAATAGCCACATATCCTACAATTATCTGCAGGTTCATACTTGTCAACCCAAAGTTAGAGGTCCATGATCAAGAATTGCTCGATGATCAATGCTAATCATCCCAGCAGTATCTGGATTGGTAGAAGCACGACCTACTGAAGCTGTACATCTCATATGAACACTGATTATCATAGAAGTTGAGTGATATTTGCGACAATCGTGCACCCAAGAAGTGATAACTGTCAAGCAGAGTTTTATGATGACAATTTGCATGATAAACTAGTAAAAGCTATAAAGTGAATAAGACAGTGAAGAAGTCTATTACCCAACAAATTGGAAGATTCTAAATAAATGACATTTTAGTTTAAACTTGTGAAAACTAATTGATTTCACCACTGTGGTGTTTATGTAAATATAAATTTTTTATCAACAGTCACACACATTCACCACAATTAGATAGATGTAAATAAAGAGGATATATAAATTGTATTCACCAGCTTTATTCATTCAATATAGTTGATATTGAGTCTGGTTGAATTGTTATTAATATATTATTAAGGTCTGACTCTTCTCTGAATATTTTCAGTCCAGATACTTTCACAGCCGTGACTATCGAGTGATACCAGTTTACTTCTCTGTCACTGGGACCTCACACATTCTGGATAGAATACTATTTCTACTCTAGCACTTTCATCTCACACATATAAAACCTCCCGCTTCAACATGTGACCTAATATGTATATATTGCCATGTGAATTTCAATATGTGAAAATCGCTGGTGGATGTCCAAGTCATTTGAAGCTGGCAACCTCAGCCTATAGAATGATGATTTCATGAACTACTACTGCAAGGGCTGGTGACTGCTTTATTGCTTGTCTCTTAAAGAGAACTAAAAGCATAAGTAGTCATAAGTTCCATATGGAGCAGGAAGGGAATGATGAAAGACATGATGTACATTTTAATTATAATATTTACAATTACAAACCAGTGTAAATGTCTATGTAAACATATTCACTTTAAAATAATGAAAGTTTTCAAGCTTTTCAACCAGTGTAGATGAAAATGAAAGTGTATTCTATCTATATTGTGAACATTTTTCAGTCAGTGTAGATGTAAATGTAAACATATTCTACCTATACTATTAACCTCTTCATTTGAATGGAAAGTAAATTTAAAGCTATTCAATTTAAATGTAAAGAAAGTTTTCTCTCGAGGGATTAAGCTTAATTCTCATCGAGGGTAAATTCTGAGGTAGATGGGATGGTGGAATAGAGAGAAGGGGACCGATAACTATGTGTCGGAAAACGCAATACTCAGGAGAGCGTTTTGTTTCTATTCTTTTACCATAGTTGTTGGTGGTACCAGTGAGGGTACTAATCTCTGGAACAAAGTGCAGGTAGAAGTGGACTGATGTCGAACTAGACACCATCATCAGAGGGTCTTAGACACGCGGGACCAGCTTTGCAGTTGCTCCCTGATCTTACTTGGAAAGTGCTGAGCCTTTAATCTTGACCAGAGACACGAGAACTCTGGTGACCTATCTGCACAGAACCCAAAATCTCAGCGGGAGAAGAAACTACAATTTGCAGCTAAGTCAAACCTAAAAGCTGCCAAGTGACTTCTTACACCCCCCCCAAAAAAAAAAACAACCTACCATCACACGATGATGAGTATTTTCTGTCTGAACCTTGGCATAGTTGTGTATTCTCCATCTTCTTCTTCTTCCGTCCTTAGCCACCGACCGTCAAAGCAGTCAGTGGCCATTACGCCTAGTGGCGTCTTAGGGCAACAGCAGATAGGTTTTCTTTGCCATTGTTTCCCATCACGCCTATTGGCGTCTTTAGGGCAACGGCAAATCAATCCATTTGCTGTTGTTTCCGTAATCGAAGTGACTGGCAAACGGGTGATCAGCCCGTTGGTTGTATTCTCCATAACAATACAATAATCAGTCGTAAAAGTATTAAAATGAATAAAATTAAAATTAATATTAACTTTTTTTTTTGTTTGTATTGTATCTTCACTGAAATGGGCGATAACTGCAAATAATCTAGGGGTATTCTTTCCAAAAAGATTATCTTTCTTGAGAGAAATATTGAAACTTCTCCCCCACTTCCATACACACACTATCGCTCGCGCGTGCACAGACATACACACAACTGACAACTACATTTTAAGAAATGTAATTTACAACTCTTATCAAAATAAAAATAAAAAATAAAACAAACAGAAAATATTAACTTTCCGTGTATTATACTGAATAATGAAATCCGCCTCCTGTTCTCTGGACTCGTTTATCGCAAACTGTTAATGTCATTAGCGGATCGATTACATTTGACTTAAATTTAAAAAAAACAAACAAACAACTCTAAAAATAAGAAAAAAATATATATAAAAAATATATTTTAAACACAGGCCTTTAATGCACTAAAAAGCCACAAATAATTTTTCAAGGAGTTTATATCTTGCAGTTAAAAAAATATAACATCAAATTGACAAACAGCCTGGGGCGCTTACGCGCTTATCAAATATCCATAAGTGTGTAATGAAGTATAAAGCAGAAGTTAATTTCATGTAGAATCAGCGCCCCAGGCTTTTAGCAAAATAATGGGGAAGAGAAGCCATAAGAGGGGGCGAACATAAGAGAATCGAGATAAATGAGAATGGAGATATTGAAAAGTCGTAGTGAAGACGACAAAGATAGAGAAGAGAAAAATAATATAGGCAGTTCCAGAGAGGGAACGGAAATAGTGGATAGTGAGGAAGAAAAGAAGTAGAGAAGTAGAGATTGCGGCGGTAGTCTGTGTGAAAGCTAGACGTAATTGTTCTACACCGAACATAAGAAGGAGCTGAGTAGGCCTGAACGATGGGACTACTACAGTGGAGTAGAGTAGAGGGAAGATAATTGAGAAGCTTTAGATGAAATGGCAGAGAGACATTGGAGATATGAGTCATAAGCAAAAATGGCGGAGTTGATGAGAGAATTTGAGAAGTTACAGAGAAGTGGCGAACAAAAGTTGTGAGACAATGGAGAATATAAGATACATGAAATTTGGGAGAGGCCATAGAGAAAATGGCGGAGATGAAGCAGATGAGGACCATTGGAGAATGGCGAGAGAATGGAGACAACGGAGAATTTAAACGTGATAGTTCCAGAGGGAACGAAAGAGATAACGGAGTAGAGGAGGACAGATATTTCGCGGCGGTTGCCAGAGTCTTGAGAAGACTTTGTGAGAAGCTAGTCTTCTCCGTATACATAGAAAGTAATATGAGATGGAGAGTTCCAGACGGAACAAGTAGGAGAAATAATTATATTATATATTATAAATTTAAATCAAAGGGCGAAAATCCATGACTTATAAATTTATAATCAAAGGGTGATAATCCATAATACACCGAAGTAGGGATCAACAGTAGTGTTTTACGCCCCTTGATGAAAAGGAGAATATAGAAGTGATAGTTCCAGAGGGAACGAAAAAGATAACGGAGGAGAGGAGGACTTAAGTTTGGAGTTCTGTTTTTTTTAGTGAACTCGGCTAAGTCATCATTGGCACCGGGAATGTATATTTTTTTTATTGAGTTGTTTTCGGGACAGACGATCTAGAAGGTTCGGGAAATGTTATCGTGGTAAATCATTGTACAAAGTTAATTCAGTCAGATTTTGAAGCCCGTTAGTGTAGGTTCAGAAATGGGCTCTCTCCCAAGTGTGTAATGATAGCATTTTAGAAGTAATTGGCGCAATCGAGAGTTATTATCGGGGGATAAGTCCAAATGAGTTGGCTTGCTTCTGTGGTAACAGAAAAGTTTATAACTATCCCCCAGACGCTCGAGCGCCTATATATCACAAATGACAGTTCTGTGGTCTATTCTGAGGACGACAAACAGTGTCGCCAGTACAAGATAAATATGAGATTTCTCAAGACAACAAGGTACATTGAGTTTTACCAACATATGATAAACTGTTTAGGACATGACAAGAACTAGAGACAGCAGCTAGTCCTGAGAAGTAGGAAATAATAGACCTTGGTAAATTGTCATCCCTGGCGGTCAGGCCAGTATCATCTTAGATATGCTAAGTTGAACCAGGTAATATCAGAAGATTTTAAAAAGACAATGTTGCCATATGAAGAATATCATCAACATTACTTTTCGTTTCCTGTGGAACATAAGGCAGAAACAGTTGCTCTCCATCGATTTCTATTCTGGGCTGTCTTTTTCATCTGTGCCCAAGTTATTTCCACATCCTCCTCTTCAACAGTTCTTCTCCAAGTTCTCTTTGGCCTCCCGACTCTTCTTTTCCCATGTGGGTTCCAGTCAAGGGCAACTCTGGTTATGCTTGATTTTTCTCTTCTGAGTGTATGTACTATCCATCCCCACTTTCTTACCTTAATTTCGGTCCGTATTGGCTGTTGTCATCATCTTTTCCTTAGCTCTATATTTGCTATTACATCTTGCCACCTTATACGAAGGATCCATCGGAGACATCTATTTACAAATGTATGTAGCTTGGCGGTGATACTCTTTGAGACATGCCATGTCTCTGAGCCATACAGCAAGACTGACTTCACATTTGAGTTAAAGATTCTAATTTTGTTCTCTCTGGATATCGCTAAGGAGTTCCATTTTTGTCGAAGGGCATTAAAAGCACATCTGGCTTTATTTATCTTTGAGCAGACGGCACCAGCAGTTCCCCCTCCTTTGTCAATGTTGCTCCCTAGATATGTAAAGTTTTCTACTTCTTCAATGACATGATCATTGATCTTTATCGAGTCCGTCTGCCTATTATTTATTCTCATTTCTTTTGTTTTATTTACATTTATGTGCAGTCCCATCTTTGCTGCATATGTTACTAATCTCGTTGTTTTCTCCTGCATATCTTGCTGTCTGTGTGACAGAAGGTACAAATCACCTGCAAAGTCTAGATCCTCCAGCTGTGTGTTAAATGTCCACTGTATTCCAGTTTTCTCTCCCTCTGTTGTCTGTCTCATAACCCAGTCTATGACCATGAGAAAAATTGTTGGTGATAGCAGACATCCCTGTCTGACTCCACTTTGTACTTTGAATGGCTCTGATAGCTTTCCTTTGTGTTCTACTTTACATGAGGCCTCCTGATAGAAATCTTGGCTGATTTTAATGAATTTCTAAGGGATTCCTTAATGTCTCAGGATTGTCCACATCACAGTACGGTCTATACTGTCACAAGCGTTTTTGAAGTCCACACAATTTATTATATGAAGAATATAGAGGGTAGAAAAATAATGACAGCAGTACTTTTCCAAGTCGTGACCACCATAGCAAAATAAAGACAGCTAGAACTACTGAAGCAGCATGAGTGAAAGAGAGAGAGCAAAACATTTGTATAAATAATCGAATTAAATTTGTTACTGTTCCAAACTGCCAACCTTAGGTGAAGGTTGGGCTCATCATTTCACATTCGCCACTTTCTTTTGTGTAAATAAAGTTTCACCGTTATTTGCTACTGCTGTCGGAGTAAAGTCAATCAAAGTTCATCGAGATAATTCATTGCTTGTTTTGTTGTGAACTGTTGTCGTAACACCATCAACCAATAACCTGCCTACTGTCCAGGGTAAAGAAACGAACGATATACGATCAAAATAAGGTAGAAGTAAGAAATGGGAGACCATCATCTTCATCTGCACCAACGGCCACATAAAATAACCCGTTAAATCATGACCTTAACAAAACGACTGAAGTTTCTGCAGTCTATGCATCTGCAATATAGTCTACCTCTTGACGGCTGTGGTGAGATTATCTCTCCTGCTCCGCTGTCTTCTTCTTCCGTCCTTAGCCAACGACAGGCAAAGCAGTCAGTGGCCATTACGCCTAGTGGCGTCTTAAGGGCAACAGCGAATAGATTTTCTTTGCCGTTGTTCCCATCACGCCTAATGTAGTGGTCAAATAATGGCCAAACTTAGAATATACCTAATAAAATAGGACAAACTGAAAGGAGACAAATAAATGTCTGCTAATTAATGGGTCTCCTGGCATAGTCATGAGGCAGCCTCCACTTCAGTCCACCACTTCCTCAGAAATGTTACCCTCCCTCCGAGTTTATTTTAACCCCATTGAGTCGTATGAAAGTGCCTTTGGGCAGTGGAAGACAACAATTGGAATATACATATATATATATATCTTTAAATACCAATGAATCAATACCCTTTAGCTCCCCAAGGAGCATAGGCCTTCAACAAACACATGCCAAGTCTTCCTGTCCTGTGCCATCCGCTCAAGTTCTATCCATGTTTTCCTCATCATTTTCACCTCTGTTTCCAGCTCTCTTCTATATGTGCTTTTTGGTCTACCTCTGCAGAATATATATATATATATATATATATATATATATATTTATATATATATATATATATATATATATATATATATATATATATATATATATATATATATGTATATATTATATTATATTTATATATATATATATATATATATATATATATATATATATATATATATTATATATAATATATATATATATATATATATATTGATATATATATATATTTATATATATATATTGTCAGGAACACATCGTGGATAACACTCCACTGGTTCCACCACTGCAGTGTGGATTTATACTAACAATTATAAGCTCGCTCCTTTAGGAGTATGACCACACAACAATGGCTGACATAAGTAATCAACACCTTCTACAGGTACTTCCCTTTAATACTCTGCACAATACAAAAGGCCTCACACGGCCAATAACATATCAAATACCGTAATGAAATGCCAATGTAACTTCCCTTAACAGCTTGATCTATCAGTATCATACACGACAGTACGACCTACACTGAAACAACTCTACAATGACTATTGCTCACCTGAGCAACAACACTGTGACAAAGAAACACTCAAATCCTTGTCAACCTACAAATCCACGGCCTGAAGATAATACCCACTAGACACTGCACTGCTCTAGAATTACCACATAACTACCAATCAGGACCCACACGTGGCAAGCTCTCACATAACAGTCCACACAATGAACCAACACGGCAAACCCGCTGGCAAGGGAAAAATATCCGTCCCACCCGGACCACGGCCAGTATCTGACTGATCAATTTTGTTCCTTTTCCCCCGCCTTCCGGTGGTCACATGACACGCCAGTTCGGGAAGGAACGGCTTCGCCCGGCTGGATTTTGTACAAAAGATGCACTGCGAAATAGCGCCGTGACATATATATATATATATATATATATATATATATATATATATATATATATATATTATATATATATATATATATATATATATATATATATATATATATATATATATATATGTTCTTTGATCCTTAGTCGCCGACCGTCAAAGCAGTCACTGGCCATTACGCCTGGTGGCGTCTTGTAGGGCAACAACAAATTGATTCCACTTTGCTCGGTCGGTGGCCATCCTTCGTACAGTGCCCCAACTCTGGTTCATTCTTTGTATCTCAGCCTCCACAGTCCTCCGCCAAGTTGTTTTTGGTCGGCCTCTCTTTCGTTTTCCTTCAGGGGTCCATAGCATAGCATAGCTGTTCTTGAGGTGGTATCGGGGTCTCTTCTGAGGACATGACCAACCCAGCTCCAGCGTCTGCCAGCTATGATGGTGTGCATGTCCTCTTGCTTGCTCCGAGTAAACAGATCTTGGTTGGTGATGGTATTCGGCCAAAAGATTCGGTGAATTTTTCTTAGGCATGTTGTGTGAAAAGAGGACAATTTCGACATCTCCTTCTCTGTAACTCTCCAGCATTCCGTACCATAGAGAAGCACAGAAAGCACACAGCTCTGATATAATCTTAATTTTGTGCTTGTGCTGTACTGAGAGGACTTCCAGATGTTGTTTAGACTAAAAAAGGCTGTTCTTGCTTTGTTCATTCTGTTGTTGATGTCTTTGCTTGGTCCGCCGTCTGGTGTTACTATGCATCCTAGGTATGTGAAGGTGTCTGTCTGTTCCAGTTGCTGATTCCTTACTTTCAAAAAAAAAAATATATATATATATAGAGCTACATTTCGCTCCAACAAATCTTCTTTATACAGATTTTCACCGTAATAGGATATGACGTCATGACTTTTAATTATATGCACGCAGACGATATGAAAATGATGAAGAAGTCGAGAATCGTCTGCTGGGGTCTTCTCTATGTGTTCTTCAAGGTGTAAAAACGCATTTCTGTGATGCTCCTGATTTATACATATGTCCGCTACAAGAATCCTATATTATGGCATTCACACTGCTGATGTGATGTCCATATCATTGGTTTGTGAAAGAGGAAAGTATATTATACGATTTATGATTCATATCAATATTCGTCATGTCAAGTTAGATGACTGAACTGCGGACTTGAGACGGTCAGGCTAGATGTAGCTGATGATCTATTTACTTTGATGAACTTATGTTCGAGCATTATTCCAGTATTGTACTGATACATATTATTACTTAAAAAATGGAGCCACGTTGTAATGTGTTCTCAACACCAGTGCTTATCTGAAATTCCTTCGCTGTTGGCGTTTGCATTATATGTTCATTCACATTTGGCCACAGTCATACAATTTAAACTCAACGGTCCGAAGGGAAAGGTGGGGGCCAAGCCAATGAATCTGTGATCTACAGCGTACTTATCAAGTGGAGAAAATATATTTTTTAATGCCTGTTCAAAAGAAAATGTCGACCTGCAGCAATCTACGAGAACGAAGGTGAAGGCCACGTCTGCACGAAGAAGCCGGCAGATTACGTTTGAAACTGACATTATTTGCATAATTCATGTTTCAAGTCAAGGAAAGTATTGTATTACCAATGAATAATTTATCAAGGACTCTGCACTACATTCATATTCGAGAAATAATGTTTCAGTTTATCTGTACGACGAATTTTCAAGTTCAAGTCAACACATCGATAAAGTCGAATGATGTTAAAATGGCGTTGGAGACAATGATGTGTGAGGTCTGATTGGTGAAGAAATCAGGCTGTGTTGGGATATTGCAGCGAGAGGACACTGTTACGTACATTTATTACCTAAGGGGGTAGTCTTCGGTCCTGCCAAATGTACGCACCAGTCTTTATATATTTTATTATTTGTGCGTTCAATTGATTCACGCACTGACGTGCACAATGCAGTGTGAGTTGCTTTGGACGCACGGGTAACCTAGTTTGGGGATTGTGACGTCATGTTTTGAACGGGGCAGTGCGGACTTTGTTATGTCCGAGATATAGATTATTGGAATTTTCTGGCAGTTTTGTATAAGCCAGTATGTTATATTGATTCAATTGGTATTCTTGACGAAGCCAATGATGGAAGGATCATGTAAGTGTCGCCCCGGTTATATTTGTATATTTATTGCCGTAAACTAAAGTATCAGGCCGCTTCCAGTTGTAGTCTAGCGGGAAGTCATCTTAGCATGTAATTTCCTAGAATGGACAGACGGAGTCGGTGGTCATATTAGATTACCGTAGAGGAATAATACCTACGTGTAAACCAGTTTATTTATTCGTATGCTTCATATTTTATATGCCGTACATTCAACAATGCCAGAAGCGTGGCATAGAATGGGAGAGGTTAGTCAACTGGAATCTCTAACCTGTTCGTATTATCGTGTATGACTTTGTTTGAAACTATATGCTATCTAACGTTATGTTTTGGAGAACGTATGGGATTGTGAAGTATGATATGGAAGATTTTATCCTGGAGTATGAATACGTTACCATGATAGACGTCCTTGAGAAGGTCAATGGACTTGAATGAGAAGAATATTATACGGTAACAGTTTTGTGATCCTTAGTCACTTGAGTCAGAGGAATTTATTGGTAGAGAATCTTCAGGAACTTTAAAAGTAATTACCATTATGCTGATGTATGATCTTTGCGCCTGTGACGATGTTAGTCTTGTCCACTCCGTATGTGTCATGTTGAATAAAATCTATGTACAGTCATCACCGACTTATGTACTGCCAGTACTTGCCCAGTTCACCCAGTTCAACACTACTTGTTGAAGTTCGTTTGAAGAATATTGTTGACATTCGTTCATTTTTAACCATTCGCGTTTTAAGCTACCTCTTCACCAGTATAAACTGTACTCAACCATAAAACGGAGTCAACAGTAATTGGTGGCCAGTGTGGTTTTGAAATCTAGAATTTCACAGGAAACGTACCCAATACAATTATCATTAATGGAAGATCTGAACTTTCAAGGCGACAACATCTTGGGATCATCTGAAGATCTGAACTTTCAAGGCGACAACATCTTGGGATCATCTCTTTGTCACTATTACGTGCAAGCTGTGGTCTAATAACTCAGAACGAAGTATTTTATCCTCACACGTACATACACGGAGACGAGGCACATTGGTTTTTTTTCCTGCACGCGAGATGAGTATAACGTGTTGTCGTTGTACCCTTTATTACGTTTAGCTGTGCCTTAAATAATTATGTCCATATTTATATTTTCCTTGTTATATGTTATATGTTGTTCATTTGTCATGGGAGGTAGGGAGGTTGATCTGACGAACGAGATCCATCTCGAAGCCAATTCGGGCTCTTCGTCAGACGTTCTGTAGGGCTCAACTTGTAAGTATCAATTGAGCGATAGTTCCGGTACAAGGCTAGAAACCTTGCCGAAGTTCCGATCGCTAATTGTCCCTTATAATAGTATCTGTTTAGCTGTTCCGTCAAGTTTTTATTGTTGTTCTCGTAGTTATTTTTATTCGTAATTTAGTTTTATGATGAATTTTGTTTGTATTTTGCGTCCATCTCACCTTTCCTGTCGTTCAGTTTTTTTACAAAACCTATGTTTTTACACTGTGTTGTCTATTGTCTTGTTGATTATTTGATCGCAGTTATCATCGTAACTCTTTACGACATTCTATTTTTAGTTTCACATTTTTATTTTTATTGGATTTCTGCGACTGTTTTCTATCGTCTTTGATTATCGTGTCTTGTCGGTATTGTTTCTATTGTTTGTCACGTTGTTCATTTCATGACATTTGATTACATAAATTTATTGATTAATAACATATTTAATAATTATATGATAACATTATATCGTTCTAAGGACAGGAACGAAGAACACTTGTTATAGTAACAAGGTTAATTAATTTATATTGATTAATTATCATTTTTATAAATCAAGAGTATTGTGACTACTTATAAAGCATAATGTATTCACTAGATTATTTCATTAAGCAAGCAAAAGCTCTTCAGATGGCTCCTGATGAAGCAAAAACATTTGCACTTGCAGAATATAGGAAAGCTGAAGAAATAGAAGCCGAACAGAGAAAGTTAGAAACTTTAAGACTAGAAAAACTTCAATTTGAGGCAGATCAAAAACGGATTGAGGCTGAGGAACAAGAGAAGAAGATGAAATTTGAGGCAGATTTGGTTCCGCAAAAAACGGATTGATGCTGAGGAACATGAAAAGAAGAGGAAATTTATAGCTGAGGAAGAGGAGAAAAAAATGAGATTAGCCGCTGAATTAGAAGATAAACGAGTTGAAAAGGAAATGGAACAGAAACAAAAAGAAATGGAAGAGAGGAGATTAATAGCTGAACAAAATGTAAAACGACTTCAGCTTGAGATGGAAGAGAATGAAAAAAAACGACAGCATGAACTGAAATTAGCAGAGTCAGAATATGAGAGATTTAGGTTTACTCAGGAAGCTAATTCTCAGAGAACTTTTGAAAGCCAAACTCCATCCAGACATGATTATTTTAAGGAAATTCACCTTAAATTACCAAAATTTAATCTCCCGTCTGATGACGTAATATTCTTCCTAGATAGGTTTGAGGCCACTTGTGGATCTTATAACGTGGATAAAGCGCTATACTGTACATATTTATCCAGATTACTTACAGGGGATGCATTAGCAGTTTATCATACCACCAGCATTGGTGAGAAAAATGACGATAATGCTCTTAGAGCAGCACTTCTGCAAAAATTCCAAATGACAGAAGACGAATATCGTTTAATATTTCATACATTACTACCCCAATCTAGCAGAAATTTCAATGATTTTCTGTCACAAATACGACTAACACTAGAAAGATGGATTGAATTATCCAAAATTGAAAAGTCATATGAAGGTCTCTTCGATTTACTGATGCGCGATAAGGTACTATCGTCTGTAAATCCTACATTTCTCGCATTTTTACACGAAAGGAAACCTTTAATCTATGAAAGGCTTAGAAGAACATGCAAAAAATGTTTGTACTGCTCACCCAAACATGGATCTAAGTAACGCACAGATTAAGAATGAATTGCCTGTTGCTTTTGCAGCACAACAAAACAATTTTTCACGCAATCGTTCTTTTAGTGCTGATAGGTATGTCAATAAGGGAAATAATTACAATTTTAACAATGATAACTTTTACAAAGGGAAGCAATTTCAACAATCTGCTCCATTTAATGTTTCTTGGAACCAAACTCACAGATCACAGGATTTTGGTAACAATAATTTTATAAATAATCAAGGACATTATAATAAACAAAACTGGAGATCAAGATCTCAGGGTCCACAAAACAGACAAGGTTCTTTGAATAAAAATTTTAAAGAACAGCATAACTTTAATTATACAAACTATCGGACTCATCCAAATTTTAACTCTAGTAGAAAGGACAATTATGGCAATTTTAATGCAAATAATCAAAATCGATCGCGTCGCAGAGAAAGATCGTCGAGTAATACGGGTAGACATTCTAATGTCTCTTTAATTGATACACAGGCTAACATTGAACAGGGTAAAGTAGCTGAAACTCACAATGCTATGTCTTGTTCTCTTGATTGTACCCAGGTGAAAGACTGTCCAGAATGCTCGACTCTTTTCCAGCCTAAGGCGATCACGACGCTGCGTTGCGGACATACCTTGCCTAGTCTACCTGCAGTCTGTATGGCCACTGCTGCGTCAGTACACCAGGGACAGGGCTCTCTTAAGTTTAACAAGGGATTTGTTAACAATATTTCATGCTCTCTCCTATTTGACTCAGGTTGTACCACTGTGGGCGTCCGGACTTCGCTGATCGACCCTAGTTGTGCGACGGGCAGGGTTGTGAAATGTGTGACGTTTGGCGGAACTGTGGAAACATTTCCCACAGCCATTATAACACTTCATACACCATTTTTTTCAGGACAGATCCAGGCTTGTCTTCTTCCAAATCCAATTTGTGATTTAATACTTGGTCGCATACATGGTATTAAAGAGTGTTCACCTCAACAAATTGCTGAATGGGAAGAGCGACATATTCAAACTGCAAATGCAGTAGTGACTAGAGCGCAAGCTACTAATATGTCGCATGATACACCTATTGAACCTACAGTTCATACCACTTGTGATGATGATGCTCCTATTTCACGGGGGTTGTTTGCAACATTGCAAAAGAATGATGATTCATTAAAAAAAATTTTTCAGTATGTTAACAAAAAGAATACAAGCAACAAACTTGCAAAATCTAGACATGACTTTATACTTAAAAATGGGATTTTGGTGAGAGTAATACGGGAAAAGGATTCATCCTTATGTTATCAGATCTTAGTCCCATCCTCTATGAGATCTCGTATATTACGACATGCGCATGACTCGCAATGTGCGGGCCATATGGGTTTTTCGCGTACCAAATCCAGAGTGCTTTCGGCATTCTACTGGCCAGGCGTCCATAGGGACATCACTCTCTATTGTCGGTCCTGTTTGATATGTCAGGAAGTTAAGGTACGGGGTCCATTTCATGCGGCTCCTATTCAAGCTGCGGACATCCCGATTAGACCATTTGATAAAATGGCCATTGACATTATTGGTCCGATGCTTCCATCTGCTAGAGGGCATACGCATATCCTTACGTGCATTGATATGTGCACTCGTTGGCCTGAGGCCATCCCTCTCAAGAACACTTCATCTGCCAGTGTAGCAGAGGCATTGATGTTAATCTTCTCACGCATTGGTTTTCCACGGAAAATCTTGTCGGATCATGGGGTTCAGTTCATTTCTGAATCCATGTCTCAAGTTATGAAGACATTAGGTATAGACAGATCTCTTAGTTCTATTTATCATCCGATGTCAAATGGGTTAATTGAGCGTCTCAATAGGACACTCAAGCAGTTGTTGGGTAAGATGACTCAAGACCATCCCCAAGACTGGGATCGGGTCCTACCCGCTTGTCTCTTTGCGTATCGCGAAGTACAAAATCAAGCAACGGGGTTTTTCTCCATTCCAGCTTGTTTTTGGCATGCAACCACGCGGTCCGATGTCGTTAATCCACGACTTATTGGTTGACGAGAATATTGAAGAGGAAACTCAATCCTCTTATGAGTATGTGATCTCTCTGAGAAAGAGAATCATAGATGCTTGTAGACTAGCTACTGCATCATCTGAACAAGCCAAAGAAAAAGCTCGTCTATTTGCAAACAAGTATAGACGTCTTCGCCAGCTCATACCTGGTGATGAAGCTTTTGTCTTACTACCTGCGCATAACAATCGTCTTTTAATTACCTGGAGAGGTCCTTTCAGGATCATCTCAAGAATATCCGATGTCGACTACATCGTTGATGTTAATGGTAAACATAAAACCTTCCACATTAACATGTTGAAGGAGTATTACTCACGTCCTGATTATCTACAGTCAGTGTTTCAGGCAACTGACGATCCTACACCTCCTATTCAACACTATTCTAGTTTGTCAGTCATCCAAGAAGAAGAATCTTCTTTCGATGATGTACAACTAC
Source organism: Oreohelix idahoensis (assembly GCA_024509875.1). Taxonomy (NCBI): domain Eukaryota; kingdom Metazoa; phylum Mollusca; class Gastropoda; order Stylommatophora; family Oreohelicidae; genus Oreohelix; species Oreohelix idahoensis. Next base: position 540,181 of record JAMPIV010009010.1, read on the forward strand.
CAATACCAGTTGTACCACTCCATTCCACTGAGAAATGGAATGATGTTACAATCTCATCTACTCTTTCGGCTGATCAACGTCAGCAAGTCTCTAATATTCTACACTCGTATGAGGATGTCCTCACTGACATCCCAGGTCATACGTCAGTCATCCAACATGACATTATTCTGACTGACGATACGCCTATTCGAGTTCGCCCATATCCTATTCCTTTACACTTTCGTGATAAGGTTGATAAGGAATTGGATGAGATGCTCCAATTAAATATAATTGAACCATCTTCATCACCATATTCTTCTTCCATGGTAATCATTAGGAAGAAAGACAACAATATACGTCTTTGCGTAGATTACAGGAAATTAAACAAAGTTACAAAATTCGATGCGGAACCATTACCTCTTTTAGATGACTTATTGGAGAGATTATCTCATGCTACATTCTTTTCGAAATTTGACCTTTCAAAGGGATATTGGCAAGTGCCACTCACTCCTAAAGCAAAGCCATTCACCGCTTTCTCGACACCACGGGGTCTTTTTCAATGGAATTTTATGCCATTCGGGTTAATGAATGCGCCAGCTACCTTTGTACGCATGATGCGCCGCATATTGTCTCATCGTCCCGATGTCATTACTTATATAGATGACATCTGTCTTTTCAGTGACTCTTGGGATGAACATATTCAGGGTTTAAAATCTTTACTTTCTACCTTACGGGATTATAACTTAACAGCGAAACCTTCAAAGGCTTTTGTCGGTTTTCATGACATCTCATTTCTGGGTCACCGCATAGGTCATGGTTTCATGTATACAGAAGACAGTAACGTCTCTAAAATTTTAAACATCTCAGCACCTAAGACAAAAAAACAAGTTAGGTCGCTTTTAGGACTAATACAGTTCTATTCAAAATTCATCCCTCATTTGTCTACTATAACTGCACCTTTTTCTTCTCTACTGAAGAAAGGCACATCTAATGTAATAAAGTGGTCGCAGGATCACCAAACGGCGTTAGACTATATAAAACAATTTTTTTTCAAATGCACCTTTTTTGAGGTTGCCTGACAAAAATCTCACCTTCATTCTCCGCAGTGATGCAAGTTCTTACGCTATTGCTGCAGTTTTGATGCAGGAATATAACGGCACCTTATTTCCGGTTATGTACGTATCCAGAAAGCTCACGCCGAGCGAGACGAAATATTCCGTTCTGGATAAAGAGCTCCTTGCTCTTGTCTGGGCAATCACTAAACTGGATCGTTATCTCCTCGGATCTCACTTTGTGGTGGAGTCTGACCAGAAAGCTCTTACCGCACTGAATATAGGGAACGTTAAGTCATCAAAGTCAGCGCGTTACGCTACAGCGCTTCAACCGTTCCATTTTGAGATACGAGCTATTCCTGGAGTGCAGAATGTGTTCGCAGACTGTCTATCAAGATGCCCAAGTGAACGTGTCGAAACTAAACCACTTCCAGATGTTGGAACATCCTCACCGATAACATGAATAACTTTGTACATTGTTATTGATACTATGGTAACATTTTATTACTATGTGAACATTGATACTATAGTAACATTTTTTATTAGTATGGTAACATTGTTAAGAGCGACAAATATACATTTGTTATTCCTATGGAACATATTACACTCCATATCGTGTTTGAGCAAATATTATATCGTGTATGGAACATTGAGAACATTATCTCGTCGATTACTAACTAGTTGTAACGGAACAGTGACATATTGATAGGGATATTGAAATTACTTAGAATATATTGTTAACTAGTTATTTGTTAGTAATTAAGGAATATATAAATTAGATTAATTCAATTTAATCTATTTAATTGATTATGGATCACACACAAACTAACTTTCTTAGTTGTCAGGTAATACCTACATTCACGGGTCTTAGTTATGATATCTCACTGTTAGATCACTAGTCAACCTATTCTTTTCTTAATATGATATAACTTTATGCATTTCATATCTTGTGGTAGTTTTGACTCACCTCTCTCGGGTATTAAGTTCAAAAAAATTAATAGAATTAATTTTTTTAAGGGGAGGTGATAAGGGAGCTGTTACGTACATTTATTACCTAAGGGGGTAGTCTTCGGTCCTGCCAAATGTACGCACCAGTCTTTATATATTTTATTATTTGTGCGTTCAATTGATTCACGCACTGACGTGCACAATGCAGTGTGAGTTGCTTTGGACGCACGGGTAACCTAGTTTGGGGATTGTGACGTCATGTTTTGAACGGGGCAGTGCGGACTTTGTTATGTCCGAGATATAGATTATTGGAATTTTCTGGCAGTTTTGTATAAGCCAGTATGTTATATTGATTCAATTGGTATTCTTGACGAAGCCAATGATGGAAGGATCATGTAAGTGTCGCCCCGGTTATATTTGTATATTTATTGCCGTAAACTAAAGTATCAGGCCGCTCCCAGTTGTAGTCTAGCGGGAAGTCATCTTAGCATGTAATTTCCTAGAATGGACAGACGGAGTCGGTGGTCATATTAGATTACCGTAGAGGAATAATACCTACGTGTAAACCAGTTTATTTATTCGTATGCTTCATAATTTATATGCCGTACATTCAACAATGCCAGAAGCGTGGCATAGAATGGGAGAGGTTAGTCAACTGGAATCGCTAACCTGTTCGTATTATCTCACCGACTTATGTACTGCCAGTACTTGCCCAGTTCACCCAGTTCAACACTACTTGTTGAAGTTCGTTTGAAGAATATTGTTGACATTCGTTCATTTTAACCATTCGCGTTTTAAGCTACCTCTTCACCAGTATAAACTGTACTCAACCATAAAACGGAGTCAACAGACACCTTTTCCATCCGTTCAGGAGGCTGAGACTGGATGATTTTTTTTAAGATAAGTAGTTTTGGGTGTCAGTGTTTTATCTCTGTGAGAATTTTTATTGGGAGAGTTCCTTATCGTGGTTTTTTTAAATAAAGTTTTGCCTCTTTTTGGCGAGGCGCGTCTCGTTCAACCTAGTCGGTTATATTAGGGCGCATGTCCAAATATAAAAGACCCTTAGGTTTGAGATAAGGTGAAATTTATGTAAATTTGTTACATGTTCTTCGTGAGATGGATGGGTGATGACCTTGGTTTTTGGATTTTGCTCTTCGGATGGCCAAACATCAAGGAGTTCTATAAATTTAAAAGTGATTTTTTCAGGTTGAGGCGCCGGCGCACATAGCTGAGAGGTACTGCTTCGCCCGAATTGATCATATTCATTTATTTGTTTATCATTGATGTCCTGTTATATTTGGAGTTTGTAATCGTTGTTTAGTTTCATACTTTGGTTTTCTTTCATTATTGTTTGTAAATTGTGGGTCTCCTCTGACTATCTCTTATTTTTCAATGTATTATCTGTTGTAAAACGTACTAGTAATGTCTTTGGTGGATTGAGCTTTTTTTTTTTTTGGTTGAACTAAATATATTATTTCTACTTTCCAATATTAGTATTGTCCTATTTTAGCTCTATCTACTGTCTTCAATTGTTCTAGTTTGCATTGTTCTATTTTTGCTTCACATACCATCTATTGTGCATTGATCTGGTTATTATAAAGAATTGGTAAAATTTCATTCCTATTTCAGGTTAGCTCTGCATTAATTGAAATAATTTTATTGAAGATATATTAACATAATTAATTATATCTTACTTACTACAGCAAAATGTCCTCTCTGGAACATTTCATCCAGTTAGAAGAAAAACTAGGCCTGCAAGGCAGGGCTCTTAAAGACTTTGTTGCTCTTAAAGACAATCCACCCAGACAAAGATCATATAGCATGCACAGAAATTTTCGATTAAATCGAGATAATAATAATGGATCTTTCAGAGGGAGGTATAATTTTAATAATAGTTCAAAACAACCTCAAAGAAATTTTCTTTCAAATGATGATGGATATATATACATCAACAATCATCTTTCAGACCTAACAGAGATTGGAACAGAGGTGGATATAATTTCCAGTCAGGCCAAAGGTCATTCTATAGGAACAATGACAATAATTACAACAACAGAAGTTCTCAACAGAACAATAACTTTCGACGTTCTAGGAATCCAGAACGTTCCAATGCAGTTTCGCATCAAAGCGACAATAATACAATCCAAAATACCAATGTTGTTTCTCATGCAAATGTATGTAGTGTGGACTTATCCAATAGTACTAATTGTTCTGAATGTAATTCTTTATTTCAGCTACAGGGAGTTCCTAGGCGCCGGTGTGGACATCCTTTGCCAGTCATGTCCTCTTATGATGGGACAGGTTCACTAGTGTTTAATACTGGTTTTGTTAACAACCAACTTGTTTCAGTGCTCAGGGACACTGGTTGCACTACTGTTGGAGTGCGCAGGTCGTTGGTGGACCAATCTGATTACACAGGCAAAGAAGTCAAGTGCATTACTTTCGGTGGCACAGTGGAATATTATCCGACTGCGGAAGTATTCTTGGATACCCCTTATTGTACTGGGAGGACTCTCGTGTGCCTGTTGGACAAATCAATTGCTGGGATAACCCGTCACGACTAGAGCTCAGTCTTGTGCAGAAGTGCATGAACATGTCCCAATTGAGAATGTTGTTGATGAGGTGATGAATGATGAGATGGTGACTGATGAGGGGATAAATGATAAGGAGGGAACAGATAAGGATGTTTTACATGTTGAACTTATTGACAAAGAATTATTCATACAGATGCAAAATGATGATGATTCATTAAGAAAAATTTTTCATGTTGCCAAGTCTGATGATGTGGTATATAACGATAATTCTGTTCACTGGTACAAATAAAGAATGGGATCTTGATTCGGAATTTGCAAGATTCCACATCAGTAAAAAAACAAATTAGGGTACCTACTAGTTTCCGTCCATTTGTTTTACGGCATGCTCATGATGTTAATTGTGCATGACATTTAGGGTTTGTCAGGATAAAACAGGGTTTTGTCACATTTCGTTTGGCCTGGGGTGACAAGAGATGTGAAAATCTTTTGTCACACGTGCAAAATTAGCCAAGATGTGGCAGCTAAACGCCCCAAGCATAATGCGCTTATACAGGCGTCAGACATATCATTGCGTCCTTTCGCAAAAATGGCAATTGACCTTATAGGTCCACTACCAGTTACTTCAGTTAGAGGTCATCGTTTTGTGCTGACATGCATTGATATGCGCACGCGCTGGACAGAGGAAATTTTTCTGAAAATAATATCCACTACAGATGTTGCTGATGCGCTATTTTTAATTTTCAGTAGATTGGGTTTTCCCGAAAACTTATTATCGGATCGTGCAACTCAATTTATTTCTGACGTTATGACTCAGGTAATGAGAGAGTTTGATATAAATCGATCTCTAAGTAGCATATATCACCCCAGCGCAAATGGTAAAATTGAACGGCTAAACCGCTGTATTAAACAATTGCTAGGCAAAGTAACTGCGAAATACCCGCAGGATTGGGATAGAGTACTCCCAGCAGTATTGTTCGTTTATCGGGAAATACCTAACGAACATACTGGATTTGCGCCGTTTGAATTAGTCTTCGGTGCCAAGCTTAGAGGACCTATGTCCATTCTAAAGCAGTTATTGGTTGGAGCTGACATCCATGAAGATGTTCAAACCTCTTACCAATACGTAGTTAACTTCAGAAAGAAACTTATCGACGCATGCCAGATAGCTGTGGAAGCTTCAGAAAAAGATAAACTTAAGGCAAGATTGTTTGTTAATCAAAACAGAAAACTACACCAATTATGGCCGGGTGATGAGGCCTATGTATTGTTACCCAATAAAGACAATAAATTACTTGTATCTTGGAGACGACCATATACTGTACTTGAAAGATTATCAGATGTTGACTACATTATATCTATTAAAGGAAAGAAAAAAAAAACCTTTCACATCAACATGCTGCAACAATTTCACTCTCGTCTTCCATATCTTAAACCAGTCTTTGAGGCTATCGACGAGCCCATTGATCGTCGCTCTTCCTTAGCTGTCATACAGGAAGAGTTATCTGAATTACCTGATAGTTCTGCACCTCTGTTATCTCTGCCTACTTTACCACTTTCGTCTACAGAGAGTTGGAGGGATATTTCTATTTCGCCAACTCTTGCTTCATATCAGAAGAATCAGATTTCTTTGTTACTACAATCTTTTCCTGACGTGCTCATGGATATTCCTGGGCGTACAAATATCATTGAACATGATATTCTTCTTACTGATTTCAGACCAATAAAGCTGAAACCTTATCCTTTCCCTTTACATTTTCAATCACAAGTACAATAAGAAATTAAGGACATTATAAAATTAAACATGATTTCTCCTTCTCAATCTCCATACAGTTTTCCTATGGTGTTGATTAGAAAGAAAGACAAATCCATTCGGATTTGCATTGATTTCTGGCGTTTAAATTCTTTGACGATCTCGGACGCTGAACCTCTCCCTTTGTTAGATTCTCTATTGGATAGACTATATACAGCTACTTTCCCCAGTAAAATCGGACAGAGCAAATCCTTATACGGCTTTCGCTACACCTTTGGGATTGTTCCAATTTAATTTTATGTCTTGTGGTCTCGTTAACGCTCCTGCGACTTTTGTTCGTATGATGCGAAAAATTTTCTCTAATCGTGATGACATAATTACCTATATTGATGATATTTGCCTTTTTCATCAATCTTGGGAAGAACATGTTCTTGGAATTCAGTCTTTGTTGACTATTCTTCGTCTCCATCATCTTACTGCTAGACCTTCGAAAACTAAAATAGGAATCACTGAAATTTTTTTTCTTGGTCATAAAGTAGGAGGCGGTTTTCTTAAGCCTGAAGATTCCACTATTTCTAGGATCTTGAATCTAGAAATTCCTAAGACAAGAAAACAGGTTCGCAGTCTTTTAGGTCTTGTCGGATTCTATAGGAAATTCTTGCCTAACGTTTTTTCGGAATTACTTCAGTTCTGTCTTCGTTATTAAGAAAGAACTCTCTAAATAAGATTGTTTGGTCCCATTCATGCAATGCATCTTTAAATTTATTGAAATCAAACTTTTCAAAATCACAAATTTTAAGATTGTCTTATGCTCGATTTCCTTGTATCCTTAGAGTCGACGCCTTTGGATCGGGAATCGGTGGTACACTTATACAGGAATTCGATGATTGTCTACATCCAATTATGTATGTCAGTTGAAAATTGACACACACCGAACAATGATATCCTATTGTGGAGCGTGAACGTCTTGCTGTTGTATACACACACACATTCATTAATAATCTAAAAAAAAATAATAGTAACTCTTTACAGAGCGATACAACAGGAGGCAATCTGATCATCAGAAGGGGTCCCCCCTCGGACAAGTGTTTCGGCCCGATTACTCCTTTACACTCTAAGGGGGGCGGGCGCACTTGGGTCATGACTCTCAAGTGTCTCAGCGTCCTGTTGTCTTGTATCGAAAATGAACCCATTTCACACTTGTGGTTAGCAACTTTAAAATCCAATAACTCCGCCAGCCGTGGAGGCAATTGTGAAAGTAACAAAGAGGAAGACAAACTACTCCGTTTCGTTCCGTCCGCACACAACTAGGGACAGACACGGACACTCCTGCGCGAAGCCGACGAGGCTAGCCACTGCGAGCTAGCAAAACTGAAATTATGTGCCTAACACCTCTTATAATATAAACAGCCTGTTGCTCGTCAGTCGCCACCCTTGCATCCGTGCACTGAAAAACTCAACGTACTGTGGTCCTGGTGTTTTCTGTACCGCAGAGTGTACTGTCACGGTTTGCATAGCCCATTGCGGTTGTTCCACGGCCAGCATGATGCGTTTTCCGCAGTTTAACTAAGCCTCTTCAGTGCCCTTGTTTCTTGACTGTCCCCCTCAGTCCCCAACAGTTTCAATAAATCATACACTGATGCAGTCACGAGCCTTCTTGCGCCACCTCAACAGCCACGACCCTTGCAGTATAACCGATCGCGTCTCAGATCAAAGAGGTGCCATATGCCATATGTCATTCCATGTCAATGCAGGGCTCCTTCCCATGTAGTCCATTGGCCTTGTTGGGCCTGCGGCACTGCTTTTTGCAACCTCTTATCATTCTCAGCTCCTCGTATCTCCTGAACTACCATGTCTCTGCGCTCCCTGCTTGATGCCTTGGACCACCAGCGGATGTCTCTATGACCAAATCCCCGTCTATTCGTTTGTGTGTATCCGATTACCTCCCTCAGTTTGAGCGACTCTTGGGCAGCATCAGCAGCTTCTTCCACTCTCCACTTCCTTTCCGTTCTCAGTGTGGGCTGAATGGACTTAACCACGGCATCTGCTGACTCGCGTAGCAACATTGCAAGCCTTGCCTTTCCAACTTTGTACTCTTCAACAACTGACTTGAAGGGAAGCAGAAGTTTGACTTTTTGCAGTACAATGCTACATCTGACAGACCTGGTGGTACCCCTAGCCATTTCCTCATGAACCTGTTGACCTTCTGCTCTATAGCTTCCACTGTACTTGTGCTTATTTCATATATAAGCAGTGGCCACAGCAACTTAGGTATCAACATGAACTGGAGGCACCACAGTTTGAATTTTCCCAGGAGTCTGCTTTGGTCTATAATCTGTAGCCCTCTGCCTGCCATTTCTTTTGTCTGTTGCACTGCCTTCGAGTCTTTTAATGAGGCATCGTACACCCTGCTAAAACTTTTAACAGGTTCCTCAATGACAGCAGGGATTCTCTGGTTGGAAACCATGAAGATGACCTCTGCTATCTTCCCTTTCCTGACTGATAGGCTTCTCGATTTCTTGGGTTTGAAGCTCATTCTGCACTAGCTGACTAGTTCATCAAGGCGTTCTAACATCCTCCGGGCCTGATGTTCATCTGATGTCAGAATTGTTGTGTCATCCATGAATGCTTTGTGCGGTGGCATGTGACACATTCCACCGAGCTTTGGACCTATAGCCATTCCTTCAGCCGCATTGAGGATTACCTGCATGGCCATCACGAATAGTATCGGAGAGATGGTACATCCCATCGCAATTCCAACTTCAAGGTCAATCCACTTCGTTGTGTACTCTCTGGTTGAAAATCTGACAGAAAACCATGCGAAAAACAGCTTCAGCATTGCTGCAATCTCTTGTGGAACATGATACATTTCTGGGGCCTGCCACAATATCTGGTGTGGAACGGATCCATAAGCATTTGCTAGATCCAACCAGATTACATGGAGGTTTGTTCTGTCAGACTTTGCCTTTTGGATTGCTTCCCAGATCATTGTGGCATGCTCTAGACATCCTGGTGTACCTAGGATAGCTCCTTTCTGAATGGTAGTGTCAATGTATCCATTTGCCAGGAGGTATGTGGTGCGCCTTTTCGCCATCACTGAGAAGAATATCTTCCTTTCCACATTAGTGAGTGTCGTGAAACATTCTACATCCACATATATAAATTAAAAGGTAAATGTAAAGCCTAACACATAAATTCAATAAACGGGAAAGAAGAATGGTAAAGAACAGTGCTGTCACAATGACTGTACTCGAGATCCCCCTTTTTCTACTTCGTCTGAAAATTGTAACGCTTTCACGTTTGATAGTAAAGCCTATAGCAGCATACACGCCTTTCTAACAATAAAACGTGTACTGTATTTCTTAGAAAACCTTGAGATACGCAAACTGATTAATGACCTAAATTAATACTAGCATTAATTTCATTTTATACACTGCGTAATGAAAAGACAGATGAACTTAGGGTAGAGAGAGAGAGGGCTGAACGGAGGAACGTATGCAACACTAACACGCGTCTCGCGATATAAAATTAATGCCACCCCCAACGCGAAAGGCATGAAGCACTAACTTTTTTTCAGATGGACAGTGATAAAAAACACTACCAATACGAGAGTTAGGTTTAAAAACCTGATTAATGCTTATTAGGAAACATGACATTCTACTGTTTTATGTCTGAAATCCTGACATTAGTCTGACAGAACCGTACTATTTTTGGTTTGTTAGGGGTATACGTAGGAAGGGTAAATTCTTTTCAAAAGCTTTTGTAAAACGATGGACCTATTGGCAAGGACCAGTAAATATAGTTAATTAGGCGGCGTATGTTCAGTGCCACATTTAAATAAAACTTACTAAAGAAACAGTGCGTTGAGATCAGCTCCTATTTTTCTAAATAAAAGCTGGGACAGAGGCAGATCGGGGAATTTGTGCCATTAATTCATCGCCAGTCTACGATATTTGTTTATTATTTCAATGAAGTGATGGTAAGATTGACAAATTTGATATCTTTTTGATGAAAATTGAAATGTGAGATTGATAATTTCTGTCTGTATATGTGTGTGGTTCAGTAGCAAACATGAGGCAAGGCCTAGATAGTGCTCCAACCTGAACAAAACTTGTAGGAGGGAAGTATTTGCCATGGGATCACCAAATAATAGTACACTGACACCTATCTTATTGTACTAGAAGGAACTAATGCTGGAATTGCAGAGGCGTAGTAACCATTTTGGGAGAGAATCTGAGTTGTAAATTGGGTTTTTTTT